>VZRV01004290.1:282635-303793 GCA_013398115.1 Falcunculus frontatus
GCCGCCGGGGGCGGCCGTGGCACCGGGAGCATCTCGCCCCTCGCCCGGGGGGACGCTCGGCTGGACGGAGCGCGCTGGCGGAGGGGACGGGCTCGGCTTCTCGCCCCGCCGCCGGTGCCCCCCACCCCCGGCTCGGGACTGCGGCATTCCCGGTGGGCGCGCGCACGCCCGCACCGCAGCCGCGCTCCCGCTCCGCGCTGCTGCAGGGGGGGAGCTCGCCCACCCCGAGCCCTCCTGCCCCTCTCGAGGGTCGCCCGATCGCTTTTCCCTGCGCATCGCGTCCCCGTGCACCCCCTTTGCTGGCAGCCACCCCCTGGCACAGCCAGGTCCNGGCGTCAGTGCCCGCCCCTTGCCCGGGGCGGGGGGCTCCGAGCCCCGCAGGGGCAGGGCCCCCCCGCCCCGCCCCCCGCCGCAGGGCCGGGGGCCGAGCCTCAGTGACGCCTCCCGGTCCCCATTCGTTGGGTCCGCCCGCCCAGCCCTGCCCAGACTGCGGGAGCGGCGCGCCCACAGCCCGCCGGGCAGCCCCGGACAGCGCCGGCAGCCCCGCAGGCAGCGGGCAGTACCGGACAGCGCACTCGCGCGCGCACGCCCGCACCGCAGCCGCGCTCCCGCTCCGCGCTGCTGCAGGGGGGGAGCTCGCCCACCCCGAGCCCTCCTGCCCCTCTCGAGGGTCGCCCGATCGCTTTTCCCTGCGCATCGCGTCCCCGTGCACCCCCTTTGCTGGCAGCCACCCCCTGGCACAGCCAGGTCCCTGCGGCTCTGGGGTTCTCTCAGCCCACCAGTCTGGCTCTGCACGCCCCCGTCCCCATCCCCGCAGCTCATTTGTCACCCTGAGCCTGTCACGCTGGTGGGCTCAGGGGGTAGGTACTGCCGCGGTGTGACCCCGAGCAAGTGATGTGGGGACCGCGCCGGGAACTTTGCCCTGTAAGAGCTGGAGCCCCTCGAATGCCGCCGTCCTCCTGAGCCCTGTCCCTACGCCAAACCCCTGGGATCCTGCAGCAGTGAGGGTTACCCGGCTTGCTCTGCTCCCAGCACCGCTGTCAGGAGGAGAAGAGGGGTCCAAGGGCAATCAACCCAGAGCTTACGAAATCTGAGTGCTTGGGCACATAGATGGGAGGAAGACTGCCTCTCTGGGAGCTTCTTTGCACTGATTTTCTGGAGGAAAGCCAGGCTAGTGTCCCAGGACACTCGAAGTTTGGTGCTGGGAAATGACAAAGCAAGGGACAGGGGGGGCAGTTTCTAGGAATCCAGAGGTTCAAGCATTTGCCCAATTGGCAACCTCTTAGTTGTCAAGACCAAACAGAAGGGAATTTTTCTTCCTGGCCAACGTTTAGGGTTCTGGATAAAGAGATTTTTCAGAGCTTCGGGGTGAGCAAATGGGTTTGGTATTTCCTCTTAGAATATTATATGAAAGACCCAAAATTTGCTAAATAGAAAAATGCAGCTGGCTGTGGTGCAGGCAATTCCTGGCTCTTCCCTGGATGCTTTGCCAGGCTCAGAGGGAGCAAACTGAGGGTCTGTTGTCCCCTCTGCCAGCCTGGAGTCACGAAGGGGTGGTTTATCAGCTCCCCCTCTTGGAGCTGGCCCCACACGGCCAGCCTGGAGGGCTGACTGCAGGGTGCTTGGTGTGTCCTTCAGCCCGGCGACTGCCTCGCTGCTGCTCCCCCACCCTGTCCCTCCATTCCGCATGTCTGCGGCTGCATTCCCCATGCGGCTGCTTGGCCGGGCTGCAAACCTTTAATTGATTCCTTGTGGCTGCATTGGGCCGACTGGAATCAGCAGCCCTGGTGTTTGGATGGCACATGATAGGCCCCTTACCCACATACACAGCCTGGAGAGAGACAGGCAGCGGGCAGGGACCCAGAAAGTGGCTGCTGCCACCCAAACCCCTTCCAGCCCGTGGCCAGGCAGGCTGAGCTCAGCTCCTGGAGGCTTCATGCCATCGTTTGGCGGTCTTGGCTCCTTGTCCAGCTGCTGTGTCCGTCCCTCTTCCTCGCTGCTCTTGGCCCCTTTCCCTCACGGCATCGCAATGACTCATCCTTGCTGAGCTCACCCGCTGGAGCTGCGGGAGGATTGGCAGGGCGGGCACCCGCCGGCCCCGAGAGAGAGTCCCTCACCTGGCAGCCCCCTCGCCGTGTGCCACAGACTTCTGGTCAAGGTGTGCAGGCACCGGGGTGCAGCCTGATTTCACCTGTCCGCACCTTGGCTGGCCACGGGGCACAAGGGGGAGGAGGCAGCGCATGCAGGCCTTGCTGCGGGTCTGGCCACGCTCATTTAATGTCTGCTGGGGGGATCTGGGCTGGGAAAACAAACTGTGGATGGGGCATTGCCTGGAGATGTGGAAAGGTGATGCTGGGCAGACACACAGTGCCTGATTCCCTAGCTGGTTGCAGTGCCAGCCGGGCTCTGCGCAGTGAGTCAGACACCGTGGTGAGGAGGAGCAGGCTCTAGAGCATCGCTTGTGCAGGAAGGGCAGCCTGCACCTGTGGGCAGAGTGCCCACACCCACGGGGCAATGACCTGCCTCTCTCTCCCCCTGCCCAGGTTCCCCTCTCAGAGACAGCCCCCACCGGGCTCCTCGGCAGCAAGATGAACCCCACCGTGGGCATCGCTGTCATCCTGACAGGTACATCCCTCCCTGCTCCCTGCTGGGCTCAGAGCAGCCTGGAGGCTGCATGGGCACCCCCAGAGCTCGCTGTTCCCTGTCCAACCCCTCCTGCCTCTCCCAGTGCTCCAGGCCGCCCATTGCCAGATGATCAAGGACCTGAGTGCCTGCCTGCTGGGCCAGAACCTGCGCGTGGACTGTCGCTATGAGAACAAAACCGACAACCCCCTGACCTACGAGTTCAGCATCACCAAGGACAACAGGAAGCACGTCATCCACAGCACCATCAGCGTCTCCGAGAACATCTACCGGAGCCGAGCCAACGTCACCATGCACAAGAACCTGGTGTGCCTCCACCTGCAGAGCTTCACCACCAGCGATGAGGGCATCTACATGTGCGAGCTGAAGGCCACCAACGACTACACCGGCAACCAGATCAGGAACATCACTGTTATCAAAGGTGAGACAGGCAGTGCACCTGGCCTCAGCCCTTCCTGCCTGCTCCTTGGCTTGACAGGGCCAGCAGAGGGCCGGCTCCTTGGCTTGGTAGGGCCAGCAGAGAACACCACAACTCCTTGTTATGTCCCCAGATCCTCCCTGAGCTCCATAAATGAGTCCTGACCCTTACATGCCCTGCAGGTGGGGTTCATCCCGCAGATGAGCTCACTCTGCCCCATCTCACACTGCTTTTCCTGCCTCTCTTGGGTCCCACCTCAGGCACATTGCCTCGATATCCTCCCACAGAGAGGACAGTGGGGATCCTTCACACCTGCATCCCACAGGAGCAGTCCTCCAGCTGCAGAGCCCTTTGTCTCACCTGGTGCCCATCCCCTTGTCACCTCAGTCAGACACAGGCAGGATTATGCTTCTCAGGATCCCAAAAAATCTTTGCTGCTACACATTGGGAGGGAAACAGGCCAGGATGGGACTTGCTGCATTTCTGTGACAGAGCAAAAGCAAGAAGCTGTGCTCCAGCACCATTAGAACACCCAGCCTGAGCCCCGAAGGATTTCATTGCCTCTCTTCTCTCCCTCCCCGTTCCTTCTCCTCACAGACAAACTGGAGAAATGCGCCGGCTTCAGCCTCTTGATCCAGAACACCTCGTGGCTCCTGCTGCTGCTCCTTTCCCTGCCTCTCCTGCAAGCCGTGGACTTCGTGTCCCTGTGAAAGGCGAAATCACACACACACACAGCGCTCGCACACACACGCACGCACACACCGAGCTCCCCAGCCACCCCGCCTTCCTCGCAGCCCCTGGAAAGAGAAGCTGAAGCATCTGGAAGCCGTGAAACCTCTCTGTGTTATCTCTATTTAGCCGTATATCTAACGCTAACCACCGTCCCGCGCCGAGGCCACCATCCCACGCACACGCGCCCCGCTCCGAAGCATGGTGGCTCTGCTAGGCAGCGTTGCTTCTCCCATCGCGCCTCCCTGCTCCGTAGGCTGGCTGGTTTGCTTGTGCTGGGAGCACTGGAGGCCTCAGCCTCGCTTGTCCCATCCCTTTAACTCTTGGGGTTTGCCTGTTCTCAACTGGGGAAAGACAGCTGGATTGGCAGGTAAGAGAGAGGGGTGATGCGAGAGCGTGCGGAGGGTGCCCGTGGTGGGTGCTGTGCCCACAGCCCCTGGAGGTGACAGGGCTCCTGGTGTCCCCACCTGCCCTGCCTGCCAGCCAGGTGACTGATTCCTCACCTTGCTCCTCTCACCCTGAGCTGCCATGGCTGGGACAGGGCACAAAATGACTCCTGTCTCAGTGGACAGGGGAGCCATGGGATGCTGCTGGGCCTGGCAGGAGGGGAGGAGAGAGGGGAGCAGGTTTAGGAGACACCATGAACCCCTCCTGCCTCCTTAGGGCTCCTCTGGGGCCCTGGGAACGGGCTCAGTGCAAAAGTGCTTCGGCAACAAAAGTTTTTCCTACTGTTTCTTACAGCTGGGCGGGAAGTGAGGCCTCCTCCAGACACCATCTGGTACCTTTGGGCTGCCCGAGCCAGAGACGCCCCTCGCTCTCCCTGGGGACCAGCCCTTAGCTGTGACGAGAGAATTGCTGCCAGCACCAGTGGAGGCAAGCAGAGCCTCTCTGAGCTAGCCACAGCCCCACTGCCCTCCCCAGGGCCCCCTGGGCTGCACCCAGGCTGGCTGGTGGGGAGGGGGCTCCCCTCTGGGAGTGTGACCCCAGGGTCTCCGCAGGGACTCCTCTGCACCGGCACCTTGTCCTCATAAGGGAACATCTGGGGACCTCAGTCCTTCCTCATGGAGAGGCAGAGCAGTCTTCCTCGAATCCCACCGTGTTCCTGGGAGGAGCCCGTGTGCCCCCTCCCTTCTCCCTCCTCCCTTTCAGCATTTCCCTGTCTCCCTTTAAGTGCAGAAAAGGACCTAAGGGCAGCCCACAACCTCAGTAAGGCCAGGATGGTGCCAGGGGTTGGTGAGAGCAGGGACAGGGATGGGCAGCACAGCTCAGATCCGCCAGCCCAGGGCTGCCCCGATGCCCGTGGGACCCCGAGGAGCCTCGCCCAGGGGAGGGCACGGGGAAGGGAAGAGGCAGGCAGGAGCATCCAGGTCCATGGGGTGAACCCCAGCTGTGCCACCCGTGCAGCCCGGGCTGTGCCACCACAGCTTAGAGCAATACACAGCAGCTGCTCCCCACTCCTTGCTCTTCTCCAGAGCTGCTTCCTACCCCCGTGCCCGTCCCCTGCCCATCCCTGCCTGCTTGCTTGCTGTCTAGTGCTGCTGAGGCCGTGCCCAGCTGAGGCCTGGCTGTGCCCAGCTCCCTGGGCGTGCTGGTGAGCGCCAGGGCAGGTGCAGAGCCCAGCGGCAGAGCGCGGACGCGGCTCGAGTCTCATTTTTTTGTGAACATTTGTAGTTGTTTCCACAGCTTGTTGTCAAAGAAATTCTGTTAAGGGAAAAGGGAAAAAAAAAAAAAGGGGAAAAAAGAACCCTATGAAAAGCAACAACAAAAAAAACCACCTTATCATCCAGGAGTGTTCCTCTGTCTGCACAATAAAACCCTACCTAGGTTGTGTGTTGGAGCCACGGGCGCCCGTGTGTGCGGCGGTGGGGACAGGGCTGTGTGGGGCTGGGCTCCAGGACCCTGCTGAGGGGTACAGCCCCCCAGGCAGCCTCCCTGTGCCTCCAGCACCCCAATGCCTGCGGGAGAGAAGCAGGCAGGGGGGCAAGACTTGACTTTCCTGGGCAGGGCAACCCCCTCCTGCCCACCTGGAGCATGGCCCCCGTGCCCAGACCCTTTGTCCCCATCCCCATCCTTGTCCCTAAACCCCTGGCTCCATCCCAGAGGCCATCTACTGCCCGTGGTGGTAGCAGGGGAGGCAAAGCAGGGGACCCCAGGTCTGGCCCTGGCCCATCCATCCTCTGGGGAGGGAATTGCCAGGGATGGAAGTGGCCATGGGGGCGGGACTGGGAGCGCACGTGTGTCCCAAAGCTCCTGTGCCTGTCACACCAGGGTCCTGCCGGAGCCCCTGAGCCCGCACGCTGCCTGGGGGCTGCCAAGGGCTCCCGTGTCCTCTGGAGCAGCCACACACCGCCCTGCCCAGGGTCAAGATGCCGCCCTGGCACCAGGAACCACCAGCAGGACCCTGCCACCACCCCCTAACACCATTGGTGACCCTGCGCCACCTCCCAGAGTGACGCCCCGACGCGTCCCTCCCTGTTTAAGGGCTGGAGCCAGGCGGGAGGGAGGGAGGGAGGATGATGCCACCCTAATTACATCCCTCCCCATTATCCTCGGCAGGTGCTGGCTGAGTCACGGCCGCGCAGGTGCCGTACCCTGGGCGGGTCAGGCGTCCCGGAGCGCTGTCCCGGTGTCCCCATGAGGGCTGGCCACGCCATGCCAGCTGCCCCATGCCCACCTTTGCTGGAGGTTTAGGGGGCTTTTCTCCCTACAGCTCGCCCCAAAGGGGACAAACCCCAGTCCAGCTCCTCCCCTCACCCTGGTGCTCTACTCCAGACCTTGCTGGCAGCCACGGCCACCTCCTTTTTGTGCCTCCCTGCCCCCCCATCAAGTTATGTCCCCCCCCGCTCCCTCCCTTAACCATCCCTCTATCCTTCCCCTCCTGGACCTCCGTCTCCCTCCGTGAATTTCTCCCTTCCCCACGCTTACCCTCAGTCATCCCTCTCCATTCCCACAGCCCCCGCAGCCTCCCCTCCCGGCACCCCCTTGCCGCGGGCCACCAGCCCCCCGCGATTCACGTCCCCTTTAAGCCTCCCCTGGCTGGAGGCTGGAATGCGAGAGGAGCATTTCAGCGCCCTGTGAGGTCAGATAAAGACACTATATTTATCTGGCTGGTAACCTGAGCCCTGAATTTCTGCGGTGGTGTTTTTACGTGGTCCCATAGCCCTCGGGCTCGGCCCCCTCCGGCCACTGCGCTGCCTCCCAGGGCGGAGGGGCTGAGCCGGGGGTGTCCTGTCCCCTCCAAAGGGCTCGGCTGCTGCCCATCTTCACATCGCCCATCGTCGGTGCCGAGGGAAGCTCCCCAATGAGGCAGGATCAGCCCCGAGGGCATCACCAAATGCCTGGCTGGTCGCCCCTCGCCGTGCCCTGAGCAGCCGTCGGCCACATGCAGGTGAGTGCAGGGGGTGCCGTGGGGACACCGCCCCGGGGAGGGGGACACGGAGACGGAGAAAACTGCCCCCCTCTTCCTTCAGCTGGATAAAGCCAGGGGGAGAGGTTTCTCTCCAGGGAGCAGGTTCAGAGTTCACACACAAAATCCTGGCTTTGAGCCGCCCTCCCCGGCACCTTCCTCGTCCCCCGGCGTGGGCAGAGCCGCCTGCCCGGGGGTCCCTTCTTTTTTTTGCCACCCACAGACCTCAAAGCAATAACTCATGCCCTGGGTTTTACGTCAGGGTCCCCCGTGGGTTTGGGGTTTTGCTGCCTGGCCCGGGAGCAGCGGGCAGCAGGTTCTGCAGCAGGGTCGGGATGTGTCAGCAGCACGGAGCCAGGGCGATGACTCCCGGCCGTGTGGTGCGAGCTTGGAGGGTTCTCAGACCCAGGGCTGGCAGGGGAAGGGCCCTGGCCGGGCTGGTCCCGGCTGCGTGAGTCACCTTGGGCAGGGCCTGTCACTTTGGGGGGTGGGAGTGGTGGGGGGCAGCGCTGGAGCCGGGCTGTGACAGAGGCACTGGGGTCCCCATCTGTCGACAAGGATGACTCCAGTCTGTTTCTGGCAGCAAACATTTCGTGGCACATTCCCTCCAGGGCTGCTCGGGGTCACCCTTCCTAGAGGGAAATGGATACCTGGAGGGATTCTGTGCCCTGGGGAAAGGGCAGGAGGCTGTCCTACCCCACTGGCACTCTCAGCTGGACACTGAGCCCCTCAACCCCAAACCATTTGTGCTCTGGGGCGTGCAAAGTGCCTCACACAGGGTCCCCTCTCTGCCTCCACCACTGCGGAGTGCTGGGAGCTCCCACGTAACCTCCAGGCTGGGACATTGTGTCTCAGGGGACAGGGGACACAGCTCCGAGCCTGCGTAAGTGAGAAGCGGCTGTGCTGTGACACCTTGGATGGAGCCAGCACTGTGTAAGCTGAGCTGAGCCTGCTCTGGGGCTCCGTGGCCACCGAGGGGGACAGCTGCCACCGGGCACGGGCAGGACAGAGGGGACAGCTGCCACCGGGCACGGGCAGGACAGAGGGGACAGCTGCCAATGGGCACGGGCAGGACAGCAGCTGGGGACAGAGCAGGGGCTCTGCTGCTTTGCCTGCAGGGTGAAGGTTTTGCTTGCTCGCTTTGAGCTGAGCTTCCCACTGGGAAAGCTGCTGGAGCTGGAGGCCAGGGCAGGACTCCCCAGCACCCTGAGCAGCCCCACGGTGTCCCACTCCCATGTCCTGGCGCTGCTCCTGCCTGGCCACGTGAGTGCAGACCGGACATTCCTGTGCCTCAGCTTCCCCTGACACCCCGGGAGGATGATGAAGGTGCAGGAGGCCTGACTCAGCCGTGCCGGCCCCAGGGCTTTGCCAGGCAGCAGGAATGCTCAGCACAATGACGGGCAGGGAGGGGCCAGGCAGCCCAGGAAGCGCTGGGAGGAACCGGGGTTTTCTCACACCCCCTCAGCTCCTCTGGCTCCTGCCACGCTCCGCTCTCCCGCCACCCTGGGGTCCGCTTGGATGTGACACGGGGACTTGGAAGCACAGGCAAGCCTGGCAGATGTGACATTCCTCCATGGTAAGGCCTCTCTTCCCAAGGAATGGGGTGGCTCCTGTGTCTGGGGCTGGTGCTCGCTCCCGACCCCGCATCCCTCCATCGGCTCCTGCGCATCCCCAGGGCAGGTGCTGCCCTGTGGAGACCTGTCCTGCTGCCAGGAGCACCCGCTGCCCTCCTGTTCCCAGACTGGTGCTCTCCTGGTGCTGCTGGTGCCAGAGGTGGCACAGTGGGAGAGCATGGGCATCTGGCAGGGGACGATGGCGTGGGGCTGTCCTGGCACTGTCCCAAGCCCAGATCATCTCTGCTGGCGAGGAGGATGGCGAGCAGGGGCAGTCCCTGTGCCAGGCTGCTCCGTGCCCCAGCAGGGCAGGCAGCCAGGCATGTGCTCCCTGGGAGCCCAGGGGCTCCGTCACTCTCATCCTGGCACTCGAGTGCCAGTCCCTTGGCTGGGGTCCCGCTCCCTCTGAGCGAAATTCCCCACTGTCCATGTCAAACCCTGACTGGCAGAGCCTCCTGGTGAGGGCGGCCGCAGCCAGGCTGGGCAGAGCCGGCTGTTTCTTGGAGCTCTTGCCTGGGAGCAGATTATTCACCCTTCAGCCTCCGTCCCCAAACAGGTCCGTGCGCTCCACCTCGCTGCTGCTTGTAAATATTTCCCTGTCCGCTGTGGGATGGCTGTTCCCTGGGCAATAACAACAGCGCCGGGATGCAGCCGGTTGGCTGCAAAGCCAGGCTGCCAGCCAGGAGCCCACGGGGGCTGGCTGCTGTCTCTCACCGCCCTCTCCCTAAAAGCATTCCCGGGGCATTTCCACACTGAGCCTCCGGGTTTCTGAGCAGGAGGCTGGGTCCCCGCGGGGCCAAGCAGGGAGTGAGGCCGTGGTGGTTCCTCTTGCCGGGATCCAGTGGCCGTCCCCGAGCCCGGGTGCACCCTCGGTGCTGCCGGGGCCGTGCAAGGGACGGGCTGGGCACAGGCTCCGGCACCTCCTGGTTTGGAGCCGGGCCAGAGCCCGCCCCGGCTGGGCTGGGAAAAGCCTTTGAATCAGGGTCATCTCCCGGGTGACTGGAGACTCTCGGAGCCACATGAGCCACTGTCCTGCCAGGGAAGGGACACCAGGCACCCCGGGAGCTGAGCACCAGCAGCGCCGGGGCAGAGGAGCTCAGCTGGGATCCTGCCTGCCCCAGTGCCACCCACAGCCCCAGCACAGGTAGGGATCCAGCCGTCAGCCTGCCAGCGTTGGGTGCTGAGGGCAAACTCTCCTCCAGCTCCGGACAGCCCGTGTTTGGGGGCTGCTGGCTGCCGCACTGCCCTGTCCCTGCTCCGGGCTGGCTCCGTGTGTGCTCTGGGGACCTCTGTCGCTGTCCCCTGTATGCTCCTGTCCTGCCCTGTGCGGGTGCCACGGGGCAGAAGCCACCAGTGGGGACCGAGTGCTGGCTCTGCCCGGCTGGCAGGGGCACGGCTGCCACCTCACCAGGAGGACTCTCAGCTTGAATTACTGATAGGGGCTCACGGGGCACAGCCATGGCAGGGAGACAGGAAAGCTGCCCAGATCCTGACCTTGCCTCAGTTTCCCCCTCACTGAAATGCCAGCCCCCACCAAGCCCCAGCGCTCACTGTGAGTAACCAGGGGAAGGTGCTGGGCTGGCTGGATCTGTCCATCCCACCTGCCTGTCTCAGCCACAGCTGGGCCAAAGCATCATCCTGTGACCAGGCCACTGCCTCCCACCTGGAGGAGGCACTGGGGACATCTCTCCAGCCCCAAGAGTGGGACAGCCACAAGATGGTGTGGCAGGGATGCCAGGGCTGGGGCAGAGGTGACTGCTGCAATCCCTTGGTGTCTATGGGGATGTCGGGTGTGTCTGGCTGTGCCCTGGGGCTCCCTTCTGTGTTATGTGGTGCCTGGGGGCACAGGGGTGGCAGTGCCAGCCGGGTCCTGCTGTCCCAGGCTCTCCAGGAAGGCTGGCAGGTGGCAGGAGCCATGGCCACACTGTGACCAACTGCACCCTTCATCCCCTGGATCCCCTCTGTCTCCCAGGGTCTCCAGGGGAGGCAGAAGCTGCTGGGTGGGAGCTGGTGGGTGCCCCGTTGAGCTGACCAGGGCCTGTAGAAGCTGATCCCTGGGCTCTTCCCTTGCAGTCGATGCCTCCAGGACAAGCTGCTGAGCCCCAGCCTCCAGCATGTCCCAGCTCTCCTCCACCCTGAAGCGGTACGTGGACTCCTCCCGCTACGCCGAGAGCACCTACAGCAAAGTGCCCAGCGGCTACAGCTCCTACAGCTCCTATGGCTCCACGCTGTCCACGACCTACGCAGACAGCGACAAAATCGGCTTCAAAGCCAGCTACCTGCCCTCCCCCCGCTACCACCACGCTGGGGGGCTGTCCCCCACCAGCGGCTATGACAGCAGCCGGCTGTACCCCGACCCCAGCATCCGCCTGAGCCCCTCGTACCTCCGCACGCAGCCGCGGCCGCCCGGCGCCGGGCTCAGCGGCGGTGCCTGCTACAGCTTCACCGGGACTCCCGGCAGCCCCACGAGCTACCTGCCCTCCGCAGCGCCCCTCAGCCGCCACAAATCCATCAGCCACTCGGACCTGGCGCGGGAGTTCTCGGGGCTGCACACCTCAGACAGCGCCTACCTGCCCGCGGCCGGCGCGCTCAGCACCCGCGGCCAGCTGGAGCTTGGCAACCTGCAGGGTCTGTACCAGGCTGCCACGCACTCCGACTACGTCCGTGGCTACCTGGAGAGCTACGGGAGGAAAAGCCACCATGGAAGCCTTTCCACTGGCCACCTCAGCCCCTCTCAGGCCACCCTGCCGCCCTCGGGCACCCGCTGTGCCAGCCAGCCCTGCGAGAGGAGCGATGACCACTGCGATGTGTCCGCCCAGGACCCCACGGTACGCGGGGCTGGCTGGGGGTGGGGGACAGAGCTGTGCTGGGAGGGGGATGTGGGAGATGTTTGTGGTGAGCCGGGGAGCCCGAGGCACCCGTGCTCTGCCTGGGAACGTGGGTGTGCCGCTCCGTGCCTCAGTTTCTGCGTGTGACCCTCCGAGATGCCCTTGCTGTCGCAGCAGTCCCGGCTGGAGCTGCTGAGGCAGCCGTGTGCGGGCAGGAGGGTGTCCTCTGAGGGGCTGTGCTGGCAGGGGACGCTCCCCAAGGAGGCAGGATCAGCCTGTGCCCAGGATTGTGCCCGCTGCACTTCCTGCATGCATGTGACAGCAGGTGATGGCTCCAGCCCCGTGTGGGGCTGACGAGGATTTCCTGCTGCCTCATCCCAGATAGGGAAGGTGACATGACCAGGCTGGGCACTCATCCTGCTGGCACGGCTGGTTTGTCTGGTGCTGGCTCTGCCACAGTGACTCGGTGCCCAGCTGCCAGTCAGGTTTTGGTGATGCCAGTTCCCTGGCACCATGCACTGCTGCCAGTTTGGGGCCCTGTGCCCCAGCCTGTGTGGCAGCAGTGGGTTCCCCATGGCAGTGCTGCTCTGGGCAGCTCCACACGTGTTGGCAGGTACTCGGTGCCCCAGGTCCCCGTTGGTGCTGCAGCGTCCCCAGAGCCCCAGCCCGGGCCGGGAGCAGGCGCCGCACACGCAGCCCGTGCAGGGGAGCAGCCTGGTAATTTTCCACTCAGGTTTCCTTCCAAGATCTGGCCAGGATCTGCCTGCGTTGTCTCCCGCTGTCTTTCCAGTCACCCTCCATTCACCCATGGTCTGACCTGCCCTTTGCTTCCCTGCGTCTCTGTCCCACTGCCATCCGCCGAACCGCGAGGAAAGTCCTGTCCTGCTCGCAGGGAAGCAGGAAAGAATCCCCCAGCAATCTCCCTTTGCAGCCAGTGCCCCCACATCCCTCCCTGTGCCCCTTGCCCAGTGTCTTCCCCCACAGAACCACCTTCAGCAGTGCCCTGCTGTGATGTGGGACCCCCTGTGCCCACCTGCCTCATCCCTGGCCCCCAGTCCCGGGTGAGGGAGTGGGCTGGGGAGTCAGGAGAGTGCAGGATCAGTGCTGTTGGAATGGAATTCCTGCCTCCATCTCCCACACCCGGCCCCAGTGGGGGGCACCAAGGGGGGATCCAGTGGCTGCTGCAGCCACTGGCTCTCACAAAAGCCCACACTGCCACTGCAGGGTCCCCACCCCATGTGCCCACACCCTGCTGTGATGGGGTGCCAGCCTGCTTGCATGGGATGCCCACAGGGCAGCAGGGGCCGTGCAAGTCCCAAACCACAGCCCTGTGGTCTGCAGGTGAACACAGCCTGGGCTGGTGGGTGGCAAAGGTGGCACAGGGCGCTGGGACAGACACCCATGCCAGGGCAGGAAGGGTCAGTGACACTGCCTTAGGTCTCCTTGGTGCTTTGATGGGCACACCTGCTATTTTCCACTGCTGTGGTTTTTTCCCTCCCTTTCCCAAGCCGGGAAGCAAATGTCCCGATCATAAACCAGACTTGGGTGCCTGCGGCCGTGCCAGGTGCCGGAAACAAGCGCAGGCTGCAGCCCCAGAGCTGCCATCGGTTCTGCCCCATTGCCCAGCCCCGAGGGCAGTGTCAGCAGCACCCGCTCCCCACACAGCCAGGGGACGGCGGGGCTGGCCCCGTGCCTCCTCCCATCCCTTTTTCCACCGCCGCCTCCTGCCTCTGCGCCACAGAAACCGCCACCCAGAGGGGTTTGCAGCCAGGACTGATGGTGTCTACGCATGTCCCTACCCTCACCATCACTTCGTGCCTCAGTTTACCACCCCATGGGCAAAGGGAGGTGTGTGCAGGTGCGGTTTCAGCGAGGGGCTGTGCCTGCTGAGCTGCAGGGCTGTGCTGGTTCCCGGGAAGGGCGGTCTGACAGGGGGCAGGACTGGAGCTGTGCCGCCCCATTAACCACCCCGGGTGTACATAGGGTCAGAAGGCCAGGGCCACCCACAAAACCGCCGGCAGCTCTCCGCAGTCCCATCCTGAGCAGCTGACGTCCCTGGCCCGCAGCCAGTCCTGGCCCTGCCTGCCGCCTCGGTGCCAACCGGGCCTGTGGCAACCTCTGCCCGCGGCAAAAGGTCACCGCTGCAGAGGGGCCAGATGAGGGCAGGGACCTGGCTCTGGGTGATGCCGTCCCACCGGGTCTCCCCTTCTCTCTCCCACTCCAGCCTCAGAGCCTGCGTGCCCGGCTGGAGGGGAATTTGGTGCTTGGCCCGGGGCGCTCGATGTCACCGGGGCACGAGGTTCAGCACGGGATGTGGCTGAACCTCCCTCTGCCATGGAACCGGCTCGGCCAGCACGGTGCATCCCCACGGGGAGAGCTGCCCCAGCTCCCCGCGCAGTGCTCGGGGCAGGCTGAGCACCGGGGCCATCCTGTCCCTGCTGTACCCACCCGTGCTGCCAGGCAGGGTGGCAGGAGCCCTGGATTTCAGGGCAGGGCACCCACGCAGGCTGCAGGAGGGCAGTGGGGCGTGTGCCCCAGCGTGCACAGCGTGTCCCCGTGTGTGTACACCGTACACAGCACGGGGTGTGTACATGTACACACGTGTGAGCACGCGCAGGCCCCGCTTACGACAGGCCTCTGGTTGTGATGCAAAAGAGCCCTGGCCCTGCAGATGAATAACGCTGCAAGATGCCTCCTCAGATATTTTTTGCTGGTGCCAAAAATAGTCTCTCTCCCTTCCTCCCTCCCCCCGTCCCCAGCCAGCCCCTCCGCTGGCTGTGCCGAGCTCCGTCGTGGACAGGGGAGGCTGCATCTGCAGCCATCAGGATTCAGCAGCCCCCGCCGCTGGATTGGGGGTGCTTTGGGGGCTCCAGGGGAGGAAAGCAGGCTCTGCTCGGAGCCCTCTCGGTGAGGCTGGAGGCTGTGGCTCTGTCAGAGCAGCCAAGCCTCACTCCCTGCCCTGGTTGCCCATGGAAATTTCCCTGAGCAGGCAGAGAGACACCTGGGCACGCACAGCAGGCGCAGGGCTCCGGCGCTCGTCCTGCCGCGGTCAGAGGGGTGAAGCAGCGGGAGACGCAGGACTAGGACGCAGGACACCCGGGCTCCCTGCCAGGCTCCGCATCTGCCCTTGCTGCAGGAGAAGAGCTGGAGCTCTGCCCGTGCTGTGCCTCAGTTTCCCGAGGGGAGACACCAGGTGGGGTCTTTGCTCCACGTAGGAATTGCGGGGAGTTTTTCCCCAGGGCAAGGCACTGAAATATCTTCTAAGCTCAGCGCTAATGCATCCCCCAAAGAGGGGGGTTCCCCCAAAATGTCACTGCCTGGCTACCTGGCATTGGCACTGCAGGGAAGGCACATGCCCGCGAGCCCCACAACCCTGTCTGGCAGCCCACAGCCCCTCTCTGGGTACAGACACCCCCTGAACCCACATGCTGTGGGGCCGTCCCACTTTCACCAAGGCAATTTTGGCGAGTAACCCCCAGCTGGTGAGCCCCGCTCCCTGCCCAGTGCCTGCCCGGAGCACAGCGTGCCCGGGGCCCGACAGCCGGTGCCACCAGCCCTGGGCACGCCGAGCTGGGAGCACGGGGGAGCTCTGGGGGGGGCAGGAGCTCCTCCGGCTGCCACCTCGCCCCAATTCCCCATTGCCCCCGCGGTGCGCGCACGGTGCCGGTGTTGGGGTACGGGAGCGCGGGGAGCCCCGCTGAGAGAGACACCGAGGGGGCACCGCGTCCCCCGCAGCCCCCCGGAGCCGGGGCAGTGTCGCCGCCCCGTTCCGGAGCGTGTCCCCGGGGCAGAGCCGCCCCTCGCGGGCCCCCCTGGCTCCCGGCGCGCTGTACCACGCGGTGCGCGGGGGCTGGCCGTCACCGAGCCGTCACCGAGCCCGGCTGCCGCCTCTCCACCCATTTGATGTCAGAGCCGCTCAGGTGCCGTCAGCCCCGCAGCCGGCACCGGCTCCGGCCCCGCACGCCCAGCACGGGGGGCTCCGCGCCTGACCCCGCGCCCCCGGCTGCAGCCGGCCCCGGGCGAGGGCGGCCCGGCCGCTGTCCCCTGGCACCCCGCTGCCCGCGGCTGCTCCCCGCCGTCCTGCGGTGCCCGCCGGGGCCATCATGAGGGACTCCTACACGGTGACGCTGCCCGAGGAGCCCCCCGCGCTCCCCGACCTTCACAAGGACCTGCGGCCCCGCACCTCCATGCCAGGGTCCCTGCTGGTCTCCACCTTCGTCGGGCTCGTCCTCAACAAGACCAAGGTACGAGATGCCCGCAGCCCCCGGCCCCCGGCTTGGGGGCAGAGAAGGGGGGCATCCCCTGCCCTCCCTGGGGAGCGTGGGGTGCCCTGTGCCACCCCCCGTGCCCGAGGATGGGGTGCCTGGGGTGGGTGTCCTCCCGGCTGCCCGTGGGGACGGCGTGTCCCGGTGTCCCACAGGATGGCAGGGGGCAGGTGAACTGCACGTGTCAGGACACCTGGGTTCCTCTCCCAGCCCTGCCCTTGCGGTGACCTTGGCCAGGTCCCCGTGTCCCACCGCCAGGAAGGGTCTGCTGGCCACACTGAGCCCCTTGGCAGTGTCACCGGAGTGAACTTGGCTGTCCCCAGAGCCACGGGGCCGGGGCAGATCTCTCCTGCAGGGATGGCAGAGCAAGGGGCAAGGAGGGCAGGGTCTGGGCACTTATGTAAGTCTGGCTGCTCCGGCTCTCCTGCTGCCCCAACAGGCACCTGGCATGCGGACCTGGATGGGGCAGGACGGTCCGGATCTTGTCCCTTGTCCCCATCGCCTGTCCCTTGTCCCCGTCCTGCAGTGCAGCCTCGGGGAGTCCCCAGCCGCGCCGCGTGAGCCAGCTCTCCTTCACCGCCTCTGAGCATGTCGTGTCCTAGATAAAGCCCTGAACGGGAGAGGGGGATTAGCTGGAGTTGAGTCACCCAGGGGAGGGGAAATCCAGGGGGGGAAATAACACCTCGGTGCACACAGGGCTTGTGCCACGCTAGGGGAGCACCTGACATCCCCTCCTCAGCTCCAGCCCTCCCCCGGGGGTTGTTCCAGGCTCTGGGAGGGCAGCCTAGGACCTGGCTGTGGGGAAATGCAGGATCTGTGGGGAGGTTTGCACCCACATCAGCAGGACTGTCCGGTCCCTCCTGGCACACGGCAGGAGCTGCCCAACCAGGGCAACTGGACGAGCAGCGTCCTGCTGGGGATGGCTGGGGCACACTGGGGCAGCTCCTGGGGGTTGCTGCTCACCCCTGGCACCGTGACCTTCCCTGGGATAGGTGTGGGAACACGAGCAAGGCCTTGGGGTTCAGATCCTCCAAGGGATGGATGTAGGGTGTTGGGACAGAGGCCCGCCTCTCCTGCCACCATCTGCTCAGGGACCAGAGCCAGGCCAGCTCCTCCAGCCATGGTGTGGCACTGACCTGCCACATCCTGCTGGCACCCCGTGCCCATCCAAGCCTATCCCCAGGCCAGGAAGACACTGAGAGTTGCCTGGCACTTTTGGACAGCCACCCCCCGGCACTGACAGCCGTGGGCAGCCACATCTGCGGACACCCCTGCGCTCTGGGCACTGCAGGGGCACCCGATGGCACAGAGGGCACCCGGTCAGTCTGGCAGAGCTGCGTGTGCCACACAGGGTGGCCGGGTCCCCGCTGGTGCCGGTCCCTGCGGCGGTGGGTGATGCCTGTGCCGTCGCTAAGGAGCACGTGTAACTGGATCTGGGTTATTTTGGGCTGCTGTCAGGGCTGGGTGCTCAGCACCTCCCACACACACACCAGCTGCTGCTATTTCAGAGCTACTGGGCCCCCTCCCCTCCTCTCGCCTCCTCTCCTCCTCCTCAAGCCTGCGGTGGGCAGCTGGGGCGTTTGCCTAAGGATCCTTAAATCCTGGGCATCTGGGGGAGCACCAGCAGCAGTCTGACCCTGCAAGCCCTGTCAGACCCCACCCTGCTCGGGGAGGTTCATCCTGCTGCTCCCTGTGCAGGGCTGGGAGCAGGACCCTGGGGCTCCCACCAGTGCCCCCCACCTGCAGCCTGTCCTGCATGCTGGGAGAGGGGTGGTGGCACCCCTAAACCCCTCTGTGCTCTCTGAGCAAAGAGTGATGATGCTTCCTGACCTCAGCACCCAGCTGCCCATGCCCATCTTTGCTTTTCCCAGCTCAGGGAGCACCTGGAACACCTGGAATTGCCACCCTGTGGCACAGGTGCAGCACAGCCAGGGCAGCGAGTGGCTGGGAAGGCACCACCGGGCACAAAGCCCCATTCCCTGGGCTGACTGCTGCAGGGCTGGGCTTGTGCTTTCCCAAGTGGACTTTACCCTGCAAAACAGCTGTGCCAAAGTCTGGGCTGCGCCTGTGCAGGGTGTCCTGGAGGGGATGGACACCTGGCATGGACCAGACGGGCAGTGACAGGGCACTGTGCTCCTCCTGCAGCATGGGGCAGGCACAGGGCACTGCCATCCCCCAGCATCCCCGGGGGAGGCAGCCTGGGCTGCCGGCCTGACCTGCAATCCAGGGCATGGGGCAAAAGTGTTGCCAGGCAGGGAGAACTTTGAGCCCTGTGCGTTGTCCTGGGCCAGCAGGACGAGGCAGGCCAGCCATGGTTTGTCACCAGGCCCTCGGCCCAGAGAGCTGCTCGCTGCTGGCTGTGCCCATGATGTCACAGCGGGATGGGGCCTCTGCTTGCCCCTGAGGGTTTGCTGCACAGGGAGGTCTGTGGCACCATGGCCTCGCTGGGCTGCCCACAGGCATGGCCAGCCCGTCACATTCCCAGCCCTGTCCCCTCTCTCTGCAGAGCTCCAAGGCCGTGCAGGGGCTGACCGGCCTGCGGAACCTCGGCAACACGGTGAGTGTGTCCCCAGGCCTCTGGCTCACAGCGGGCACATCCGTGGGGCTGGGGGAGCCCTGTCCCTTCACCTGGCCCCCAACACCCACACCATCACCCTGGCAGCTCCCTGCACCCCGCTCCCCACGGTGCTGCCTGAGGAAGAGCTTCCCCTGCTCCTCTCTGCTTCGTGCCCATCCCGTGCCCGCCCGCCCCAGGTGTCCCCCTGCCATGGCCTGCCTCCCTCTGCTTCCCGTTGCCATGGTTTTCTCTTCTGCCTCCCCCAGTGCTTCATGAACTCCATCCTGCAGTGCCTGAGCAACACCAAGGAGCTGCGGGATTACTGCCTGCAGAACCAGTACCTGCGGGACCTCAACAACAACAGCCGCATGCGCACGGCGCTCATGACAGGTAACAGCCCAGCCCTGGAGGCTGTGGGGGCTTCCCTGCAGCAGCTCCTGCAGCACATCCCTGCCACACATCCCTGGGACACGTCCTGCAGGACCCCCACCCAGAGCTCGGTGCTCCTCGCTGGGCTGCCCAGCCAGGGGAGGATCAGGCCCTGAGACCCCAGAGCTGTCCCCTTGGGTCACATCCACTGCTGACCCACCTCCCTGCCTGCAGAGTTTGCAAAGCTGATTCAGCTGCTCTGGACCTCATCCCCCAACGAGAGCGTGAGCCCCTCCGAGTTCAAGACGCAGATCCAGAGATACGCCCCACGCTTTGTTGGATACAAGTAAGGGGGGTGGGTGCGGGGTGGTGGGGGGAGCTGAGCCCCCTGCAGCCCCTCACTGGCCATGCCCCGTGTCTTGCAGCCAGCAGGATGCTCAGGAGTTCCTGCGGTTCCTCCTGGACGGGCTGCACAGCGAGGTGAACCGTGTGCTGGTGCGGCCCCGGGCCAGCACCGACACCCTGGATCACCTCCCGTAAGTGCTGGCACCGCACCAGCCCCACGAGAGGGCACTGCCCGCAAGGCCAGCCCAGGGACAGTGACCACACGGGTCCCTCTGGGCTGGATGGCGGGGCTGGTGTCCCCCAGGCCATGCTCAGTGCCCTGCTGTGTCTCCATCCTTGCAGTGACGACGAGAAGAGCCGGCAGATGTGGAGGAGGTACCAGGAGAGGGAGGACAGCCGCATCAGCGGTGAGCAGGGCTGGGGGAAGGAGGGCAGGGCTGGGCTGGGAGCATGGCTGGGAATCGGGGGTCTCACCCTGCTCTGTCCCACCCCACCAGACCTCTTTGTGGGGCAGCTGAAGAGTTCTCTGACCTGCAGCGAGTGCGGCTACTGCTCCACAGCCTTCGACCCCTTCTGGGACCTGTCCCTGCCCATCCCCAAGGTGAGGGAGCCCCAGCAATCCCTGTCCCACACTCCCTGTCCCCCTGTCCCATACTCCCTGACCCTCGCTGTATTCCCACAGAAAGGCTACGGGGAGGTGACGCTCATGGATTGCCTCCGGCTCTTCACCAAAGAGGATGTGCTGGACGGGGACGAGAAACCGGTATGGGGCAGGGGGATCCTGGGGCAGGCTGGGCCCCTTCCCCTCCATGCCTGTGTTGCCAGGACTGTGGGCTCAGTGCCCTCACCATCCTGCTCGTGCTGTTTGCCTCCCACAGACGTGTTGTCGCTGCAAAGCCAGGACGAGGTGCACAAAAAAATTCAGCATCCAGAAGTTCCCCAAGATCCTGGTGCTTCGTATCCTTCGGGCAGAGGGATGGGGACAGGGGGTGTTGTGGAGGGGAGGCAGGTGGGTTATTGCAGGCTCCCCTTTGTCCCTTGGCCCCTTGACGGGACCTTGCAGACCTGAAGCGCTTCTCAGAGGCCAGGATACGAAGCAGCAAACTCACCACCTTCGTCAACTTCCCGCTGAAGGACCTGGACCTCCGGGAATTCGCCTCACAGAGCTGCAGTGAGTCCCAGCCCCTGCATGCCTCTAGTTCCAACCCTGAGCTCCTGGTGACTCCTGGGCTCCTCGTGTCCCCATGCGGTGGGGGACAGAGCGTGAGGGGTGGGAGGCACAGAATCCAGGGTGCTGGAGCTGCTGGTGTGGTGGGGGGCTCTGTGCTGGCACTTTGGGGGGCAGCAGCGCTGAGCAGCACCCCTGCTCCCCACAGACCACGCCGTTTACAACCTCTACGCCGTCTCCAACCACTCGGGCACCACCATGGGGGGACACTACACAGCCTACTGCAAGAGCCCCGTGTCCAGCGAGTGGCACAGCTTCAACGACTCCCGGTGAGCCTGGGGAGGGACAGGAGAGCAGGGACCCCCTGCTCAGGGCATCTCTGCTCACAGCTCTCCTCCTCTTCTCCCCACAGCGTCACCCCGATGTCCTCGAGCCACGTGCGCAGCAGCGATGCCTACCTGCTCTTCTACGAGCTGGCCAGCCCGTCCTCCCGCATGTAGCCAGCCCTGCCTCCCTGGGGACCCCCTGTGCCACCCCTCAGAGCCGGCTCTGCCAGGATTCGGGCGTTCAGCACCCCCAGAGCCAGAGGGAGGCGAAGAGGAGACACCCCCGAGGTGGCTGCAGAGAGAGGCTGGGGACAGCCAGGAGCAGAGCCCAGGCAAGGACATCCCAGCTCCGAACTGAGGAGGGAAGCTCATGGCAGGACAGGGCTTAAGCAGCTCAGGCACCTTCTGGTTGCTGGCATTTGGTTTTTACCTCGGGGTTTTAGTTTCTTTTTTTTTTTTTTTTTTTTTTTTTTTTTTTTTTTTTTTTTTTT
>VZRV01004290.1:305558-325621 GCA_013398115.1 Falcunculus frontatus
TGGGCTGGGGGGTACAGGGCACTGGGCAGGATTTTGGGCAGGATTTTAGCCAGGCTGCGCCGGGAACCGCCCGCTGCCATGAAAGACTTCACCGAAATCACGCTTTGCCCCGAAGCTCTGGACAGCAGCAAGGTAGGGCTGGGGGTGTGGGTGCTGCCGATGGTCCCCGCGTACCCACCCACGGGTCCCCAGGGTGCCACCCGCGCTCGCTGTCCCACAGACCGAGTTCTGCAACCCCGTTTTTGAGGGCGAGGAGCCCCGGGCGGCACCGAGCGCGGAGCACCCGCCAGATAAGGATGGGACCGGCCCCGCACCGCGCCGGGACGGCCTCGGTACCAGCCTGGGGGTTTGTACACACACCCCTCTCCGTGGGGCTGCCGTGGGGCTGGGGGCGGGGTGGTGGGCTCTGGGGACACATTTGCACCGCGGGAACAAGCGCTGGGGCCGCGCCCAGCCGGGGCTGAGCCAGGAGCGCAGGGAGGTGGGGGTATGGATCAGCAGCACCCCGGCTCTGCCCGCTGTCCTCGCCTCCAGGCCAGCAGCTCTGGGGACAGGTGGGCTGGAGGTACCGCGCCGATTGCAAGTTCACCTGGCTCTGTGTGGCCCTGATGAGCACCATCCTGCTCTTCCTCATCTCCCTCCTGCTCGGCATCGTCATCCACCGTGAGTGCCGAGCTGGGAGGTGGCTGTGACCGGGGTGGGGGGCACAGAACCGGCTCAGAGGGGGAGAGGGGCACCCAGAGTACATCCCGGGGTCTGCCCGCTGTGGGGAGAGAGTGAGCCATGCATAGGAGCAAAGGGGAATTTCCATGTCCCTGGGATGTGGCAGGATCACTGCCCCTGGCACAGCTGTGTGGGGTTCCCCGGGAGCTGCACGCCTCTGGGTCGGGTGGGAGCACAGGGCTGGGTGGGCTTCCTAAGTCCCTTCCCTGCACCGCAGCCGTCCCTCCCCGCTGGGGCTGAGCAGGCCCTGCTCTTCCCTGGGCACAGAGCTGACGTCCCCACACCCACCCGGCACCCCGGCCACGGCCCTGCCAGCCCGTGGCACTGCCACCACCACCACAGCACCCACCCGAAGGGACCCCCCGGCCCCCAAAACAGCTGCCAGCCCAACCGAGAGCTGGCTGCCCACGGCCCGCACCGCAATACCGGGTAAGTCCCGAGTGGGGCAGAGTTTCGGGATGGGGGTGCCCTGCTCCAGCTCATGCCCACGCTGTTGATTCGTTCAGCCTGCGGAGGGACCCTGCGGGGCCCCGAGGGCTCCTTCAGCTCCCCCAACTACCCCGGCCCCTATCCCCCCAACGCCCTCTGCGTCTGGCGCATCGAGGTGGGCGCCGGGCTCGCCATCCAGCTGAGGATGGAGACGTTCAGCGTGGAGGGCACGGCCTCCTGCCTCTTCGACCGCGTGGAGCTCTACGAAGAGCCGGGCTCCGGCGGCACAGCCCCTGCCCCAGCTCGGGGGGGCCCGACCAGGTAGGGCCCCTCACACCTGGGGAGCACAGCAGTGCAGCGGGGCGGGGCAGTGAGAGGTGCCAGCCCTCGCTGTGACCCCAGGTTTTGTGGCAACGTGGCCCCCCCGACCTTCAACTCCAACTCCAACCACCTGCGGGTCACCTTCGTCTCCGACAGCAGCGTGGGTGCCCAGGGCTTCAGCGCCCGCTACCGCGCCGTGACCCCGGCTGAGAGTGAGTCCCCCAGCCCAGGGCACTGCCAGGGTCCCTCACTGCTGGCAGGCAGAGGGGAGAGGCAGCGGGGAGGGTGCCCGGTGGAACCCCCCCACCATTCTGGGTGTCCGGCTGCGTGCAGAGAGCTGCGCCTGGGACGAGCACTTGTGTGACCAGGGGCTGTGCCTCCAGCTGGGCTTTGTGTGCGACGGCTTCCACGACTGCTCGGACAAGAGCGACGAGGCCAACTGCAGCCTGAAACACAAAGGTGGGCACGACAGACCCCACCTGCAGCCCCCAGCCCCTGCGGCACCCGGGCATGGGCAGGGAATGGGGAGATGGAGGGAGGAGAGAGGGGCAGGGGTACAGCTCTGTGTGTGTGTGTGTCCCTCCAGAGTGTGGGGGGCCGCTGACCGCCTTGGAGGGGCACTTGTCCACCCCGAACCACCCCCAGCCGTACCCGCACCAGCAGGTGAGAGAAGGGGTGCTGTGGGAGCACGGTGAGGGTGAGGACGGGCAGGGAGGAAGGCAACCCCCCCAGGGGAGAGCTGGGGGGTGCCCCTGCCCAGCTTCACGGGTGTCGCCGGCTGCCCCCCCCCGCCCCGCAGCTTTGCCTCTGGCAGATCTCGGTGCCCCCGGGCCACGTCATCGACCTGCACTTCCACAACTTCAGCCTGGAGTTGCACGGGGACTGCAGCTTCGACTTCGTGGAGGTGCACGACAGCGCGGGCACGGGGGCCGCCAGCCTCATGGGCAGGTATGGGCACCCCCGACACCCCCAACCCTGCTGTGCCACCCTGGGGACACCGGTGCCGTGGCTCAGCTGGGGAAACTGAGGCACGGGGCTGGCTGGTGGGGAGGAGCCACCAGAAGGTGGGGTTTGGGGAGGTGCTGGGCAGCTCCCTGACCCCATCCCTTGTCCCATGACCTCGGCAGGTTCTGTGGCCACCAGCTGCCACCCACCCTGACCTCCTCACAGCATGTCATGACCGTCCTCTTCGTGGCAGATGAGGGAGTAGCAGACGATGGGTTCTTTGCTACCTACCAAGCCCGCAATGCCACNCGGCACAGACCTGCCCTCCCCCCACCCGCCCGGCACCCCGGCCCCGGCCCTGCCAGCCCGTGGCACTGCCACCACCACCACAGCTCCCACCCGAAGGGACCCCCCGGCCCCCAAAACAGCTGCCAGCCCAACCGAGAGCTGGCTGCCCACGGCCCGCACCGCAATACCGGGTAAGTCCCGAGTGGGGCAGAGTTTCGGGATGGGGGTGCCCTGCTCCAGCTCATGCCCACGCTGTTGATTCGTTCAGCCTGCGGAGGGACCCTGCGGGGCCCCGAGGGCTCCTTNTGCCACCACCACCACAGCACCCACCCGAAGGGACCCCCCGGCCCCCAAAACAGCTGCCAGCCCAACCGAGAGCTGGCTGCCCACGGCCCGCACCGCAATACCGGGTAAGTCCCGAGTGGGGCAGAGTTTCGGGATGGGGGTGCCCTGCTCCAGCTCATGCCCACGCTGTTGATTCGTTCAGCCTGCGGAGGGACCCTGCGGGGCCCCGAGGGCTCCTTCAGCTCCCCCAACTACCCCGGCCCCTATCCCCCCAACGCCCTCTGCGTCTGGCGCATCGAGGTGGGCGCCGGGCTCGCCATCCAGCTGAGGATGGAGACGTTCAGCGTGGAGGGCACGGCCTCCTGCCTCTTCGACCGCGTGGAGCTCTACGAAGAGCCGGGCTCCGGCGGCACAGCCCCTGCCCCAGCTCGGGGGGGCCCGACCAGGTAGGGCCCCTCACACCTGGGGAGCACAGCAGTGCAGCGGGGCGGGGCAGTGAGAGGTGCCAGCCCTCGCTGTGCCCCCAGGTTTTGTGGCAACGTGGCCCCCCCGACCTTCAACTCCAACTCCAACCACCTGCGGGTCACCTTCGTCTCCGACAGCAGCGTGGGTGCCCAGGGCTTCAGCGCCCGCTACCGCGCCGTGACCCCGGCTGAGAGTGAGTCCCCCAGCCCAGGGCACTGCCAGGGTCCCTCACTGCTGGCAGGCAGAGGGGAGAGGCAGCGG
Organism: Falcunculus frontatus; assembly: GCA_013398115.1. Lineage (NCBI taxonomy): Eukaryota > Metazoa > Chordata > Aves > Passeriformes > Falcunculus > Falcunculus frontatus. The sequence continues at coordinate 309,276 of VZRV01004290.1, forward strand.
GGAGGGTGCCCGGTGGAACCCCCCCACCATTCTGGGTGTCCGGCTGCGTGCAGAGAGCTGCGCCTGGGACGAGCACTTGTGTGACCAGGGGCTGTGCCTCCAGCTGGGCTTTGTGTGCGACGGCTTCCACGACTGCTCGGACAAGAGCGACGAGGCCAACTGCAGCCTGAAACACAAAGGTGGGCACGACAGACCCCACCTGCAGCCCCCAGCCCCTGCGGCACCCGGGCATGGGCAGGGAATGGGGAGATGGAGGGAGGAGAGAGGGGCAGGGGTACAGCTCTGTGTGTGTGTGTCCCTCCAGAGTGTGGGGGGCCGCTGACCGCCTTGGAGGGGCACTTGTCCACCCCGAACCACCCCCAGCCGTACCCGCACCAGCAGGTGAGAGAAGGGGTGCTGTGGGAGCACGGTGAGGGTGAGGACGGGCAGGGAGGAAGGCAACCCCCCCAGGGGAGAGCTGGGGGGTGCCCCTGCCCAGCTTCACGGGTGTCGCCGGCTGCCCCCCCCCGCCCCGCAGCTTTGCCTCTGGCAGATCTCGGTGCCCCCGGGCCACGTCATCGACCTGCACTTCCACAACTTCAGCCTGGAGTTGCACGGGGACTGCAGCTTCGACTTCGTGGAGGTGCACGACAGCGCGGGCACGGGGGCCGCCAGCCTCATGGGCAGGTATGGGCACCCCCGACACCCCCAACCCTGCTGTGCCACCCTGGGGACACCGGTGCCGTGGCTCAGCTGGGGAAACTGAGGCACGGGGCTGGCTGGTAGGGAGGAGCCACCAGAAGGTGGGGTTTGGGGAGGTGCTGGGCAGCTCCCTGACCCCATCCCTTGTCCCATGACCTCGGCAGGTTCTGTGGCCACCAGCTGCCACCCACCCTGACCTCCTCACAGCATGTCATGACCGTCCTCTTCGTGGCAGACGAGGGAGTAGCAGACGATGGGTTCTTTGCTACCTACCAAGCCCGCAATGCCACAGAGAGTAGGTAGCCAAGGGGGGGCACAGGCTGCCCAGGGGGGCTGTGCCACCACCATCCTTGGGGGGCTTCAAGGCCAGGCTGGATAAAAACCCAGAAAAAACAGCTCTTGTTCCACAGCTGGCCCTGCTTGGAGCAAGAGGTTGGGCCCCGGGGCCCTGGGGTCCCTTCTCACCTGATTTACCCTATAACCCAGCAGCCATGGGAATGTGACCTGGAAGGGCTCACCCACACACAGGCACGATCCATGACCTGAGGGCTTCCCCTAAATAACCTAGGGAATTTGGGATCTCCCCGAGCTGGACCTGCCAGATCCCCCAGTCAGTGACCAAGAAGAGTGGACAGGGGTGGTCAGCAAGGGAGCAGGCTGACTTCCAGCCGTGGCCTGCCCTCTCCCCTTCCAGAGACCTGTAGCCCCACGGAGTTTTCCTGTGGGAATGGTGAGTGCCAGGCACTGGAGTCTGTGTGTGACGGCTGGCACGACTGCCCCGATGGCACTGATGAGCTGAACTGCACCAGGGTGTCCTACCCGGCCTTCGGTGAGTGCCACCCCTGGGTGCCCCACCCAGCACCCCCTGAGCCCCGCTGGCCCCGGGGACACACTGGCACAGCCGATGGGCAGCACTGCCGCTGGCACAAGGGAATCTCCTCTCCCTGTGGCAGCGTCTGTCTGCGAGCCCGTGGAAGTGGAGATGTGCCTGGGGCTGGGCTACAACTCCACCTCCTTCCCCAACATCTGGCTGGCCATCCCGGACCAGGAGGGAGCAGCCGAGGTGCTGCAGGACTACCAGGTGAGCTGCCCGGGGCTGCCCGCGGGGGTGCCCTCGCCACACCCCACCCCGCCGGGCTCACTCCCCTGTCCCCGCTGTCCCGCAGACGCTGATGGAGCTGGCGTGTTACCAGCACCTCCGCCTGCTCATCTGCAGCCTCTTCGTGCCCAAGTGCACCCCGGACGGGGGGGTGCTGCAGCCCTGCCGGGCCGTGTGCCTGGCGGCGGAGCTGCGCTGCCAGCAGTCCCTCGGCCTCCTCGGCATCCTCTGGCCCATCAACTGCAACATCCTGCCCGACTCCAACGACCCCATAGAGTGCTTCCAGCCCTGAGCTGGCAAAAGGAGAGGAGCAGGGGCTGAAGCCACCCTCCCCACCCCAAATGTCCCTCCTGTGCTCTTCCTCTTGCAAATACCCAGCTGCTGGGGTGGCCCCTCACCTGCCCTGGGCTCAGACCCTCTGCCCAGTGCCTGGCTCGATGCCTGGATGCCACGGGCTTGCCCACAGCTCCAAATCCCTAGAGGGCAGGGGACACATCCCACAGGGAAAGGCTTGTGCTGGAGGGGCTGTGCTGGGGGCACCAGGGAAAGGGCTAATGCTCCCCAAACGGAGCAAGGCTGGGCAGAGGTGAGCCAGGCTGCAGGCACAGGAGCCCGGGGCTGCCCATGTCCCACAGCCCCAAAGCCAGCAGAATAAACAGCGTGAGCAGCTGACAAACCCAACGGAGCAGGTGACTCATTTGTGGGGGGGGAGTTGTGTGTGGGTGCTGCCAGATCCTAGGGGAAACTGAGGCACAGGCCAAGGGAGGGAAGCCAGGGACAGGATGGGGGATCTGGGCAGGGACGGAGGGGCACAGGGGAGAGGGGAGAACGGGCAACTGGCTGTGCCCTGACTGGGCTGGGGGCTTGCAGGGTCCCACGGAGATGGGTGGGTCTCAGAGAGGGTCCAGTTGGTGACCCCATGGTGCAAGAAAGGGATCCTGTCCCACCAAGAGCTGTGGCCCTGCTGGCTGAGCTGGCTCTGCTGGCTGGAGGCCACCCTGGTGGCCACAGGCCTGGCGACACCCACGGCCACAAACCAGCATCCAGCTGGCCAAAAACAACAGTCCCTTCACACCTTGGGAGAGAGGAGGCAGGCGGCTCCCTGCCAGCACCCAGCCTGGCCCTGGGCACCCAGGTCAAAGAGGATCAGCCAGCAATGCCACCTGCTCCACAGCAGGCACAGGGAGGAGAGAGCCAGCAGTGCCACCGTGCTTCCTGCTGCTCTGAGCATGTGGGGAAGTCCCCAGCCTGGCTGGGGTCACCGGGAGCAGGACCCACTCAGGCCAGCACGGCTCTGCCCCTGTACCCAGCACGGCACTGCCACTCCCACCCAGCTCAGGGGCTTTGAGCCCACCCAGCTCCTTCACTCCCTGCACGTCCCAGCTGCTGCCGGGCACAGGGGCATCCCCAGCCACGGGCCCGCCCCGCTGGCCAGCGTGTGACCGTGTCCCTTGGATGCACCCAGCACTGGAACAAGTTAAAGGCGAGCTGGACGCGCCTCGAAAGCTTTGCCGCGTGCTCCGCGCTCCCCGGGGCCAGCCCTGCCTCCTGGCACGGGCACAGCGCTGCTCTGCCTGAGTTTCCACCTGCCCTGCACGCTCAGCCCAACGTGATGGGACTGCTCAGATGGATCCTGTGGCTTCCCCTGGATGCTCCCAGGGCTGGCACTGCCAGGCTGGCTGTGCTCTGCCATCCCCTTTGCCTCAGCTCCGCTGCCAGTCAGGGCACCCGCACAGCCTGAGAGCTCCCTCTTCTTTCTGCCACTCCACCTCTCTCTGCCTTGCTGGGTTTCCCTCCCTCAGCCTTTATCTTGTTTCCTTTCCCTCTGCTGCCTGTTTTCCCAGTTTTCCTCCCCTCCATCCTGCTGCCCAGGTGCCCAGCTGTGCCCAGCTGAGGAGATTCACAGCCTGTGCCTCCTCTCCCCCGGCCGGGCTGTTTGCAGAGCTCTCCCTTCCCCCTGCTTACAGCACTTCCGACATCATGGGATTATTTTTCTTTTTCCCCTTGTCTTGTAGCTTTTGGCTCCCAAGGCCCTTGATTTCCTTTGGAGTTTGGGAGGAGAGACGTGGGGAGGAGGGGGGGTGGAGAGGCTGCCTCTCTTAGGGCCTTCGTCAGAGCGAAGTGGCCAGGAAGAGCCTCAGCCCTTCCACAGCGGCGAGCAGCGAGCTCCCGGGACAGGAACTGCGGGATCGCAGTGAGTGGGGATACCCAGCCGGGGGGAGCTGGGACTCCCTGCCTTCCTGGCTCCGGCTCTTGGGCGGAGGAGAGACACTTTTCTCCTCCTTTTCCTCTTTGTTGCCGTCGTGGAGGGGGAAGAGAGCAGCTTTTCTGGGTTAAGGCCACGGGGAGGGGGCCAGCGCTGGCCCTGGGGCTCAGCCCTCGTTGCGCTGCTGTGGGAAGGGCTGGGGGCAGCCCGGGCAGGGGGATGGTCCCGGCAGCGGGGTGGTCCGGCACGGCCGGGGATGCTGCAGCCGTGCCCCGGGGAGCCGGCCGGGGGTGGAGCGGAGCCGCCGGCAGCCGGGATGCTGCCAAGGGCAGGGCCACGACTCAGCCCCGCGTTCCCCGAGCTGCCGCCCCACCACGCACCCCCCAGAGGCAACAACCCCACCCCAGGCACGCTCACAGCTCAGCAGCTGACAGCCCTAAATCCCCCCTGGCCGTTCCCCCATGGTTGGGCACGATGGGGCAGTGCCCACCCCAAAGAGCCCCCAGCCACAAACAAAGCCATCGGCACAACCCCTACACCCACATCCCACACACATCCTGAGCTGCCCCGCGGGCTGCAGGATGATGTGATGGCACCCGGGCCATGGGGATGCTGTGGCAGGTGCAGGCAGCACGGGGGCCTCGCTGAGGGGAGCAGCCCAAATTGTAAAGGGAAGAGAAGAGGGGAATGTCCCCTGCTGATCCCCCGGCACTCCCCGCCGAGCACTCCCAACCCTCTTCACTGCGGTCCCCAGAGCTGTGACCCTTCTCTGCCCCCTTCCAACCCCTCCAGGACAAGATGAAGCAGCTCTTCCTCCTCTTCCTCCTCGGGCTCATCACCAGGTCCTTGCAGATCGAAGACAACAAGATCCCTGGGCTGTGCTCAGGGCAGCCAGGCATCCCAGGGACCCCGGGCCTGCACGGGGGCCAGGGTTTGCCAGGCAGAGACGGACGAGACGGCCGGGATGGGGCCATGGGGATGCCAGGGGAGAAGGGCGAGATGGGCCCTCCTGGTAAGCAAGGAGAGATGCCAGCTGGGGAGGGGGATCTGCCATTCCCTGCCCGTGGGGAGCGCTCCCATGCCAGGGGGTGAGTCCTGCATGCTGGAACAAATTGCCAAACTCAGAGTGAATCCTGCACAAGCACCCCTTCCATGCCACCACCACCCCTTTGGCCCTGCCTGTGGTGCCCCGGTGTTTCTGTAAAGGGCAGCAGCTCCCTGTCACTGGTAAAGCTGCATTTGTCCCCATCCCTGATGCCACCCCTCTCTTCCAGCCCTGCTTTAGGAGGGACCACCAGGAAAAGGGTTTCATCATCCCTGCCCTGGCCCCTGGGCTGGGGTTTCTCCCAGCTTATGAGGGTTTCTCCAATGATTTGTTGATGCTGTGCTGAATTATTTCACACACCCAGCCTTCCCCACTTTTGCTGCTTCCCCACGCAGTGCCCTGGCCATGGCAGGGACTCCCTGGTGGGATCGGGACTGGGCAGGAGGGGTGGAGGAGCTGTGTTGGTGACTTAGAGGTAACCCTGTCCTCTCCTGCGTGCCCCAGGAGTGCCCGGTCCCCGCGGGGAGGTGGGCAGCCCGGGCGTGGACGGGCTGCACGGCGAGAAGGGGGCTCAGGGCGAGTGTGCCGTGGCCCCTCGCTCTGCCTTCAGCGCCAAGCGCTCCGAGTCCCGCAGCCCTCCCCTGGCCGACCAGCCCATCCTCTTCGACGTGGTGCTCATCAACGAGCAGGGCCACTACGACCCCACCACGGGCAAGTTCACCTGCGAGGTGCCGGGCCTGTACTACTTCGCCGTGCACGCCACCGTGTACCGCACCAGCCTGCAGTTCGACATCATGAAGAACGGCCACTCCATCGCCTCCTTCTTCCAGTACTACGGCAACTGGCCCAAGCCCACCTCGCTCTCGGGGGGCACCCTGGTCCGCCTGGAGCCCGAGGACGAGGTGTGGGTGCAGGTGGGCGTGGGGGACTACATCGGTTTCTACGCCAGCGTCAAGACGGACAGCACCTTCACCGGCTTCCTCGTCTACTCCTACTGGCAGAACTCCGCCGTGTTCGCCTGAGCCCGCCCTCGGCTGCGGACGGGGCCGGCCGTGTGCCCCTTCCCAGCGTGGTGGGAGCCGGGGCAGCGGGACCCCTGCCCTTCTCAGGGCAGAGAAGTGTCCCCTGTGCCGTGGCGGGGAGCACCCCTGGAGCAGCGCTGTGGAACGGCTCGCTGTTATTTTGGGTGCCCACCACGGTGCGCGCTCCCTGCTGCTCCCCAGGGCAGGGCAAGCCGGGCTGCGGGGCCAGGAGCCCGAACGGCGGGTCCTGTCCCATCCCTCCCCTCAATAAAGGGCTGCTCAGCCACGCGTGTGCCGCCTGCCTGTGCGCCCCCGCCCGTGCCCTGGGACCCTCGGGGGTGCGGGAGCTCCGAGGGCGGAGGTGGCCACCGCGTCGGGATGTCCCCGCAAGGCCAGCGGGAGCCACTAGATGGTGGCATCGGCGTCCTTGAGCCATGAGCGCAGCGCTGCGCCAGCCCCCGGCACCTCCCCAAGGCTCGGGAACGGGGAGCGAGGCGGGAGCAGCCCCGGGGTCCCCCCGAGGACCGACTCTCGCTGGATGGGAGGGTCCCGGTGCTGTCAGGGCCACCCCGAGGGGAGCGGATTGCCCCGGGCGAGCAGAGCCCACGGGTCCGGGGGTGGCCCGTCCGTCCTCGAACGGGGCTTGCGGAGCCCCCCGTGGCCGCCCCCCGCCCCAGTGTGAACGCGGTGACCCGCCGCTGGGAAAGGTCTCTATTTTTAGAATGGGAATGAAGAGCTTCCTCATTCCTTGCCCAAAATAGGTCCCTGCGGGGAGCAGCCGGGGAGGGGGCTCTTGGCCAGCTGCCGAACCCTCTTAATGGGCTTGGGACGCTGCCCTGCCCGGCTGTAGGGTGCCAGTTGGGACCGGCTCTTCTTCTGGCCGTGCCGGCGGGACCTTGCAGCGCTCCCCAGCCCAGGACCCCCGCACACGGCCGGACAGCCACCCCTGCCCTGCCTCGGATCATCCACTGCCCCCCCATCCGTGCCGGATGGACGCCCAGGATTACGGCTGTGCCCAAACCCCGTGTGCCTGCTCAGCTGGGGGCTGGCAGCAGCCGTGGGGACACCTGTGTGCCACCCCCAAGGGGAACCCCCACTCCGGGACTGAGGGCCATGGACACATCAGTGCAACCTGCCTGGGCCACCCCCAACCCTGTGGGGACCTGCGGAGGTGCTGGGAGCAGGGGTGACACCTCGTGCCACTTTGGGGTGCAAGGGGCTGTGCTGGAGCCACCCTGCAGGTCCCTCACCAGCCCCGGGGTTGGGTTGGAGATGGCCTTTTCTGTAAGCAGAGCTGCTCAGGGGGCAAACAGCGCCGCAGAGCAGATCGATGGCTATTCTGGGAGGAGAAAAGGGAATTTTCTGCACGAGGTGTGTGGGGGCTGGGAGCATTCCCTGGTCCCTGTCACGATGTGGGGGAGCACGGTCAGCAGAGGCAGCCACTGAGCTTGGCACAGCATTTTCTGGGCTCTGCTGCCTTTGGGATGCTCTTGGTCGTGTGGACACTTTGTCTGGGATCAGGGGGAGCCCTGTGAGAACGTGGGGGTCCCTGCTGCTGCCTAGGGAGGATGAGGGTAAGGAAAAGATAAGGAAAAGGGAAGGAGAGCCACAGGAGAGTTTGACAAGCTTCCAGTGAGCTCCAGCTGCTTTTGATGAACTCTGCCAGCTTCCCCCCGAGGAAGGAGAGTTTGGGGGCCCTGTTCCAGCTGAGCCCAGGTTAGGGAAGGGCCAGAATCCCTCAGCCAGGGCAAGCAGCAAGCCTATATAAGAGCCAGGCTGAGCCCACAGGTGCTGAGGTACAGCTGACAGAGGCAGCAGTTGGGTTGTTTTGTCGCTTCTTTTGAGGTTTTTGTGGTTGGTTTGTGGGTTTTTAGAAACAAAACTAAATGTCAGCGCCTCTTTTCAGAGCAGCACTCGTGACCTTGGCACTCCAAGGTCATCAGAGGAGACCAGCAGGCACCAGAGAGGGCATTAAAGAGGTCAGCTGGTTCATCTCTGAGACCCTACAGCTGCACAGTGCTGATGGTGTCAGAGCGTGGAAACGCCCCCAGAGGTGAAGGGTGTCCTGGTGACTCCTGGCAGCAGCAGGATGGCTCCTGCTCTGCCCAAAGCTTGGTTATGGCCCAGCTTCAGAGGCCTCACTGCTGACGAGGTGCAGGGAACACTCCCAGACATCTTCAGGACTGCTGATCTGGTAAGGAGACCTTTAACCTGGGAATGGCAGGGGAAGGGACAATCCTTGGTGGGGTGGGCAAGAAAAGGACCACGAGCCTGGATTTTAGGACAGCAGACACTGGCTCCTTCAGGGATGTCCTTGGGAGAATCCCATGTCCTGGAGAGGTATCCAAGAGGATGAAGGATCCCATCCAAACTCGAATCCATCCCAACGAGCAGCGATGGGAGGTGGCAGCTTCTCTGTGCTGATCAAACCCCGGCACAGGCTGCTCGGAGGGGCAGTCGAGTCTCTCTCCACAGCGATATTGGGAACCCGACTGTCCCCAGAGCTGTGCAAGCTGCTCTAGGCTGGGTGACCTCGCTGTCCCCGCCAGCCTCAGCCCCCCTCCGTGTCCCCGAGGCTGCGAGGCACCGGGATCGCTGCTGCATCCAGGGAATTGATGAGGCTCCCTGTGCTGGGTCGTTAATGAGAGAACCAGGCTGGTGCCGGGAGCAGCCCAAAGGCCCCCCGTGGTTCTGCTGCTGATCCTCAGCTGCTCCCTCCCTCCCGGCCGGGTATCGTTCCCCGCTCCTGCTGTGCCACATCTGCGCTCCCGCCTGTCCCGCCCGCTCCCTGCTGTCAGGCAGAACCGTGCCTGCTGTCCCCAGGCTGCGACGAGCCGCTCATTAGGGCGGGGGAGCTGCAGCTGGGCTGACAAAGGGATTTTCCCAGCGCCCGGGGGCTCCTGCTTTCAGCGGGCTGCCGGTGCCGACCACCCCAGCGCTCCTAAACTGGGGTCACCCGGCAGCATCGCGCTCCTCCCTCCTTGGGGAAGGGTCTTGGCGTTTTGATGAGCTGAGAGCAGCCCGCTTGGCTCATGTGGGAGGCTCCCAATCACGTTCTGGAGCAGGGAATACCCCGAGCTCTCCAGATCTCGTGGTCTGGAGTGGTCTGTGAGCGATGCTGCTGCCCAGGCAGTGCAGCCCTGCACCAAAAACCCCGATGCCAGGGCAGGCAGCGCTCACGGACCCTGTCCATTAGCAGGGAGGTGGTTGCGTTTTCCTCCTGCAGTTGCTGGCTGCTTGAGCAGAGATTGAGCCAAGGATCTGAGCAGGATGGCTCCCGGGGGAGGGCTGTGTCCTGCACATCCTGTCCTCTCTGGGAAAGCTCGGCCGCAGTGGCCTGAGGTGGCCGAACACCCTTCCCATCCTGCTGGGGGTGCTGGGCTGGGAGCATCCTGCTTGTGCAGGGCATGGCAGACATTTCTCTGCTGCTCCCAGCCTCCTGCCCCCTCTGCAGCCTCCCCAGGTGCCCAGCCAGCCTCGGGTCACACCCTGGGAGCAAGAGAAGTGATTCAGCTTGCTCAGTTATCACCCAGATGGGTATCTGCCAGCACTGCCCTCCTCCCTGTGCTTGAGCAGGTATCTGCCTTTTTCTGGCCTCCCAGCAGCTCCCATCTCCCCTCTCTTGGTTTCCATCCTGATTAAAATAAGCCACTTTGCTGGCACGGCCGTGCCAGGGCAGGGCAAGCCAGGACTCCTGGAGTCTCTGCCCATCAGGGTCCTGAGACATTTTTCCAAACAATTTACAAGGATACTGGGGAAGCAGAGAGTGCTTAAAAGCACAAAGCAGCCTGCCAGGAGCTCAGATTCGAGCCAGGGAGTAGCTCCTCGGGCAGCAAATGCATCTGCTCACGGTAACCCTGAGCCTGCCACAGCCTTTCTGCAAGGCAGGACCCAGCCCTGCGCTGCCTCCATCCCAGGGACAGTCTGGCACAGGACACTGAGGCATCAGATACGTGCAGGAACAGGAATGAACATGTCCCAGCATGTTCCTGCCAGCCTGGAACACGCTGGGCAACCCCAGCCCCTCCTTCCTGTCCCCTGGTGTGGCATATCCACAACCATCTCCTCTTGCCGTGGGTTGGCAGAGCAGGGGGTGGGGGCTGCCAGCTCTGAAAAGCCCACCCAGGGTGGGTTTGGGTGTAAATTCATCTTCTGGGTGCTGGATTTTCCCTGTGCAGCAGCCTGGCTCCAGGGTATCCCACAGCACTGCTTTTTGGGGGGCAAACACCCCTGGGGCTTGCAGGTGGTGTTGACCCTTTGTGGGGAGTGATGGGGCCCAGGGGTGGATAGAGGAGACAGAAACACACATCATTCCCCCCAAAAAGCCTTCCCAAGAACAAGGCAGCACCCAGCTTTTGGTAAAGGAGATTTTAATCTGCTCAGTATCTAGTCCATAGTGCAAAGAGTTAAACTTAAGGCAAAGCCTTCTCTTACAAACAGCAAACAGGCCCTAAACAAACAAGCGTGACTGCTATAATAATAATAATAATAAAAAAAAAGGGGTTGAGGGAACAAATTCGTTTTTTGGGGAGGTGTCCTTTCCCCCCCACCCTGTAACTCATGTAGGGAATGTTGCACCCCCTGATCCATGAGCTGGTCCCGAGGGAATGCTGCTGCCTGTGGCCAGAAGCACGGCCACAATCCCACTCCTGAGTGACTCCAGGTGCAGCTCCCTGACTCCTCTACAAGTGCCTGGGACGAGCCAGAGCTTGGGGTCACACTCACTGCTCTGGCGAGGGTTTGGCTGCTCCCAAGTGTTGGTGGCTGGAGAGAGCCAACAGTAGCGAGGGAGGTGTGTGGGGAGGCACAGGGACAAGAGGCTGAGCTATGGGGAGCTTTGCATCTCTTTGAAGTGAAGTGGAAGCAGCTGACAGCCCTTCTAACACCCGTTAGTGCTCAGGAGCTTGGATTGGCCCAGGGAATCCTTCCAGCTCCCAGGAAATGTGGGAGCAACCAGCCCTGGCAGTGCCTTTCCGAGCAAAGCCACTCAACAGGAAGATAATTCCTTGCCACAGCTCAGCTTTACAGCTCAGAGGCATCTCCCAGCACGGCCTGGCCTCTCTGCTGCCTCTGTTTTGGCTTAAATTGCTAATCAAGAAGGAAAATAGAAGGAAAACCATGCCAGCTGCCCTCAAGCTCTTGGCTTGCAGTCCACAGTCAAGACTCTCTCCGGTCTGGCTCCAGCCAAAATTGGCTGTGGCGTGTGGCTGACCTCAGGCAAGCAGCTGGAAAAGGAAAAGCTTTTTAGTGCAAGACCCTCTTGCAGCCCAGCAATGTCTTGGAATGGTGCTGGTTGCCCAAGCTGGGATGAGCCACCTCATCCTGGATGGGATGCCCTCGTTAGACTTCAGGGGACGCTTGTGAATGTGAGTAGCTACATTGGTGACAGACAAGAAGACAAAACAACAGTACAGCCCTGCCCTCATCCAAGGTATCCGTGGTCCTGGTACTGCTCCAAGCACACAACTGCAGATCTGCAGCACGGATGTGCAGAAACTGTGCCTGGAGCTGGAATGTCTGCGAGCTCCCAGGAGCTTTGGGGTGCTCCCTCTCCTCCCAAAGAGTTCCTCCCTCCAGCCAGCCCAGCCTGGGAAGGAGCCAGCAAGCTCTGGAGTGACCCTCCCTGTTCCATGGCACTCTGAGCCTGCAAATGTGTGGGGTTTGGAGAGGATTCTCCAGCCTTGGCTCAAATCTGGGCTGCTGCTGCTGCTGCTGCCAGGGCTGGGAGCACTGGCTGGGTGGTGGCCACTCCTCGGGATCCCCAAGCAGCACCACCAGCCCTGCAGAAGGAGTGACTCCCCCCAGGCTCCCCGTGCAGGTAACCTGATGTGTGCTTGCTAGGCTTGCATAGGTGAGGCGTGGAAGCAGCAGCAACACTGAGCTCTGCAGGGAGCCCAAGTTCATCACAGCTCCACGCTGTCCTGCCAAGGGAGATCCCTCAAAAAGCAAAGCCACTGGGGTGATGAAGTACCCCAGCAAACCTGTTCTCTAGCTGAGAGCCAGGTTCAGCAAACACTAAAAAACTCGAGTGTGCTCCTTGCTCTCTCCAGGCTGTGCAAACAGGGCACTCTTCCCTTTTCCCAGGGAGCTCCTCCACTTTGAGGGTGGGAGGAGAAAACAGAGGCCTGGATGCAGCCTGCCAGGCAGTTTTATAGTGAGATCTTGGGGGAAAAAACCTCCCTTGCCTTGCACCAGCCCCTGTGACTCCCAGGAGAACACAGCCTTTAACCTTTCCATCAGCTTTGGCTAGGAGGGACCAGAGCAGTTTTCTGTGCTCTGCTTTGGATCTCAGGCTGCTGCAGGCTCAACACAACCAACAGGCCTTGAAACAGCAAAAGTTGTCAAAAAAAACAACAGGTAAGATCTTCCAGCCTGCTGCAGAGATCAGTATTGTGCTTGCTAGCAAGAGCTACAATTAGTTACGCAGCAAATGTGACCAGCAGACACCCCACAGCGTTCTGCCCTTCCAGCACCATCCACAGTTCTTTGGAAGCTGCTCCTGGCAGCCCTGGGAAGTGCAGACAGCAGTGCCCTTGACCTCCTGGGAAAACAGCCCAAGCCCCCCGTGGGCTCACAGGTAGACGTTGAGGGTCTGCAGAATCATCTGGCGGCACAGGGGGCAGTTGCGCTGGTAAATGTCCTGCTGCAGGAGCACTTCTGTGCACTCCTGGCACAGGCACAGGTGCCTGCAGGGCAGCAGCAGGACTGTCTTGGTCTGGTCCTGGCAGATGACCCATTTCTTACGTTCCTCTTGTTCTTTCAGCAGCGCCCAGGGGTCGTTGTCGGGGGTTCCCTCAGTGTTCCCGGCTGTTGCGTTCAGCTGCTGCCTCCTCGGAGCTTTCCACCAGGATGTTCCTGGCTCCTCCCTGGCTGCCTGGTGACGCTGCCCTGCCCCAGCACGGCTCAGAGCAGGCCGTGGCTGTGGCACCTGCCCTGCACCCAGCTGCTCCTCCTGCTCGGCCGGCACCTGGCCTGGGATCACCCTGCCAGGGGCCGGGGCTCTGGGGGCAGCCACAGCCCGTCGTTGGTCACTCCCCTGGTTCACCATCCTGCCTCCCCGGCTCCAGTTGGTCACCTGCAGGCTCCAGTCGGTCACCTGCAGGATCCAGTCCACCAGCCTGCGCCAGGGCTGGGAGGTCATGGCCACACCCAGGGTCAGCACGGCCACCTGGTAGAGCCTCCACACGTCCCGCTGCAGGCGGCGGAAGGAGGGCAGCGTGTGGAAGTAGCCCAGCAGATATCCCGTCAGCGTCCACAGCAGCCCGGGGTTGAACACGAAGGCGCTGACCACCACGATGAGCAGGAGCAAGCCCAGGCCGTACACGTTGACGAAGAAGATGCTGATGAAGAGCTCGGTGGCGGAGCAGAGCAGCTCGAAGGCCATCTGACAGGGCGACCACAGCAGGATGGACACGGCGATGGCACCGCTGGACACGTGCGCCAGGAACGCTGCCAGCAGCTCCGCCACCCTAATGACGGGCCCGGCCAGCGAGTCCCAGAGGGCGGCCAGCAGCGTGAAGAGGTTCTGGGTGCCGATGAGACACACGTTGACCAGGCTGTTGACCAGGTACATCAGCAGGCTGGTGCCGATGGCCAGCGCCTCGCACAGCTGCCGGCCCAGCGCCTGCCCGCAGCCCAGCACGGCGCCCAGCCCGCGCTGCGCCAGCTCACGGCCCCGCAGCGCCAGGTGCGACACCAGGTGCCCGGCAGCCCGCATGCCCTCCATGGCCCCGCAGCACCCCCGCACCAGCACCAGCGCATCCCAGCACGCCACCACCGCGGCGGCCGCGGCCGCGGGCAGGCTGGAGGCCGCGGCCAGCAGCCACAGCAGCGCGGACACCAGGCAGGAGCACAGCGAGAAGTTGAGGTCGAGCACCAGCAGCAGCAGGTCGACGAGAAGGCGCAGCCCGCGGAGCAGCGCGAACAGCACGTCCATGGTCCCCGCGGGGCCCGTACGGCAGCTCAGCCGCGGGGCCCCTCCGCCATGGGCGCAGCCATCTTGGCACCCGCCGCCGTGCGGCGCGGGGCCAATCAGCGGCGGGGGCTCCGCTTGGGCTGGTTTCCCATTGGTCGGTTCGCAGGATGCGGCGGGGGCCGGTTGGGGGCGTGGCTTCCAGCGGCGGCGCGAGCCTGGCCGCGCCCACTGCCGCTCGTTTAAAGGGCCAGGCGTTCCCGTGAGCCCGCGCCGCTCCTCTCCACCACGTGCCACATCGGTTTTCGCCGTTTTTTAATTGCGGAACGAAGAATATCGAGGTCATTTCCGATCTCTCTGTGGAAGTGGATCTGCCTGACCCCTACGGTAAGAGGAGAAGCTCATGGTGCATGGACACCTTGCGCTATCCCACGTTGCTCCAAGCCCCGTTCAACCTGGCCCTGGACACTTGCAGGGATGGAGCGGGCACAGCTTCTCTGGGCAACCTGTGCCAGGGCCTCCCCGCTCTCACTTCTTCCCAATATCCCATCTAACCCTACCCTATGTTAGTGGGAAGCTATTCCCCCTTGTCCTGTCACTCCCAGAGGAGGGCACAGGGATGCTCAGCGGGATGCAGCAGCTCTGCTCTGGAGACAGGCTGGGAGAGCTGGGGGTGTCCAGCTTGGAGAAGAGAAGGAGGAGAAGAACTTGGAGCCCCTTTCAGTGCCTAAAGGGGCTCCAGGAGAGCTGGAGAGGGACTTGGGATAAGGGCATGGAGTGATGGGATGGGGTTCAGGAGCCAGGACAGAGCAGGCACAGAGCATGGGATGGACGGGGTTTGATATCAGCCCCCTCATCCTGGTTCCAAACGGTGCAGGAGGCACCCACCACCTGCAGTGTCCATGCGTGAGATGAGCTGGTGCCAGCCTCAGCCCTGGCACAGGGAAGGTGTGCACTTGCCAGCAGCATCCCCTGGGCCTGTTTGGGACAAAGTTACCCAGGGTCACCCGGCCAAGCAGTTTCCTGCAGGAGGTTTGAAAATAAAGCCACAGCCATGGCTCAGACCAAGGTTACAGCCCTGGAGCAGGTCCTGCCCTTGCCGCTGGCTCCCAGCCAGGGCGTGGGGCTGTCAAAGCCTCCAGCCTTTGCTCTGCCGTGCCCCAGGGGATGGTCCAGCCCTGCCGCCTTGATGGTGATGACAAGTTCAGGAAAATCCAGCCCTGAAGCCCAAGGCTTTTTAAGGAAGGAGAGGGCGAGTGCAGTGGATGATGACCCATGGGAAAGTCATGTGCAGCCCAGGAGGCTCTGGCCAGTGTGAGGCCAAGGAGGGAAACACCACACCCCAAGCAGCGAGGCAGGAGCCCCAGAGGGAGCTGGGGTCACCTTCCTGCAGCTGCCTTCCTGTAACACCCTGAGCGGGGCAGGAACTGGAGTGGCACATCTGTGTCTGTCTGTCCCTGCCTGGGCTCTGTCCTGCTGTCTGGCCCCCGCCAGCCCTGTCTCTGTGGCTCCTTGGCAGCGGGCGCCTGGATCCCCAGGGAGTGCACGCCAGTGACGGAGTCAGGATGCTTTCAGCATTTATGGTAATGTTTGGATTTCTCATTGCTTTACCAAACAGAATGAAAAGAGAGCCGAGCCAAGGGCTGGGCGTGCTCCACTCATTCCCTGCCTCCAGCTGTGCACCTGCCTCACCCTCCCCACTCCTGCTGCCTGCCCAGCCCCTGCCATGCCTGGGGCACTCCGGTGGGCACCCCACTGCAGGGGCTGCAGCATACAGAGGTTGTGACTCCATAACAGAGCTTCTCTGTGCTCCGTGGGATGGAGGGGAGCTGTGCCCACTCCCGTTCTGGTAGGATGTCCAGCTCCAGGGCGTCCAGACCTGCGGGAGAGAGGCACAGGGCTCAAGCCGGCCAGCACGGGGCGAGGAGGGGTGCAGGGGGCTGGGAACACCTGGTAGCAGTTCAGGTCGGGGCAGTGATTTGGCTGGAGTAGAGTGGGGCTTTGGATGGAAACCCTTCCTGGGGCTCTGCAGGGGCACAGAGGTCCTTGCCAAGGTGCCTGGCAGCTGGGCTGTGGGTGGGACCCCTCCTCGAAAGGACAGTTCCCCCAGCTGTTCATGCACTTGCTGGAGGTCTGCAATGATGCCACTGCGCTCCCAGCTGTGCCCGTGGCAGCTCTGGCAGCAGGACAGGGGGTACCCCGCTTGTGAGCCCCCTCCCCTCGTCAGCCTCACTGGGCACAGGGCACACAGAGCCCTGCTGCTACGTGGGACCACCAGAGCCCACCCTGAGGGCACAGAGCCCGTAAGGTGTGTGACTCCTGCAGCCCTGCCCTGCATGGAGACCCGGGGCTGGGCAGCACCGACTGTGCTGGCACCGAGC
>VZRV01004291.1:0-15651 GCA_013398115.1 Falcunculus frontatus
GTTTGGGGAGTGCAGATTTTGGGGATAGAGTTTGGGAAGTGCAGAGTTTGGGGATAGAGTCTGGGAGAAGAGAGTTTGGGGATAGATTCTGGGAGAGCTGAGTTTGGGATGGCAGAGTTTGGGATGGCAGAGTTTGGGGACAGAGTTTGGGGATAGAGTCTGGAGAGCAGAGTTTGGGGAGAGCCAAATTTGGGGAGAGCAGAGTTTAGGGATAGTTTGGGGATAGAGTTTGGGGAGAGCAGAGTTTGGGAGAGCTGAGTTTGGGGATAGAGTTTGGGAGAGCTGAGTTTGAGGAGAACAGAGTTTGGGATGGCAGAGTTTGGGGAGGAAGGGATGAGAACAGTGTTTGGAGAGAGCAGAATTTGGGGAAGGTGGAGTTTGGGGAGAGTAGAGTTTAGGGAGGAATGGATGAGAGAACAGTGTCCAGGTGAGGGATGGATCCCTTGCTGAGCAGGGAGCTGGACTCTGCTTCCTGCTGTGCACAGAAGTGTCAGGGAGGGGATGGTTCAGGCAGGAGATGCATCAAATCAGCAAGGAAAAAATACAGGAAAGGACAGAGAAGAAGGGAGATTTCTCTCAGGCTGGGGGCAGGAGGACAAAGCACTGTGTTGGCTGTGATGGAGGTGGTTTGTGGTGCCCCAGAGATGCAGGGGAAGCTTTTTGTGGGCTGTGCTCCCTGGGGCTGCATTTCCCCAGGCCTCACAAACATCCCATGGGCAGATTTGTGCCTGTTCCCATTCCCAGGTGTGGGGGAGAACTCGTGCAGCCCCAGCTGATGGAACTGTGCCCCTCCTGAGGATGTCACAGCACAACCTCAGCCTGTGCCAAACCCCTGGGTCACTGTGGGGTGTCACCTAAATGACTCTGAGTAGTTTGGGTTTGGGATGTTTCTCAGCCCTGCAGAAACTGTGGCACAGCAGGAAGCTCATCCCAAACTGTTCTTGTGGCCTTTTAGTCCATTTGTGACATTCACAAGTCCTGGCCTGCAACTGGCAACCAACTCCTGGCCCTAAAATAGTTTTATCTCAAACTAATTTGATTTGTCTGCCTTATTCCCCTGTCAGCTTCTGTCTCAAGGGCCACTCCAGAGAGGAACATTTGAAGGATAATTTTTATTCCCAACCTCCCTTTTTGAAAATAACCACTTGTAATTTGAATAATTTTAATTTGAATAATTTTAATAACCAATAAGGCACTTTTCCTGCCCATTCCTCAGTGCTTGGTCCCTGCAAGTTCTGTGGGAAGATCCAAGTTTTCCCATAGCAAACAGTGCCCCAGGAAGTCCTGGATGTGTCAGTGGGCTCTGTGTCAAGTCCCTGAATGTTGGCACACATCAATAAATTGTGTTTGTTTTGCTCTGCAGTGGGGTTATGGAGACCAAGAGTGATCAGGCCGTGCTTGGAGTCCAGAATTATTTGGAGGTAGGTCCTTGCTAATCCTGTTGTCACAAAAATGAAGCTTTTAGGGTCACATTGTTCAGCTACAGAAATTACCAGGGGTCAGTATTACTTGGAGATGGACACTCAATAAAACTGGCAGAGTGTGAAACACTGTAAAGTTCAAAACAAAATACTTAAAATGACATCATCATACAGATTCTGACCCTAAAAAGATGTGAACCCTTCAATGAGATTTAACTGAGCCCAGAACTGACTCTGAGAGCCCCTGCTCAGGTGCTGGCCCACCTGAGCTTTGTTAGGACTCGTGGCTTTGCCTCCCCTTGTCCTTAAAACTGCCTCAATTCTGTTTAATTTCCAATTCCTTTATGGATTTAGCAACTGGAGGCTGTCTCCTCCCAGGAGAGGATGTCCCTGACAGAGGTTTCCAGAACAAAGCACAGCAGGATGCCCATTGTTCCACGCTGCTTCCATATTTTTTTTTTTTTTGGAGTTCTGATACACCAGGGGGGAAAAAAAGTTATGATCCTGTTATCCCTGCCCTGCTCCCAGGGATTCCCTTGGACCTGGGAAGGGCTGTGAGGACCTCAGGTGCTGTTTGTGCTGGCAGTGAGTGTAAAAAACCCCCTGTTACACCCAGGCAGAGGAAATGGGTCACTTGTGTAGGGTGGGTGCTCAGCACACCTGAGCATCGTAATCCAATTGGGAATTAAAATTATCAATTAATTACAAGCTGCTGCTGAGCTGCTGAGTCTGGTGCAGGGCAGGAATCAGAAGAAAGCTGAATTATTTCTCTTGTCTTGGAAGTGAACTTGAACTCTTTTGGAGTTCAAAATGAAGCTTGTGCCTGTTTGGAAGACGAGAGGTTGTTGAAGAGCTGATTTCTACAGGTCAGAGCACACCTGGGCATTAATTTTGTCCCTCAATCCCCATTTGGGGTCAGTTTGTCTGACCCCAATCACAAATTGCAGCACTTTGGGATGCTCTGCTCTGCGTTAGCTGCAGCCCTGGTGCTGTGAAGGACAGAGCAGCCTTGGTGTCCCAGCTGTGTGACATGGCCAGGACATCCCCACACCTCTGTGAGGGTGACAATTCCTGGTGCTCTTGCTCAGAAAGGAAGTGTGAGCAATTATGGCTCAAATCAGAGTTCTCAGGGTGTATTCATGTGGCTTCTTGCCTGAGACTGTCGCAGAGAAAGTGTCTAAATATTGTGCAGCCCCTGAAAGAAGAGCCCAAAAGGACTTTTTATCCCATTTATCTCATCCTCTGAGCCATGCAGGGCCTCAGGCTCTGGGCTTGGGGTGAGCCCAGCAGTTGTTCTGCATTATCCCAGTGATGTCTGAACAAGCAGATGGGTCGGGTGGGTGACGAGAGGAGAAAAGAAGAAGAGAAAAAGACAAACATGAGCTTATTTGGTGTTGCCTTTTCACAGTATCAGCACTTTGCAGGCCAGCTCGGTGCTTTCATGTGGTGGTATTGATGCTGGGCACTGCTCTGTTTATTGGAACCACATGGGAAGCCTTAAAACAGCTTTAATAGAAAACTTCTGGGGCCTGCAGGAATTTATCTTCCTTCCTCCTTTTCTCTACAGCCTTGAACTTCACTGCTTTCTCCAAAGCCAGGAAGGCAAAACTGAAGGGAAGGGCAAAATTAAAAGCTCTAATGAGATCCTTATTGTGCTCTGAGGATATCCAGCCATTTGTTTGCAGTTCCAGGCGAGCAAATAACCTGGGAGGTGCAGATTTGGTGTTTCAGCAGCTGTCTCGTGGAAATTGGAATGGGCTGGTTGGTTTGTGAGTGTTTGGGCTGGACAGATTTGTTTGTCACCATCAAGCTTTTGTAGTCCTTGGTGCTGCTCTGTGACACAACCCTGGGACTGCCCAGAGGAAATGGAGCCTTGTTTTAGTCCAGAGATACTCGTAGGAGCTTTTCATCTCTCTTTGAGGGGGGGATGAGCTTTGCTGGTTTTATTTCTTGGAGACAACATCTTGGAGCACTTGGAAGCCCAGCTTGGGCTTGTTGGGCCCAAAGCAAATTCCAGGCCTCGTTTCCCTTCATGGGGAGGTTGGAGCCCTGTGATTTGGCTCCTTCCAGTTATTTATGGAAACTTTTAACATCCAGGACTTCAATTCTTAGAAACATCTCTTCTGCAAAAGGAGATCTCACCTTTTGCTGAGGTGAGCGGTTGTTGCTTGTGGTAAAAATCACCAAGTGCAATCTCCAGAGTTCCCCTCCCTCTCAAGCCTGCCTGGAACCATCTCCCATTTCCCATTTTGCTGGGAAGAGCAATCCTCCCCTCACAAAACCCCATTTTGGCCAGCAGCCTGCTGCTAAGGGCAGATATTGTTCCTTGTGAAAGGAAGAGGGAATAGGAGAGGAGAGAAAGGAGAAGCAGCAGCTCCTTACTATGCAAGGCAGCTCTGGTACAACCTCCTTCCCCACATCCTCAAAAAAAAAAAAGAGCAAGGAATTCAACCAGACAAAAAGAACTGTCATCTTCAGCCTCTGTTTTGATAATGATTTCAGTGACGTCAGAGATTGCTTTGGAAACCTTCTCTCCTAACCAAATCCACATTCTCAGCGAATCCTTCCTGGCTTTCAGTTCAATTTTATCTATCCAACTGAAAATGAGCTGGATTTTTAATTAGTTTCAGCTGACATAGCACTCAGGGAGGCTGTGATGACTTGCAACCAGGAGCTTGCATGTTATTAATTATTAGAACACTGTAATTAATAAATGGTGCAGCTCCCTGGCAGGGGCAGTGCATTCCTTGTATCTGAGGCCATTCCAAAGGACGAAACCATGACCAATCCAGCTGCTGGGAAAGAGAAAATTTACTTTTCCAAAACATTCCCAATGCCTTTAGAGGTCAAAATCTGGAGGATTTTTTTTTTTTTTTTTTCCATTTTAGACTGCAGGAGGAGAAGTGGATGAACTTTTGCTGCCCTGCTGTGGGTGGTGTTCATCAGCAGGTCTGTTCTTCCTCCTGCCCCTCCAGCATGGGAGGAAAACTGAGCTGTGAGCCATAATATCCATCTGGAATGTGGATCCATATCATCCTGGCAGCCAGCAGTGGAAATTCCAGCGTAATTCAAACTATGGAAGTGCTCAGTGAACAAAACCTGTTAGAGGACAGAGCAATTAATGCTTTTCCCTGCATCCCTGGCGTGTCTGAGGGATAAACTCACACCCTGGGGTGCTGCTGGCTGCTCCAAGAATGTGGAAACGTGTGGAAAAATTTGGGATAAATGCAAATGCTGCTCAGTGAGAGGCCTCCAGCAGGTGCCAAAGCCAAGATTTCAGCGTTTCTAGCACCTGCTAAAGAGAAAAAATATTTAAAATGTCCTGTGGCTTAAAGGAGGGAGCAGAGAGCTGTGAGCTCTGAGCACACACAGCTCAGCCCAGCTCCTTTATTTCCTTTTAGCTGGGTGAAAATGCTCAACTCCTGCTTCAGTTCCCCCCTGGGAACCCACAGATGATCCCAGACAGGATGGGAATCTGGATTAACAGCACTGAACCCTTTGGAGTTCCTCAGATGAAAGCCCTGCCTGGTTTAGGGGCTTGGTTTTTACTGCAAGGGCAGGAAAAACTGGTCCCTATCCAAGCAATTCCTGCATGTAAATAATGCACCTTTTTTGAAATTCAGGGTGGGGGATATTAAGAGATTAAAGTGCACAGGAAGCAGAGGAGGAAAGCCTCAGCTGCTCCAAGGACTTTGGATGTTCAGATAGGAGACATTTGCATAGGTGAAGGGGTCATTTCTTAGCTGCCTGCAAAGAGAAGTTCAGCAGTTCAGAAATTCTCTCTTTCAGGAGATTCTACCCCATCCTGATGAAATGAACTATTAAAATGGAAAGCTGGAGGCAGCAGTTGGTAGAATATTGCCAGTGTATTTTTGTGTATCCGTGTATTTCCACAGAGCTTTCAGGTTCACAGGCTGGGATTTGGTGTTGATGGTGCTCAGAAAGGTGGGAAAAAGCTGCTGGAGCAGGACAGCTGTGAAAATCCCATTTTTGGAAGGTGGCACCCCCATCCTGCACCTCTGTGGATTTGCTGGCTGAGCTGAGCAGGGAAAATAACCAGATTTACTTGGGATTCTGCTCCTTTTTTCCTCTCCAGTCTGATTCCCAGTGGAGAAATCCAGTGTTGTGATTATCCAGCTTGGTTCCTGATGATCCACATGGAGCTGGGCTGCACTGTGGGATCCAAAGCAGTGCTGCATCCAAGCCTGTAGCCAAAAAAAGAGAGGATATTTTCCATGTTATCCCTTGTTCTCTCCCTCAACTCTTGTTCCCACTGGCTGATTTTTATCTGGTGAGGAAGGAGGGAGAGAAGAGGGTGCAGAGAGGGAGGGAGGAGCCTGCGAAACTCAAACGTCTTTGGAGCAAATTTGCTCTTAAAAATCAGCTTCTGCTCTCAGACAAATCGCTGAGGCACAAGCCAAGGTCTGCTGCAGGAAACTGTTTCATTTCTGTCTGCTCGAGGGTGATAAATACAGATTTTTCCCTGTTAATTGTAACCACATGTGAGCTCCAAATGGAAGGATTAGGAAAGGAAAAATCAGTTTGGTTCTGTTTCCCAGGCCTCCCCCTGCAGCTTGGTTACATTTTTCTCTGCCTCCCTGTGCATTTTCATGGAACATTTCTGAGAGCTCAGGATCCTGACTGCTCCAACAGGAGTCTGGAAGGTATTTGTGAGTCAGCAATTTGAACTTTATTGATTCTTGTGCCCAATTAAAATCCAATAAAAACCGCTGGGTTTGGTGCTTGGGAGTGGGGATGGGAAGGAGAAGGAAATTCCGAGTCATTGCTCTGGTTTTCTGCCTTCTTTTGTGGTTTTTTCACCCTTTCAGATGTTTCACTTATTCCCCAGAGTAATTTGCACTGGATTTTCTATCTGAGGGCCTGGGGTTTGGGTTGAAATGGGCTGAAATGGGTGATCCTTTGTCTTTTTTCCCCCCTCATCCAACAACACAAAGCAGAGGGTAAAGAGATGAATATTTTTAACTTTATTTTGTGCACTTAAGGAAGCTCACGTGACACAAAGCAGAGGATCGAGAGGTGAGCAGTTTTGACTTTATTTTGTCCACCTAAGGAAGCTCTCATGGCATTCTGGATATTCTCTGGGAGATGATTTCAGGACAAAAGCTGAGAAACCACTGATTTCAACAGAAATCCCCTAAACAACCTCCTCTCTCCATCGCTTCTTTTCAACCCACAGCAACTCCAAACTCCTCTGGGAGCCACAAAGAGGTGTGGTCAGCCAGGAGGAGGATGTTTTTTCCCAAAGTTTTGCTGAATTCCCCCTTCTTTTGGGTTCCAGAAGGCAGCACAGAACCTGAGGCCCAGTGCTCCCATCAAGTTCCACATCTCCAGCCGGACGGACACCGGCGTCCACGCGTTGGCCAACGCCGCCCACCTGGACATCCAAAGGGCTCCAGGAAAAGCAGCTTTCAGTGAGAAGCAGCTTGTCCAGGGGCTGAACTACCACCTCAAGCCTGAGCCCATCCGGTGAGTCGGTGGAAAGGCAAAAATCCTTTATTTTGGCTTTTTTGGGGGGAGGAGGAGATGCAACGATGAGCTCCCGCCTTCACTCATGGGGTGTATTTTTTTTCCTATTTTCTGTTGGCAAATCACACCCTTGATCTTGTGTGTTTCTGCTGCTGGCCTGGCACTTTGAAATCGACTTTGTGCCACCGCTGTTGCTGTGGGATCAGCTGCTGGCACCCCTAAAACAGAGGAGTTGTGGCAGTGCAGTGTCACCACGCAAGGGTTGGATCCCCTGGGCTGCCACGAGTGTTGTCAGCTCTGTTATTGCTCCTTGGAGGATTTGTTCTGCATCAAACCCAGGAAATGATCATGAAAGCAGCAGTTTCTGCCAGGAATGTGCCTCGGTCACAGAAATAACCACCACACCTTGTAAAGGTTTTGAAAGATGGGTGGAATTTCATGTTCTTTGCTTTTCTTCCCGAGGTCTCTGTCAGGTGTCACTTTGTGTGTCCTTCCCCATAGGTGTATTTTTATGGTTCAAGTGTAGATTGAGTGAAAAAAATGGGGATTTTTAGGCTAAAAGCCAAATCTCTGGGCTGTTGTGATGCCTCCTCCGGCCACCTAGAAACAGAGACTAGACAAGAGGAAGGGAATAAAGACAGGTATTTATTTGAAGGGCCTTCAAGGTACACCCTGGGGGAGCCAGAGGCTGCTTCCAAAAATTGGACCCCAAGATGGACCCCAGGTCACGAGTTCTTCACACTTTTATAGGTTTGGATCATTTGCATATCAGGGTTAATTCTCCAATTAAAGCCCCAGTTTAACGATGTAACGCCCCTCAGCTTGCCCCCCTCAGAATCTTTGGTTTCCACATTTTGGGCCTAAAAACAGCCTGGCTGTCCTTGAAGGCAAAGCCTGGAGAGGCTTTGTTCTGTCTGCCCAGTACGAGAGAGCAGGAATTACAGGCTCCAAGGAACTTCAGAGTTACACTCTGAGCAGTACAGGATTTGAAAATAGAAAAGTTAAAACCTAAGGCATCAGTTGTAAGAACAGCAGCATGACTGGGAAGTTCACTCCCTGCTTTATTTCCTAATCTCTCCTTTGTGAAACCAGACCTGGCCCAAACACTCACAGAGCAAGACCTGGGGTTTGGAGCCTGACATCAGCCTTGCATCTCCTTGCCTTTCCCAGTGAGGATTCCAGTTCTCCAGAGCTTGGGGGAACCCCAAATCCAGCTCTAAACATGCAGAAGCTCCAACAACTTGGGGTCTGAGGGAGGGAGGGGTGGATGAAGGTGTTGAGGTTTCCCAAGAAGGAGGAATTCCCTGCCTGCAGCTTGCTCCAGACCTTCTCCTGACCCCATAAGAATCAGGGATGAGCTGCAGGAATCAGCTGCTGGGCCATTGCTGGGTGATGCAAGGAGCAGGATCAGGAGGGAGGGACTCTGCTGTGTCATATCCAGAGGGCACAGTGGCTCCAGGGGACTAATTCCTGGTGGTTGGGAGCGTGGTGAGGCAGTGCTGGCCTGGCATTTGCTGCTGTGGGTGGGATGTTGTGACTGGGATCCCACTCAAGGAATTGTTGGGTGCCTGCAGCTCTCCTGGCCTCGGGATGGGGTTTCCCAGTGTTTTCCTGCAGCGTTTCTGGAGCTGTGTGTCACTCAGTGGTGCTTTGCATTTATTTAAATGAACTTTTATCCCTGGGATCTGCAGGAGCTGCAGCAGCTGCATTCCCTCACCTCCAGGCAAGCACCAGGGGAACCAGCAGAGGCTGGAGGGGGGAAGAGGAAGTGAAATCCCTGGAATGTGAGCTCAGGAAGGCGCTGTGAGAGCCTCATATCTGCAGGCACAAAGTTCCTGTTCGTTATCTTGTTCTATCTGACCTCTTTCCCTGATGTTTGCAGTTCCTTTGGCAGTCCCCAGACAATTCTGGGGACATCATGAGGCCACCCTGGCTTTTCCCTTTGATCCTGACAATCTCCTGGCTGTCTGTGTTAGCTCAGGTGCTGCTGGAGGACTCTCCTGGGCTGTTTTGGAGTGGCTAAGCTCAGCTTAAGGGCAGGGAGAGGTGGCTCTAACACTGCTTGAGCTTGATCCAGAGTGCAGCTGCTGTAGGAAATGCAGGAATGTCAGCCCCAGGAAGCCATCAGGGAATTTCCTCTGCCCCTTTGCCACCAAAAATTTGCAGAGTTGGTCGAGTCTTAAAGCCAAGTGGGTACCTGAAAGAAAAGCAAACTCTGCTTTCCCTGCTTCTCCAACACAGCCCAGGGACAGGGCAGGCCCTGCATCCCAAACCTGAGGTGGGATATGAGCGTGGTAACAGAGGATTGACACTTGGGCACTTCCAAATCCAGTTTCTCTTCAAGCAGCAGCTCAATTCCTCTGCAGTGAGAGGCCAGAGAGCAAATCTCCCTCTCTCAAGCTGTGAGTTCCTGTCCCATGACAGCTTTCACCTTCCCTGACATGGGGGTGGAAAGACTCTAAAGCAGCTGCCGTGGGGTGGGGCTGGAGGCAATTTTTTCCACAATTAAAAAAGTCTTGAAATAGAATTTGTGCAGGGTTTTTTGGTTGTTCGTTTTGCTCAGACTCTAAACCAGGTCAGGGCCTGGAAGTCCAAACCCTTTTCTGGATGTTGTAGCAGTCCCAGGGGACATGGAGTTGGGTCAGAGTTCTGATTTCCTTCCTTAAAAGCAGTTTGGGAGCTGATTTTACAGGCAGAGGGTGTCATTGCAGTGACCAATTTGTTCTGTGTCACCAAGCCCTGAATCTCAGGCCTTCTTCCTTGAATTTAGGCCTGGGATTAAGTTGTGTTGTCAAGTTTTAATGGAATAAGTTGTCATGGAGAGCTGAGAGTGCTGATGGGTGGCCAGACAGGTCCATAATCACAGCCAGGTTTGTGATACCTGCACTGACCAGTCCAAGAACAACCAGATTTGCTGCTGGAGGAAGCTTTGAGCCAGGGAGCATCTCCAGAATGAGCCAAAGAGTGGGATCTCATGTGGGGAAAGTTCTCTTTCACTCAGAGGTCTGGCTTTGAGGAGGTGATGCCTTCTGACAGAGCACAGCCCTGCTCAGTTAGTCTGAGTTTATCAGCCCAGCTTTTCCTTCTCCCCAAGGCTGAACCTTCCCAAAATTGCTTCATCTGCTTCCCATTAAGCAGAGGGTGACGGGCCTGAGCCTGCACGTCCTCAGCCCTCATCCCTCCCTCTGGAAAAATCCCTGGGCCAGGAGCAGGAATTCTCTGCTCATGCTGCAGAGAAAACTCTGAACTTTGATGTGGTTGCAAGCAGGGGGCTGAAGGAGAGAGGGATCTTTGTGGGAACACATTGTTGTGGATGGAGCTTGGAAGGGAAACAAGATTCCAGGCTGGCTGAGTGTGCCATGAGCCACAAATCCCTCTTTGTGGCCTGATGCTCTCCCCCATCGCTGCTCTGGCTCTTAAAATTGCAGAACACCACTGAAAGGATCCTGTCCCCCCAAAAATCAGGGTCTATTTCAGAGTTGGAGTCGTTTTAGGAGGATTTTGCTGTCCTTGAAGTAGGACTGGCAGTGTAGGAGTCTCACACCTCCTGTTTGTGGTTTTGTAAGCACACAATAAAAGTTGTCTGAGTGACAAGGCAGAGCTGGGGTTCCTCCCACCTCCTGCAAATCAGGTTTTAGATGCTGTTAGTGGAGAGGGCAGGATGATTTTTGTCTCATGAAATCCATTTCCAGTTAAATGTCTTTGAGCTTTTTTCCCCTTTGACTTCTGAAATTCAGGCTCTGTTGGAAAGGTAAAAAATGCCCCAGGTTTTTATTTACCATCATTCACCCGTTTTTAAAACACGGGATCTCAGCAAGGCCTGAAATGCAGCTGCTGGAATAAATTCTGGACAAACATTCCTGGCTAAAAGGAACAATTGCATCAGGAATGATGTGAGGAGAAATAGACTCCTCTGAAAGAATCTTCCTAAAAGGATGGTTATTTAATAAAAACCACCCAAGTGTTAAGAGAAGAAGCTCCAGACAGATCGTGTGCTTGTGGAGGCACGCAGACAGGGGGAAATAAATGTAATAATTTTATTACTGTGTTTAGAGGAGGCTGGAGGTCCTGGCTTCAAACCCCACTGCAGGCCTGGAGGATGGAGTTTGCATTTCTCCCAATGGTTTACAGCAGTGGAGCAATTCCTGGGCTTGTTATTGCAAATCGTTGTGGCTCAGCTTTAATTTCTCCCTCTGTGGTCTGAGCCAGGGGAGGGCTCTGAGCCAGAAGCCCTTGAGCTGGCAAAAATCCCCAGAGCACCAACCTTTTTTAAAGTAAATAAAGACATTTGTGGTCCCAAATCTCTCCTGTTTTTTCGCCTGCCCTGGCTCCTTTCTCCTCACTGAATTCCAAAGGCAGGAAGGCAAAACAGCAGGAGAAAAACTCCCTTCTAAGGAGAGGTCTCCTCTAAGGCAGCACCTGCAGGGGCTGTGGCTCTGTGCAGGGACTCCCTGCTGCCTTTTTCCTGCAGGATGGGGAGCACTTGATGAACTTTGGGATGAGGGAGAGTCACATCCACTTTGGGAGAGGTGCAGGAACTCAGGGGAGCTCCATTTCCTTCCCTGACAGGGAGAATTTTGTCTGACAGCCTCTGTGCCCTGCTTTCCAGCTCCCAGGCTCTGTGTGGTGGCAATTTTTGGGTTGGAGAAACGGGGAACTTTCTCCCTGTTGCCTGTAGAAGAAAACAGAGAAGCTCAGCTGCTTGGGAAGCTCCTTCTTGTGTTGCCTGGGGTCAGTGGGAGATGGATGTGAGCAGGGAATGGATTTTGGGGCTGGCCCTGTGGAATGAGAGGGTTCTCACAGAGCGTTCTGCTGGATTCACTCACACCCCACCTCGCTGCTGGTGGGATTCACCTGGATTTTCCTGGCTCCACAAAGTCCTGGAGGTCCTGAGGGGAGGTGGGAGGGAAGTGACCTCCTTTGAACCATCTCCATCTGCTGCAGGAGCCCCCTTTGGGGTGAGCACAGAGGGGGCTTTTTTGGGAGGTCCTTCCCTTTCAGTTTGGGATCTGAAGAAGCAGAGGGGGAAGTGTCCCAAGGTGCTGGGTCACCCTCAGGAGAGATGTTTCCTCAGGGATTGCAGTGCCAGGACACAGGGAATGGCTTCACACTGACAGAGAGTGGGTTTAGGTTGGATATTGGGAAGGAATTGTTCCCTGTGAGGGTGGGGAGGCCCTGGAATGGATTTCCCAGAGAATCTGTGCCTGGAAGTGTCCAAGGCCAGGTTGGAGCAACCTGTGACAGTGGAAGATCTCCCTGCCCATGGCAAGGGGTGGGCACTGGATGTATTTCAATATCCCTTCACCCAAAAAATCCCACAATTCTGTGATACTCCACCAATCCTAAGCGTGGTTTCACATTCCAGTTCCCATCCCAGGGAAAATCTTTCGGATTCGAGCGTGGCACTTGTGTCCCTCTCACCTTTGTCCCCTCTGTCCCACAGCATCCTCAGTGCCCAGCGAGTGCCCAGCACCTTCCACGCCCGTTTCTGTGCCCTCTCCAGGACCTACATCTACAGGCTGCTGCTGGGCTGTGCCCACTATTCCCAAATCCCAGTGTTTGAGTGGGATCTGTGCTGGGCTCCTGCAGGAGGGTGAGTCCATCTCCCTGGGGAGAGACCTCAGCAACGCTCTGGAAGGAAAATTTGGGAATCAGGGCTTGGGGGGGAGGGAGAAAAGGGGGATCAAGGGGGATTTTGTGGCTCTCCACAACTCCCTGACAGGGAGGGGACAGGGACAGGATGAAAGGGAATGGCCTCAGTTGTACCAGGAGAGGTTTAAGTTGGACATCAGGAGGGAATTTCTCCATGGAAAGGGGTGTTAAAATTGGGAATTGCTGCCCAGGGAGGTTTGGAGTCCCCATCCCTGGAGATGTCCAAGGAACACTCAGGTCTCTGGGCTGGGGAAAAGGTGGGGATCAGGCACAGCTTGGACTCTGATCCTGGAGGGATTTTCCAACCTCAGTGATCCTGGGATTCCATGGCAGGCTTGGATTTTGTGGGGAGTGGAGAATTCCCACCTCTCAGACCTCATTCCCTGTTCATACTGACAGCATTTCAAGGAGGAAATTCCTGGAGTTCCATTCCCTCTGAGCTGCCACTTGCAGCTCTTTTTGACTGTTCCACCTGTGCTGAGCCCACCTGGCTCTGCTGGAATCTCCAGGGGGGAGCCCAGAAGGGATTTTTGTGTCCCTGCCCATGGGAGGGATGAACATTTCCTTGCATTTCCTTACTTTGCCCGTCCTTTTGTGCTGCAGAGATGAAATCAGAGTTTCAGGTGTGACTCCACACCTGAAATAGGGGAGAAAAGCAGGCTCAGAATTCTTTTATCATTCGTTTCCCCCAAAATCTCCTCTGTAAAATCTCCTCTGCCGTGCCCTGAGGGATTTGTGTTGGAAAAAATGAGAGCCAATGGCTCTGACAACCCTACAAAAACAAACCAGGGTATCTGAATATTCACTTATTTTCTTGGAGTAACCACCCAGACACAGCAGATCAGGCTTTTATCTGCAAGGGAAGCAAAACAAACCCAGTGCCATTAAAAAAAAATTAAAATTTTAGGGCTTGATGAACAGCAGGTGAGGGAAAAAAAAAACCAAACCCCATAAATTAATTTGTTCTTGTCGTTTTAGTTGATGCTGTACTGAGATAAAGATAAATTTGAGGAACCTGGGGTTTTCTAGGCATTATAAAAAGTTGTGGTCAGTTCATCACCATCATTGGGATAACAATTGTGGGGCATGGAAAAAAAAAATCATCATTTCAGCTGTCTGAGGACAGGAGTGAAGATGACAAGGCCTGGCTTCAAACTGCTGACTTTCTTTTCTGTGGGCTGTGGAAGGGAAAAATAAACACGAAATGGCAGAATGTGAATAAACATAAAATGTGCTCCATGTGCCTTAATCTCAGGCTTTGGGAAGCAGCATTTAATTGAGTCCAGACACTGCAAAATTCACATTAAATTCTCCTGTAGGTGTCTGGATTTCCAGTTGGGAACCGTCAGTGTGGATTCTGTAATTCAGGGTATTTTTCCTGAACAATTCAGGTTATTATTTCTGGAAAAAAAAATGGAATGATGCTGGAAAATCACATCTTGGTGGGGGTTTTTTGTTTGTTTTTGTGGTGTTTTTGGTTTGTTTTTTTTTGTGTGTGGATGTGTGTGGGTTTTTTTGGGTTTGTTTTTTTTGGGGGGTTGGGATTTTTTGTTGTTGTTGTTTGTTTGTTTTGGGGTTTTTTTTGTTTGTTTGGTTTCATTTTTTGTTTTGTTTTTGTGGGGTTTTTTGTGGGGTTTTTTTGGTGGGTTTTGTAGGTTTTTTTGTTCAGAAACGTTTTGATTTCTGGTCAAACATAAAAAACTTAAGCCAGGGCTCAGGTGTACCTGCTGAGGCTTCTCTTAGGAGGAGAAATTTGCAAAAATACTCTAAAAAGAAGCAAATCCATCCGTAAATCTGCCTAAATTCCTTTGCTGAAGTCTATTTTGAGCAGAGCTAAATATTTCAAATGAAGAAATCCGCAGAACCCTTGAAATTCTGAGTTTTACCCTTTGGCCCTTCCTTCTGCATCTGCACCACTTTCATCTCTCACTCATCCCATTCCTGCTCCTTCCTGATTCCACCTTTTTGCCCGCTGCAAATCCAAAGGTTGGAGAACCACCACGAGGTTTGATATTTTGATTTTTTTTTTTCTTACCTGGCAGCATCTTTTTGAGTTGATCAGCTGCAGACGCAGCTCTGTTCTCTTGCTGGAGCCAGGAATTGGGGCAGAATGCCTGGTTTGGGGCTGTTCTGGGAAGCACAGCTGGATAAAAATTTGGGAAGAGCCTTGGGGCTTTGAATTCCTACAGACCTCGGGTCATTTTGGCTTTTGGGTTTGTGGTTTGGGCCGTTCCAAGGCAGACTCCAAGCTGGAAAATTCATTTCCATGTAGAATGTGGGATCCGTGTGCCGGGTTTGAGCCTGGCTTAATTCTTGGGGTTTGAGCCTGGCTTCATTATTGAGGTTTGAGCCCTTCCCAACATCCTGGTCCTACCTTCTCTGTTTGATTGCAGCCCCTTGGACATCCAGGCCATGAGGGAGGCAGCAAAATTCCTGCTGGGAACCCACGACTTCAGCACCTTCCGCTCGCTCAACTCCGAGACCCCGTTCCAGTGCCCTGTCAGGACTTTGCTCCAGCTGCAAATCCAACCTGCTCCTGGATTCCTGTCCCACCACTACGAGCACAGGTGAGAGCCCAGGCACTTGGCTTTGCCTTGGAAAGCTGCTTCCAGAGAGGTTTTGGGGTTTTTTTTGGGAAGGGATTTGCCCTGTGCTGGGGATTCTGCTGAGGGACAGCTTGGACAGGACATTTCTCCCTCCTCTCTCCTCCCCAATGTCCTGGGGGAAAAAGATGAGCAGGAATGAGGGCAGGGAAGCTGCTCCAGCTGTTTGGATGTGGATGTGACAAGCTGGAGTGTGGAATTTGGCAGGGAGAAGTTCCTGTGAGGTGTTTTTGCAGCATTTGCACTCATTTTGGTGGCTAAAAATCACCTCTGCCAAGGGATTGGGGTTTTTTTGTCTTCCCCCTTTTTTTGGCTTCCTCCTCTTCTTGTCTTCCTCCTTTTTCTGTCTTCCTCCTTTTTCTGTCTTTCTCCTTTTTTTGTCTTCCTCCTCTTTTTGTCTTCCTCCTCTTTTTGTCTTCCTCCTCTTTTTGTCTTCCTCCTCTTTTTGTCTTCCTCCTCTTTTTGTCTTCCTCCTCTTTTTGTCTTCC
>VZRV01004291.1:16114-83710 GCA_013398115.1 Falcunculus frontatus
CCTTTTTTTTGCCTTCCTCCTTTTTTTTGCCTTCCCCCTTTTTTTGCCTTCCTCCTTTTTTTTGCCTTCCTCCTTCTTTTTGCCTTCCCCCTTTTTTTGCCTTCCCCCTTTTTTTGTCTTCCCCCTTTTTTTGTCTTCCTTCCTTCCAACTTTTAGAAGTTGGGAGTAGAAGGAAAAACACCCAGCTGAGGCCTGGGTCAGTGCTGCAGATCCCACCCAGTTCACACCAGTAACTCCCACTGCCTTCCCAGGGGATGCTGGTGGAGGGAAATCCAGTGTTCCTCAGCATTACATAAACAAAAGAGAGTTGAGGATCAGGTTCTTTCAGGGCCAGGTCTTGCAAGTATTGAAATGAAGTGGCTGAATTAAGCAGAAACTGGAGTTTTTTCCCAGAAAGATCATGGATATTTATCACCTGAACTCGATTTTTGCTTTCCCTGCTGCCTTCTCTCTCTCTGTTGTGTCTCAGCTTGAAAGCAAACCTGCCTCAAACTGCATTTCTGTGCTTTTAAATTGGGAAAAAAACCCTTTTTTGGGGTAGTTTTCCCAAGGATCCTCTATTAAATTTGGATATTTGTGAGCTGGAACAGCAAGAGCCACTCTCCAAAGCCTCAAACCTCAAAAGTGGTTTACAAACACTGCTCCTTTCCCCTGTTTTGCCATTTTTCAGCTCAAAACTGGAAGGGATTTGGAAAAACACAGAGATCTGTGAGCCCTGAGTTCTCCTGGTCTTTCAATTCCTCCCAGCTCCTTCCATCTTTTTCCAATTCCTGCTTTTCCTGCTCATGTTGGTGCCAAAACAGAAGTGATTTAGGTTATTTTAGTAATTCCAGGTGGGAATGGGCAGTTGGAAACCTTTCCCTGTTCCTTGGAGTTCAAAACCACCATTCCCATGGGAAAAGGACGATGCTCAGTGACACAGGGGACAGGGAAATTCCTCATCCACAGGATTTTTTTTGTCCTTCAGGAAGTGACATCCTGAGCTCCCCTGGAAATCACCTTGTGGAGGAGCCCTGTGAGCCCCTGGGGACCTTCAAACCCAGCCCAGTTGGCTCAAATGAGATTTAAAACACATTTTAAATCCTCAGTTTTGATGGAAAACAGGGAAATTGCCATTCTTTGCATAAATTGCTGCACAAACCCATCCCACACGAGGCCAGGAACAGCTCAGGGAGAGGCAGCAACCCTAAAAAAATAAAATGAGAATAAACCCACCGAGCTCCTTCCTGCTGGGATATTTTTGGTTCTGGTGACACATGAAGCCAAACCTGTGTTTTATAGTGAGTCATTTTTATAATTTATTGATATGAATTCACTTAATGAATGTTTAGGCTGAAGGGGATGGCATTTAACTCTCTTAGAATGCTTTAATAATAACCACAATCCTGAGTTTTCTGATTTAAAAGGAAAAAAATTGTAGGGTTTGGGGCTTTGTGTCAGATTTAAATGTTGTGAGGGCTCTTTTGTTCCTTTATTCAGGTCTTTCTTTAATTCCAGTGTCCTGTTTCCTTTTAATCTGTAAAAATTTCCCATTTGCAGTGATGGGGCTCAGGGTTTGTTTGCAAATAAAACCAGCAAATATCCCTCAGATACTTTGGTTTTATCAAATACTTGGATTTTTTCACTGCAGGAGGAGAATGAACTATTCCTAAAGGGTTGAGGACAGTGGGAAAAACTCATAAATAGAATTTTTAACTTTTTTTTTTTTTTTGCCTCATCTAAAGAGATTTATTTTCTGTCCCAGAAGAGGAATCACAGAAGGACAAAATGCAGTTTCTTTGTCACATAAAGCAGCTTTTCTTGCCCAATCCCTTCCTTTCTGAATTGACCACTGTGAAATGTGCAAACCACTCCTCCCATCAGTTGCTGAGCAATGCTGGAAGAGGACTGGAGTGTCCCAAAAATGCTTTGGAATGCTCAGGATGTGCCCACTCTGTCACCTGGCTTGGGGCAGGACATCTTTTATTTTCTTCAAGGTGCTGCCTTCTGCTGCCAGCTGGGATAAAAACACAGCTGGGATTTTTTTTTTTTTTAATCCATGGGATTGACAGGAAAAACAAAATTTCCCACTTGAAAAAAAAAAAAAGGGGGTTGTTCTCTTTCAAAGCCTACAGGATATTTTTCCTGAGGATTTTGACTCTTCTTGTGGAGCTTAATAGATTTGAAGGCAACAGGGGCAGGAAAATCTGGGATAAAGGAGGTGGAGAGAGGGGGAATTTGGTTCTTTTGGGGGAAAAAAATGTCTTTTTATCCATGCACCAGCTCTGAGTTGAGCCACGGCCGTGGTGTGGGGATGGAAGTGATGGAAACTCCTCATTTCCTGGGATCTGGGGGCAGGAGCTGCCAACATTCACTCCAGGGATGTCCAAAATCAGGGATTTATTTGTAAATCTGGGAAAAAAACCAGCTCCCTACACAGATTTTTCAATGTCTCTCTTATTGTTCCCTTTATTAAAGTGACTTCTGGGTAGGATGGAATTTTGGGATGCAGTGAAAACCTTGTTCCTGGGCTTTTTGGAGCTCTCTGATGTGTGATACCTTGATTTGTGTAGGGTTTTTTATATATTTAATGTGAATATCAGATTGTTTTTCACGTGTAGGAAGGAATTGTGTCCCAGAAAAGGAGCTCTCAGGTGTCCCAGGTGCTCTTTCACCTTAATTAGGGCAGCACAGGTTAATTACTCACGTTCACCTGGGACTTGTGGGTAAAAGAACCACTTGAAATTTGATTTAAATGCGCTTTTTTTTGGCTTTTTTTTGTAGGGGACTGGAGTTCTGGGAGGTGAAGTTCAAGAGCAGAGCCTTCCTTTACCGACAGGTACTTCCTGGAGCTGCTGCAAGACCCAAATTTTGGTGCTGCCACTCGAAAAATGGGTTATTTTAGCAATGTTCCAGCTGTGTGTGACACTCACAGGGACCTGGAATTAGAGGGACGAGGATCTGGGCTCTTCATTTGATCCATTAAAACCCAAATCTCCTAAATTCGTGCTTAAAACCCTCACAAAATCATGTGGGAGGATGGAAAAAGTAGGGTTTTTTTGCACAATCTCTGTCCTTTGCAATGGTAAAACTTCTTTTTGGTGTTCTTGCTCTGCTCAGTGGCTCTGGGCCCAGGAAAATCTGCCTGGAATTTTACTTCCTGGCTTTTTTTTTTTTGGGGGAAGGGCTGATCCAGCTGTGCTGCACAAACTGCAGGAATTCTCCCCTCTGCCACAAAACTCCCCTGGATTCTTTTGGAAATAATCCCCCTGGGGATTTTCTGTGCCCTCAGCTCTTCCCAAATTGAGGAATCATTCCCAACTCTCCTGGCCTTGGAGCAGGGAAAGGCCAGGAGAGGGTTTGGGGGTTTTTTGGTTTTTTTTTTTGGGAGGAGAGGGAGGTGTTTTGTGGGAACAGCAAGCAGCTATTTTTAAATCCTGTTTTGATGTTTTGACAACCCCAATTTGTGGGTTTTTATCCCATGCCAAGCAAGGCTCTGGCAGGGGAAGCAAGGGAAGGACAACAAATCTGAGGAGGGATTTGATGGGCAGGGATTTGGTGACAAGGTGACAGAAAAAAAAAAATATTGCTGGGAACTATTTAGAGCATTAAAAGGGAAAAATTAGAAAGGAAATGTTAATTAATGACACTGCAGAGGGAGATCACCCCTGATCCTCACCTCAGCTGCCTCACAGGGGACACTGGGGTAGGAATGGGATTTGAACACCTCAACCTCATCCATCCCAAAGGGGAGATCACACAGCTGAACCCCTGATCTCACCTCAACCCGGGGGTTTTTATTGGAGAAAAAGGTGAAAACACCCCAAAAGCTGAGTGGGGATATTTTCTGCTGAAGTGGGGAGGCACCAAGCCCGTGGATATTTGGGATGAGTGCCATTAATCTGTTTTTTCCTGGCTAATTCCCAGTGTGGAGGCATCGAAGCTGAAGTTGTGGCATGCAATGACCTCTAGTGAGGGTGGATAAAATAACAGAGGAGGAGGAGCTGAGCTGCTCTGAGCACTCCAAGATCCCAAAATTTCCCTCTGGATAAAAAACACCTTGGGTTGTTGGACCTTTTTAAAGTGATGAACACGACCAGGTTGCTCCGTGGGCCTTGGTTTATTCTTTTTTAAATGTTAAAGGGTCACAAACTCAGCCCAGGGATTCATTCCAGCACTGAAGTGAGGATTTTGGAGAGTTTGGAAAGGTCATGAATGGAATGAATGTTTGTTTAGTCCAAGTGAGGGGTGGATGTGGTCAGCACACAGGGAGAGTTGGGGATGGAGAATTGGAAATGGAGAATTGGAAATGAATTGGGGATGGAGAATTGGAGATGGGGAATTGGAGATGGGGAATTGGGGATGGAGAATTGGGGTGGATAATTGGAGGGGGAGAGTTGGAAATGGGGAATTGGGGATAGGGAATTGGGGATGGAGAATTGGGGATGGAGAATTGGGGATGGAGAATTGGAAATGGGGAATTGGGGATGGGGAATTGGGGATGGGGAATTGGGGATGGAGAATTGGGGATGGAGAAGTGGGGATGGAGAATTGGAAATGGGGAATTGGGGATGAAGAATTGGGGTGGAGAATTGGGGATGGGGAATTGGGAGTGGGGAATTGGGGATGGGGAATTGGGAGTGGAGAATTGGGAGTGGGGAATTGGGAGTGGAGAATTGGAAATGGGGAATTGGGGATGGGGAATTGGGGATGGGGAATTGGGGATGGAGAATTGGGGATGGAGAATTGGAAATGAATTGGGGATGGAGAATTGGAAATGAATTGGGGATGGAGAATTGGAAATGGAGAATTGGAGACAAAGAACCACATTTGGGGTGCAGCTGGCACTGGCAGCCCCAAGTCCTGGCCCTCAAGCAGCAGCTCCTGAGGATCCAGGAGGGGTTTTTTTTTTTGAGGCAGGAGGATGCAGAGCAGTGAGAGGTGTTTGTGCAGGAGGTGAGCGCTGAGTGTGAGATCCCTGCCCACCCAGCAGGCCGGGAATTGCTGCGTGTGGAGGGCGGGAGGGGAAGCTGGGACAGCAGAGGCTGTGAAGCTGTGAAATCCCACATTGCTGGTGGGCTGCCCTTCTTGGGGGGATTTTTTTTTTCCCCCTCTTTTTTGGCTTTCTTGAGAGAAAAGCCAAACAAAGCCAAGCTCCCACACAATCCCCAGCTGAAATCAGCAGTGCCTGGAGTGTGAGGAGCCTGCAGGGAGCACAGGAGCTGCCTCAGTGCTGCTGTTTCTGAAACAAAACCCACCCTGAGCTCAGCTCCTTCCCACAGGTGAGGACAGCACTTGCTCCAAGGCACTGCAGTGCAGCTGGAGATGATTTTACAGACCTTGTGAGTGTCTTAATTTGTAGGGAGGATAAAAGGAAATGGGGTCATTTTGCAGTTATTTTCCCTTTCCACCAGCTCTGGTCAGTAGAAGATACCACTGCACATTGCAGGTGGGCTGAGAATGTCACCCCAGCCCTGCAATCCCTGCTGGAAGGTGAAAACCAGCTTTTCTTGCAGATTTTGGGGTGGCTGAGTGGCTAAAATGCTCCCTGGATGAGGCGTTGGATACCAAAGCCTCACCAGGAGCAGGCAGAACTGTGCTGCCTGTGCCTGGAACCCTTCACACCTAAACCAAGGGTCGAGGCAGATTCTTTGCCAATTCAAACCACAATTTCCTCCTCAATATTCCAAGGGCAGCTCCCAGATCGTGTGCTGTGGTTTCCCCAGGTCCGGAGGATGGTGGGGGCTCTGGTTGCTGTGGGTCGAGGGAAATTGTCCCCTCAGGACATCCAGGAGCTGCTGGAGCTGAAAGATGCTCGTGCCTTCCCCTCTCATGCCATGGCCCCAGCCTCGGGGCTCTTCCTGAAATCCGTGGAGTACAGCCAGGCAGGTGGGTGTGGAAACAGGGAATGGCTTTTGTGGGAATCAGATCCGAAGGAGCAGTGACACCCCCGGGCTCTGCTGACACCCCCAAGGAGCTGGGAGGGCCCTTAAAAATCATCCAGGAAAGATCACAGCAGTGTGAGGGGTTGGAGAGGTGTTTGCAGTATTAGATGTGGGAAAACGGGGAATTTTTCCCTCTTGCTTGCAGGTTAATGAGAGGGGAATTTTCTTGTTCGTGAGTTGGATGCTTCAAATTCTTGTCCTGTCGCAGGCCACGCCTAAAACCCCAAATCTCCTGTGGGATCTGCAGCTCCAGTTGGGTTCCCTCGCTTCTCCCTTGGAATTTAGGGAAGGATTGTGCAGGCTGGAGGGCAGAGCAGAGCATCCTTTGGTTTATATTAGTGTAAAAACCCTCTTTATTTAACAGCAGCTGATCTGGGAGTGTCCAAGGCCAGGTTGGATGGGGTTTGGAGCAGCCTGGGATAGTGGAAATATCCATACCCAAGGCAGGGCTGGAATGAGATGGGATTTAAGGTCCCTCCCAACCCAAACCTTTCTGTGATTCCATGATGAACCATTTGAGCTTTTTGAGCCTAAAAAAGTGGGGAAGATTTGCAGAAACAGCAAATGGAAGCTGGACATCCCTGATAGGGACAGCAGGAGTTGGAACTGCCAGGACTGAGCTGCCTTTGGTTCATCCAGAGCCTGGGAAATGGGGATACAAAGGACTTTTCACCACCCTCAGAGCTTCCCCAGCCTCAGCACACATCCAGGTGGGATGGAGGCAGCCAGAAAGGAAAGAGAAAGAACAAAAAGCAGTGGAAGAAGCTGGAATTCAGCTCTGAGCTCAGCCTGCAAAGGCAGCTGCTGGTTTTGTCCCTCTCCTTGCCAGTGGGGAGGGAGCCAGGGGGAAGTGAAGCAGATCTCGAGTGCTTTCAGGTGGTTTCAGAGCCTTCTTTCCCCCCTAAATCAATGTTTTCTTTTTCCTCTCCCCTCAGATCTGGCCATTCCGAGTGCCCCAGCAGAAGAGGAGCTCTGTGGGCTGAGCTGAAAGGACTCTTGTGGCTTGTGGGGTGGAGGTTGGCCAAATGATCTCAATAAAAACCATTGACTGTGGCTGCAGGAGCTGCCTGCCCTTTGTCACTGCCCTCAGAGGCTGCCAGGGGACAAGGAAGAACAATTTTGTGCTGCTCTCTTTCTCCTGGCTTCTCTCTGAGGTTCTGCTGCCTGCCTCAGGAGGAGGAAGGAGTGGGGCTGGGGATTTTTTTTTTTTATATATATATTTTGGGGTGGTTTTTTTCCTGCTGTGGGGTGTGTGGGAGGAAGGCAGGGCTGAGAGAGAGGAGAAAATGCAGCATTTCCTCTCCTCCCTTTATGAGCTGGTTTTGTTTGATGAGGGATTTACAGAAACAGCCTTTGGAAGTGCTCAGGTTTTTCCTCTCCCCATCTCCCAGCAGCTTTTACTTCATCCTTCAGCTCCTTGTGGTGCTGGCACTCTCTCAGGGCAGGGAGCAGGGATATTTGTCTTTATTTTATTTTATTTGAACCACTCAGCTCTGCCTGCTTGCCCAGGCAGTAAAATAAACACTGGGCAACTTGTGGAGGTTTTTTTCCTCAGGAATGACACCAGAATCTCTGTGTTTTATAGTTAGAAAATGACTCTTAGAGTGGCAGGAATACAGAAGAGATGAAAATGTCGAGTTCTGAAGTGAAACCCCCCCTGCAGTGGAAACATTTGGGGAGTCTGGGCCCTCCAGAGCCATCTCCCTTTTGTGAGGGGAAAAAACTGCAGAGACAGAGTTGCTCAGAGCTCCTGAGGACCCTGAAATTCCCAAGTTTCGTGCTGGAGGGAGCAGCAGCTCTTCCTGACCCCTCTGAATTCCCTGGATTTGGGGATGGCGATGAAATGAGGCAGAGGCCTGGGGATGGCCCCATCCTGGGGCTCAGAGGTGCCTCCCTTCCCCTCTCTGCTCCACACTGAAATTTTGCCTCACATCTCCTTTGGACAGGGAAAGGGAGAGGAGATTCCTGGCTCCTTTTGGAGCTCTTTATTCCCTCAGGGAATCATTCCCAGCACAGCTTTGGAGGAGTCCCTGTCTCTGCCACTGGAGCTGTTT
This sequence comes from Falcunculus frontatus, assembly GCA_013398115.1. Taxonomy (NCBI): domain Eukaryota; kingdom Metazoa; phylum Chordata; class Aves; order Passeriformes; genus Falcunculus; species Falcunculus frontatus. The sequence goes on from VZRV01004291.1 coordinate 24,093, forward strand.
GGGGCCTGTTTGTGCTCCCTGCTCCAGCCAGGATCAGCACAGGGAATCAGGGATTTTCCAGCTGTTCCAAACATTAATTTGTATTTTCAACCAGGGATTTACCCAAAAAAATGGAATGGCAGCATTCCCTGGCTCTCCTTCCCTTTGAGGGAGGTGGGAATGCAGCTCCAGGCCCAGCTGGGAATGGGTCAGGGATGGTTCCAGTGGGGACAGGAGGGGACCAGGGCTGGTTTTTGGGTGGGATTTTTGTGCTTCCTTTGTGCAGGGGAGATTTGGGGAGCACCAAAGCCCCACTGGAGCTCCCTCCCCAGTTTTGGGGGACGTCCTGATGCCTCCTGCAGCCACCTAGAAACAGAGACTAGACAAGAGGAAGGGAATAAAGACAGGTATTTATTTGAAGGGCCTTCAAGGTACACCCTGGGGGAGCCAAAGGCTGCTTCCAAAAAATTGGACCCCAAGATGGACCCCAGGTCACGAGTTCTTCACACTTTTATGGGTTTGGATCATTTGCATATCAGGGTTCATTCTCCAATTAAAGCCCCAGTTTAACGATGTAACTCCCCTCAGCTTGTCCCCCTTAGAATCTTTGGTTTACACATTTTGGGCCTAAAAACAGCCTGGCTGTCCTTGAAGGCAAAGCCTGGAGAGGCTTTGTTATGTCTGCCCAGTACGAGAGAGCAGGAATTACAGGCTCCAAGGAACTTCAGAGTTACACTCTGAGCAGTACAGGATTTGAAAATACAAAAGTTAAAACCTAAGGCATCAGTCCCAGTGACAGCTCTTGGTGGCTTCCTGTGGTTTCTCTGCAGAGCAGCAGTGGCAGATCCCCAGAGCAGCTGAGCAGGGACCTCCTCCTGCAGCTCCTGCACCACACCTGAGCCTCTGGTAAGTCCAATTTCTCTCTAAATGTATGATTTCAGTCTTCACAGGGCATAGAAATACTAAATATTCATCCTGTTTGGGTGTTCATCAAGCTGCAGGCTGAGGTGTCTCCCTTTTTTGACAGCTACAGTGCAGAAATAGCTGCAATTGAGGTTTCTCCACTTGTTTCTTAACTTCTGGCCCAATAAAAACCCAAATTTAGTAGCTGAGCAGGCAGGAGTTAAAGAGTTAATTACCTGGCAAACTCTGCAAAAAGAACTGCTGAGGGGTTTTATTTTATTTTTTTTTACATCCCAGAGCAGCTGTTAAAAATAATTTAAAGGCACTGAATGAAAGGAGGTGGCCTTGGTGCCCTCAGCAGAGAATTTCTGCACAAACTCCAAATAGTTTTTTATGTCCTTCATTAATACTCATTATCAGGAGGATTTTCCATTCTTTTCCTGTTTATTTTGTGGCATTACTGGGTCTCTTCAGTTGATTTAATTTGGGCACCCCCTCCATGGGGAGGTTGTTTGACAGCAGTGCTTTAAAATCAGGAAAAAAAAAACCCAAATTGACCAAATTTCAGAGACTCAACCTTGGGTTTGCATGGAAAAAATTGAATAATTTCACGAACTCCAAATCCAGTGGGAATTTTGATGCTTTTCTGTGTGCTTGTAAATGAAATTACTGCCCAGAAACAGCTCAGGGGGTGCCCAAAAAAACCCACCCAGGACCAAAACCAGCAAAACAAATCTGGGGAAGCAAAAGTGGGTTTGGAATTTGGTCAGATCCCGTATTTTTAAAATGCTTGAGAAATCTGTCCACTCTCAGGATGGAAGGTGTTCAGGGGGATCCTGTTACAGGGGAAGGATTTGGGGGATTTCTCTGGTGAGAAGCAGCAGCTTGGGAGGATTTTACCCCTCCCCAGTGGCAGCACAGTTTTTGAACCCACACCCAGGTGGGTGCTCAGGGCCAAAACCCTGAGATAAAGAACATTTCAACTCCTAAATTCATCTCTCAGCCATGGTTTGGTGTTAATTTTGCTCTGTGTTTACAACCCCTTTGCTATTTGGTGCAAAACCTGTGTAAGGTTACTTGTGTTTGCCTGCTTAAAATAAAACCACTTTTTTCTCATGTTTTTCTCATGTTTTTTGTCTCTTTTCTCCTGTCTTTTGTCTCTTTTCTCATGGTCTTTTCTCATGTTTTTTGTCTCTTTTCTCACGTTCTTTTCTCATGTTTTTTGTGTCTTTTCTCATGTTCTTTTCTCATGTTTTTGTCTCTTTTCTCACATTCTTTTCTCATTTTTTCTTTTCTCATGTTTTTCTCATGTCTTTTGTCTCTTTTCTCACGTTCTTTTCTCATATTTTTTGTCTCTTTTCTCATGTTTTTCCTCATGTTTTTTGTCTCTTTTCTCCTGTCTTTTGTCTCTTTTCTCATGGTCTTTTCTCATGATTTTGTCTCTTTTCTCATGTTCTTTTCTCATGTTTTTTGTGTCTTTTCTCATGTTCTTTTCTCATGTTTTTTGTCTCTTTTCTCATGTTTTTCTCATGGTTTTTGTGTCTTTTCTCACATTCTTTTCTCATGTTTTTTGTCTCTTTCCTCACGTTCTTTTCTCATTTTTTCTCTTTTCTCATGTTTTTCTCATGTTTTGTCTCTTTTCTCATGTTCTTTTCTCATGTTTTTTGTGTCTTTTCTCATGTTCTTTTCTCATGTTTTTTGTGTCTTTTCTCATGTTCTTTTCTCATGTTTTAAGTCTCTTTTCTCATGTTTTTCTCATGTTTTTGTGTCTTTTCTCATGTTTTTCTCATGTTTTTGTCTTTTCTCATGTTTTTATCTTTTTTTTGTCTTTTCTCATGTTCTTTTCTCATATTTTTTGTCTCTTTTCTCATTTTTGTCTCTTTTCACATTTTAATCTTTTTTCTTGTCTTTTCTCATGTTCTTTTCTCACGATTTTGTCTCTTTTCTCATGTTTTTATCGTGCTTTTCATGTCTTTTCTCACGTTTCATGTATCTGGGGCAGCTCTGACTTCGTGAGATAAACAACTCTTGGCAGGAAGTGTGAATTCAGAGTTTCCTTTGGAAAGCACCCACCAGAGCCTCTTTTTGTGCTTTCAGTGCCTCAGTTTTGGGGCCATTGTGCACGTTTTAGGTGACTTTAATTTAATTCCTGCAAGGTGCAGGAATTTAATTTTAATTAATCAATTTTATTCATTAATGAATTTTAATTAAATTAATTTAATTTAATTCTGTTCAGGTGCCACAATTTGATTTATTTACCCAGATTTCTGTCTGATGGGAGCTGTTGGGGTGCAATTTATGACCTGAGTGACCTGGATGAGAGTCCTAATTGTGCAGTGCCTCCTTCCTCTATTTCAGACACAAACCCCAATCCTTTAAGCTGCTTTTTTAACAGGTGAGTGGTGGTTTCCCCCTTCAGGGAAGGTTTAGGGTGCTGAAAATTCACCCAGTGTCCAATTTCCCCTTGTCCCCTCCCCTCAGCTCCTCTGTTACTGCAGTGTTGTCACCTGGGGATGATTTTAATGCCACTCAAGGCTCTGTCCGCTGGGAAAACTCAAATATTTGTGGTTTAAATTTGTTTTTTTTTTCCTTTTTTAGGGACACTGCTTCCCATCCAAACCCCCCCAAGCCTCTGACCCACAGACCTGAGCATCGCTTTGGGGTGAAACCTCAGCTCTCACCCACTTGGGATGAAAGAAAACTCCAGGAGTGAGAGGTGGCTTAAACTTCACCCCATGTGAAGGGAATCATTGCTGCTCTCCAGCAGGACCCATGGCAGGGATTTCCTGGGCTGAGAGAGTCTCCAGTGGGACAAATTTCCCACTTTCCAATGGGACAAATTCCAGCTCAGGAGCCGGTTTGGGAGCAGATTTGCAGCATTCCCTGTTTGCTGTCACCTACAGCACTGTGCTGGTGCTGGGGCTGGGGGGCAATGCCCTGTCCCTGTCCCTGCTGTCCTGCAGAGTGAAGCCCTTGTCCCATTCCTACATCCTCCTGCTGCAGCTGGCCCTGCTGGACACTCTGTTCCTTTGTGTGCTGCCCCTCCAGATCCATTCCCAGCTGCGTGGGGACACCTGGACCTTTGGGGACACGGCCTGCAGCCTCTCAGGGGCTCTCTTCTGCCTCCACATCTCCCTGAGCGTTGCCTTTTTCAGCTGCCTCTGTGCAGATCTGTGGCTGGCAGTGCTGCACCCCTTCACCTCCATCCAGCTCAGGGCCACCCACTACGTGCTGGTGGCCACAGCCCTGTGGGTGGTGGCCCTGGCTGCCACTGTCCCACTCGTGCTCCACCCCAGGGGGGTGAGGAGCAGCACAGCCTGCTTTGGGAGCTTCCCTGGGAGCTGGGCTCACCCCACAGCCCCTCGCTCCGTCCTGGCTTTCATTTTTGGGGTTGTTGTCCCATTTTCCATCATCCTGCTCGTTTTCCCGCTGGTGGCCAGGAGCATTTGGCAGAGCCGGCGCAGAGCTGCCAAGAGGAAGGCCCTGGGCACCATCTCCATCATCCTGGGCATCTGTGCCTTCTGCTTCGTGCCCCACCACCTCAGCCAGCTGCTGCACTTCCTGCTGGGGCTCCGGGTGATCCAGAGGGAGCCGTTCCCCAGCCTGATCCCAGAGCTCCAGAGGGTGAGCTCGGCCCTGGCGAGCTGCAGCTGCTGCCTGAACCCTCTCCTCTACTATTTCCACTCCTCCAGCAGGCCCTGGCACTGCCCCTTCAGGCTCAGGCTCAGGTCTAAGAGGGTGTTCACCATCTGTGACCAGAATTTTGGGGACCCCTCCTGGGGCTACAAAGCTGGGCAGAGGCGTGGAAGGAAAAACCACAAGGATGGAATCAACTGATCCACTCCAGGTACACACAGAGCTGATCTTTCCAATTATTCCTTGAAAAACAAGCCTGGAAAACATTTTTTTAAATTTTTTTTTTCCCATGTGGTGGCTGTTAAAGCAGCTGGAGATTTTGATCAGAAAACTGGGACAGTCCTTGGGGGAGCTGGATCCTTGGACAGGCCTCCAGAGCACCTCCTGCTTTTGTGTTCAGTGATGTTTTAGGCTCAATCTGTTTAATTTTGGGGTTGGTAGAAGCCAGGGCTCTTTCCTGGGAAGGGGATTTGAAGGATCCAGGCAGCCCTTGCTGGACTTTGCCCTGTTTTGGAGGGCTCCTGCTCCCTCCCAGGCTGCTGCCCACATTCCACAGCCAAATAGGGGCTTCTCATCCTCCCTTGGCTTCCCGAGGAATATTCCAGGGTTTCCAGCCTCGAGGGCCTGTGGATCCAAGCTGGACACTGAGTAATGGGAGTTTAGAAGGGAGCAGAGATTTGATAAATCCCAGGATTTATCAGGCAGTGGTAAACAAGCTCCTCTCCCCACACACTCTGGGAGTTCCTGCAGGAGCTGGCCCAGCTCTCTGAGCTGTGTGGTCCTCTTGAAATGTCAAGAAGTTCTTTTTTCCAGTCACATTTGGTGATATAAACACAATTTTCTGACCTTCCCTCACCCCTTTTTTTTGTACTAACAGACCCCACGTGGCTTCTGAGAACTGCTGACTTCCATCCCCTGTGAAACGTGAGACTCTGGAGAGGATTTTGTCATTTGTGGGCAATTTCTGAGGCACCAGAAAACCACAGGCCCGGCTTAAAACCTGCTTAGACCCGAGTTTACTCCAGAGGAGGTGGGGTTTTGGTGTAAGAGAGGCACAGGCTCAATTCTGCTCCTTCAAACATCACCCCAAAACTTTGTAAAGGGACTGAGAGCAGCAGATTAACGAAAATCAGGGTTTGAATTTCCAAATGCAGCCCAAAATCCACGCTGTGCTCACATTGTGCTGCTCCTGGACTTGGATTGGAGCAGGATTGGATGGGATTGGATTGGATTGGAGCAGGATTGGATGGGATTGGATTGGATTGGATTGGATTGGATTGGATTGGATTGGATTGGATTGGATTGGATTGGATTGGAGCAGGATTGGAGCAGGATTGGATGGGATTGGATTGGATGGGATTGGATTGGAGCAGGATTGGATGGGATTGGAGCAGGATTTTTATGGCAGAATGGTTTTGGGGATCAGTGATTGTGTCACTGGAGGATTTCTCAGTTTCTCTTCTGCCCAGAGCCAGCTGAGTTTTGGTGCTCTTGGGGCAGGGACAGGAGGGACAGAGGTGGGAAATGAGCAGTGGGGGTGCAGGTTTTGGGGGAAAATCCCAGGATTTTGATGGGGTTTTGGCTCTGGGAGGCTGCTCTGATCTGCTAAAGCCACTCCCCAACCCCCCTGAGCTGTGCAGGGAGCAAACCAAGAGCTGGGATTAACTAAAACAGAGCTAAGCTCTGCCCTGGTGGATTTTTGGGGGTGCAGAGTTGTGTTTGTTGTTGTTCTTGATTGGACACCTCTCATTAATTACTGTTAAAACACCAGCTCGGCCTCTGGCCTCTCCCTTCCTGTATTTTGCCAATATTTTTTAAAATATTGGTGAGAAAATCAGCTCCAGCTTTTCTAAACCCTGGAAAATGATGATCCCTGTGTTCCTTGGGTGGCTCTGGTGAAAATCCTGGCACTGTGAGAGCCTCAGAGGGAGCATCAGCCCAAAATAACCCTTTACCTTTAGCAGAAATTGCTATTTTTATCCCATTTATAGGCTGTGAAAAAGGCTCCCAGCACTGGAGGGGGACTGGTTTTCTCAGCCAAGCAGAGTCTTTATGCTCTGGATAAAGGTAAAAAAATGGATTGGAGGCTCCTTGCAGCTGTCCCTGAGGGAAGGAGGGGGAATTAAAGAAGTTTTGCTGCTTGGTTATCAGCACATTTTGGGTTTTACACTCTCTGTAGGCTCTGTTATGCTTTTATACTTTGAATTTTAACTGTTTCAGTCAGCACTGCTGGGATTTGAAGGGAAATGAGCTGTGGGAGGAGTAAACACCGAGTAATTTTTACTTTACTGTGTAAGCAACTCAAAAATTGTTCCTCAGCTCTGTTTCAAAACAGGTTCTTGACTCCCTGGACAGGTTTTTTCCAAGGGGGAAAAGGTGTCACTGCAGGAATTGGACAAACACTGGAATTCTTTTATTAAAACCAACCAGAAAAAAGCATTGACAATGTAAAAACAAAATAAAATCTGACTCCGTGACCCCCCTGGGCTGGGCTCTGCTCTCAGGGTGTGCTCTGGGGCAGGCCTTTCTTCAGGAGGGATGTGAGATAACTGCCCAGCTCTTCATCCTAAAACGATAAAGAGAAATGGGATGAGAGCAAAATCTTCCTTTGACTGTCCCCTTTAGGGCAGTAAATTCAATTTTGGTACCTAGAAATGGACTGAGAGAATTCCTGACCCTGCAAGATCGAATGTTGGCTGTGTTTAAAAATTGAAACAGATCCACAAATGCATTTCTGGGTGTTCTTACAAAAATATTGGTGTGAAAATCCCATTTCTCAAAGGAGCTGAGGGGTTTCTTTTGAGGAAAAGCCCCATTTTTGCTTGAAATCAAGGAATAAATTTATTTTATTGCTTTGCCCTCCAAAGGCATTTCCTTGCTGTCAAGAAAGAATTTAATAATCCAGCCACAGAAAGTGAAGATGATGGAATCACTGTCAAATAAAATAATGTTAAGATCACAGTTTTCTATTTGTTTTAAATTTTCCAAGTAAGAAATACAATGTGAAATACAGAACACAGAGAGAACTGAATTAACAGTAATTAAGTGTAATTACCCCTGAAGCTGCCTCTGCTTCAGTGGGCCCTGAGAGCTCCTGTAAAACCATTTCTGCTCAACCCCAAATGGTCAGAAAACAGCAGGGACTCCCCTCATCTTCCAGGGAAACTCCTTCAAAGCCAGAGGGAGGAAGATTCACCCCTCACAGCCACCCCCAGTGCAGGAAAGGTTTGGAATGGGAGGAATTGAGGTCAGAAATCAGGAATTCTCACCTGGTAAGTCCAGGACACGAGCAGGACTTTGGTTCCTTGATCCTCTGAGTGTGCCGTGGCCTGGATCAGGATGGATTCCACGGTGATGGAGCCATCAGGGAGATGCTGCACTGAGTAATCCTTCAGGATCCTGGAGAGAGAGGAGACAGGGGATTTATTTGGGATGCTGGGGCACCTTTATCCCAAATCCCAGCCTGTTCCTGTCTTGGCTGTGTCTGAGCCAGCACCCTCTGCCCAAGGCAGGGAAAACAGGGCTAATCCATAGCTTATTCTGGTGTGTTTACAATAATCATGGAGAATTTCCAACAGAAATTATTCCTGCAGGGTTTATCCCAGACTCTACAGCTCCAATCTGAGCTCTGTTTGAGGAAAGAACTCTCGGGATGCAGCAGCTGCACGGAGGGAAAAACAACAGTCAGCTCAAAGGAGGGGGAATCTGTGCTACACCTGGAATGGGAATTAGCTCAGATCATCCCTGAGGGATTCAAAACCCTTCCCAGGAAAGCAGAGCTCACCCCTTGAGGTGGTTGTAGACCCTGAGCACGGTCTCGTGCTCCTTGCGCGGGTCCTGGATGTGCACGCGGCAGGTGAAGCGCAGCTGATGCTCCGCCAGCCCCAGCTCCTTCAGGGCCTGCTCAGGGGAAACCAGCCGGAAACTCTGGGGGGGAAAAGGGAGAAATCCATGGAGAAACCACTCCTCTGAGCCTGGTGGAGTTGTGGTGGTGCCCCAGGGTTGGGGGAATCAGAAAAGGCTGTTCCCTTTCCATGCTGAAACAGCGCCGTGTGTTTGTGGCTGCGGCAAAGGGAGAGGCAACCCTGGGACAAAACATCCACCTTGATCCTAATAAATAAATATTTAACAAAATAAAGCTGCTCTCTGGAAGTTGGTTTGACTTCTAGCAGGGGAATGATGTTGAAAAATAAAGATGAGGTTGAAGAGTAAGAACTGCCCCCTTTGGTCTCCTTTGTGAGGAAGAAGAGCCGCTCATCGTGATTTGGGTTCAGAAATCAAAACATGCCACCACCCTCAGAGGAAAAACACCCTCAAAGGACACAAAACACCCTCAGAGGACACGAAAAAACACCCTGAGAGGACACAAAACACCCTGAGAGGACACAAAACACCCTGAGAGGACACAAGAGAAGCACAAGAACTCTTTAACTCACATTGTCCTTCATGAGTAACGTGCCGTGCATGAGCTTTGGCTTCTTGGCATCAGGTAAAGGACCTAAAGCAAGGCCAGGGGGAGAAAAACACAACGTGAGGTGCTGGTTTTTCACCCAAAACTGCTGCTCTGGGACTGAGGTTGGAGCTCTGAGGTTCAGCCATTAAAATTTTACACCCTTCTTCTCTTATCTGTTAAAGCTCATCAGTGGTGTTTAACCATTATCAGAAATATTGACACCTAAGAAATAATGTTTACTGAGAAAGAGCAACTCCCTCTCTTCCCAGAGCACTTCCTGATGTGAGAATTAGATTCTTTTTCTAAAATTAAGTTTATAAAAGTAATTCCAGCTCTCTCAAACCCAGCTGGTACAAACACACACGGGCAGCAAACCGGGCACAGTGTACACATTGATTTTAAACGTTATTAAATAAAAATTTACAGCTTTCTACCAACACCAACACTATAAAAAACAGCAGCAGGGAGGGAAATTGGGGTGGGAAGTGTCACCTATGGCTGTTTCCCTCTTGAGGAGGCCCAAGGAGATGTCCACGGGGATGCAGGGGTTGGTGAGGATGGTGGTGGTCTCTCCGTTGGCTGGCATGTAGCAGCTGACATCTGCAAAGGAAACAGCTCCTGTCAGCCCCCCTGGGGCAGCTGGAATTGCACAGAACAATCCTAATTCACGTCCAAAAGGCTCACTGCAATTAGCTGGGCTTAATTAATGCTAATTAAGATGGTAGAGGCATCAGTTCCTGGAGGGGAGCTGAAAATGCCACCCGACCTGATTGTGCTGAGGGCCAGAGGATCAAAATTGGGATTTTAAAGCTTTGGTGCCATTCCCTCCTGTCCCACGGATACCTACGGAATTCCTGCTCGATTTTCTGCTTCAGGAACTCCATTTTCTTGGCTTCCCCATGGACCAGGAGCACATTCCGGGGCTCAGCCTGGCGGATGAGCTGCATGATGCCCTTGGCATCGGCATGGGCACTGAAGGACATGTACTCCACCTGCATCTTCACTTCCAGCTGGGGGGAGAAGAACACAGGGGGTGGGAACTGGGAATTCCTTTGGAATACACACACACACAGAGACCCAGATCCCTCTGGATTTCATTAAAAGGAGGAAGGAGAAAATCTAAATTGTCTTAACAAAACGCTTTCGTAATTTAAAGGCTCAAATTGCTCCGTTTCAGACAATATTTGTCACACAAAAAACCCAAATATTTCAGGTCAGCTGGTATTTTATTATCCAAATCTGCTTAAATATATATAATTTTTACCTATATGCTTAATGGGGCCTTGTTATTAAACATTATAAAGTGCCCCTAAAAGTTTTATGGCAGAAGCAAAGGGGCCCTCAAAGTTTTATGGCAGAAATTGATGCAAAGGGGGGAAAAACCAAGTCCAACTTTGCTACTGCAAAAGGGAAAAAATACCCCAAGTGCAACTCCAAATCCAAAGATTCTGAGGTATTTTTAGTGTTGGATTCATCCTATTCCAAGGCCAAGAACTTGTCCCACATTGAAAATCAAACTCACAATTTGTCTTCCTTCCATCTCCAGCTTCCTCTGCCCACTGAGGATTTTGTGGCCCACAGTTCCCTGGACGCAGTAGCCAGGCATGATCACCTGGGAAAAAAAAAACCAGGAAAACCAACAATTCCATGGATTGGGCCTGGCAGGGCTCTTAAACATCAAAACAGTCACAAATTGAGAGCTTGGAGAGCTCTGCCTGGTTCAAAGAGGATTCGTGTCCTTTAATTCCAGCTCCTCAGGCAACCTTAGGACTCACATCAACATAAAACATCACCCAAAAAACCAATTTCTTACCATATTCTTCTCATTCCCTGCCCATTTCCTGAAGATTTGAAGGGACTGTCCTGCATGGAGCATTCCAGGGGTTGCAAACACCACCTGGAAGTCAAAGATGTGCCATAAATCACTAGAGAGAACAATTTCTACCATTATTTATATAAATATCCTAAATCTGTGTAGAGCATCCACCAACACCCATCACCAACACTACACAAATTTTTTGCTATTTGATTTTCTTCCCATCCCAAAATTCCCAGGAGCTGAGCCACTGTTTTAGGAAATATCTGTGAGCATCCACAGTGTCTGATGGAAAACTGAGTGGTTTTATAGTGGTACCAAACAAAGCAGCCTGAATTCAAGCAACAACAAAAAATTGTGAGGAAAAGAAAATCCTGGCTTGAATCAGGACCTGTAGATGATACAAACATGCAAAATTGTAATTTTCTCTGAGTGTTTTACCTTCAATGAAATAAAAACAGAAAGAGCTTTAATATTTATAGAGATGGCCTGACCACGAGAGGTTTTCAGGTGGGGTGGAGAATGCTCAAGGTGCTTTTCCCACCAGGATTTGGGACCACACTGGAATAAAAGAGCTCCCAAACCCCCAACCCTGCTCAGGTTCCTCACCAACACCCACCTACCATGGGCCCTGGGTTGTCTGCAAAGGCTCTGTCAAAGGCTTTGATGTGTTTGAACTCGAACATGTTCCTCTGCACAAAAGTTTTCCGGATTTTCTGGTTAGTCCAGGTGATGAAGAGTTTGTAATAATGATTGGCCTTCTCTGTCAGGCCCGTGGAGAAGTAAATTGGAGCCTTCAGGTTCATCCTTTCCCTGGAAAAGAATTGACCTGTGAGGGGGTGAAGTATTTCCTGGTTATCCACGCTGGGAGTCCATAAATGAGGAGTCTCCTGAAGGGTTTTTGGTGTTTGTTTCCCTATTTTCAGGAGCTATAAATCAGTATTAGAACAAGGCAGGCTTTAGTGCCCTTCTCCTTCTCACTACAGCCAAATTCCTGCCATTTTCAACATTCATCAGACACAGAAGGAGCACAAAGGAGGACAAAAAGCAGCTGGGACAAGGCCAGGCTGCACTCACCAGAAAGTTTCCAATAAAATACAAAGCTCCTGGGCACGTCCAAGGGCAAAAACCGGGATGAGAACCTGCAACAGAGGTGGAATTTAAGTGGAATTTGTGAAAGCCAAACAGCATAAAGGCACTGTGCTCATTATTTCTGAACAAATCCCTCTGTTCCCTCTCCCTTCCTGATGTTCTTTCAATTCCCAGGAAGGTGCTGTGCAGTTTGGAATGACAGGCACAAATTCCCTGCGCCGAGGGGAATTTCTGTTCTCTCCTGGATGATTTGAAACCAAGGTGTTGAGAGCAACAAATCCGTGGGAAAAGCCACTGTACCTTCCCTCCTCGTTCCACAGTCTCATGGACTTTCTTCAGGAAATCCCTTTCCCTGCAGCGTTTGGAATCCCTGATGGTGGTGGCGTAGGTGGATTCGCTGATGAGCAGATCAGGGCGGCATTTATCAATCCAGGCAGCTCTGGAAACAGGGAATTCACACCAAAAAGCACATCAGGAGATGGTTCCTGGCATTTTTTTGATCTGAAGGTCTCCAAGCTGGCTGGGGAATGTCAGTGTGGCCACAGGGAACAAGAATAAAGGGGTGCCTTGGGAATTCTGCGGCAGCTTCGGTTCATTTGAATTAATCCAGCTCAAAATTGAGATTACAGACCTTGAAAAGGAATATTTATCCAGTCTATTACCAGTTTTAAAGGCATTAAAATATCCACCTGAGTAGCAGGAATATTATAAATCTCTCATACACGGCAATGAAAATACACTGAGGGTTAAAGTTTGTGATCAATAATCTCTTAGAAAGCAAAAACACCATGAAAAAACATTTCAAACACTGAAGTCCAATTATTACACAGCCCTAAAAATAGATTGATGTGAGTATTCAGAAGATAAAACGTGAGGATTCAGAAGATAAAACGTGAGGATTCAGAAGATATAAAACGTGAGTATTCAGAAGATAAAACGTGAGTATTCAGAAGATAAAACGTGAGGATTCAGAAGATAAAACGTGAGTATTCAGAAGATAAAATGTGAGTATTCAGAAGATAAAATGTGAGTATTCAGAAGATAAAATCAAGGTCTATCTGGCAGGTTTAATGTAAATCTCTTCGCTCTCACAATTCAAAATTGCATTTGTATTTCCAGCAAAGACATCATTAAATATCCCAAAGAATCAAAGCTGGTGAGCCCCTCCTATTAACAGCAGCTGTGCTGAAATCTTGCAGTCAGAAATACTCAAAACTCCCAGAAATTCAGCTTTTTACTCACCCCAAGTGTCTGTCTGGTGTCATGTTATAATCACCCTGAGGGGAGAGAAGAGAAACCCAGCGATGTTTTTGAGGCAATGGAGGGATCCATAAATATCTGGGAATATCTGGAGGTAATAAGAGGGAAATAATTCTAAATCTGGGCATACTCACAGTGTAAACCACGGACTCACAGCCAACCTTGATCTGGAACATGGCAGCTCCCAGCACGTGGCCTGCATAGTAGGCCTTGATCTCCAGCTCCTCATCCACCTGCCCCAACAGCAAAACACTTCATTAACCCCAATATTCTAAATTAAAATTGGGTTTTTTGCCTTCTGCCAACACCAGCAAAGCCCCTTCACCTGCACTGTCTGGTGAAGGTGCACGGCCACCACCTTCTTCATGCAGTCTTTGATCATCTGGGAGGTGAAGAAGTTGGTTTCCCCTTTTTTGTCCACGGTGATTTTCCTGTAGTCCTCCAGCAGGATGGGGCAGATGGCCTTGGTGGGGTGGGTCATGTAAATGGGGCCATCGTAGCCAACCATCTCACTGAAATAGGGCAGAGCCCCACAGTGATCCAGGTGGAAGTGGCTGCAAAAAAAAAAAAAAACCCACAGTGGGTGCACAGAATTCAGCTGGGGTGGCTCCCAGACCTTTTCCAGCTCTTCAGGACATATGTGAGTATTCAGAAGATAAAACATGAGTATTCAGAAGATAAAATGTGAGTATTCAGAAGATAAAACGTGAGTATTCAGAAGATAAAATCTGAGTATTCAGAAGATAAAACGTGAGTATTCAGAAGATAAAACGTGAGTATTCAGAAGATAAAATGTGAGTATTCAGAAGATAAAATGTGAGTATTCAGAAGATAAAACGTGAGTATTCAGAAGATAAAATCAAGGTCTATCTGGCAGATTTAATGTAAATCTCTTCGCTCTCACAATTCAAAATTGCATTTGTATTTCCAGCAAAGACATCATTAAATATCCCAAAGAATCAAAGCTGGTGAGCCCCTCCTATTAACAGCAGCTGTGCTGAAATCCTGCAGTCAGAAATACTCAAAACTCCCAGAAATTCAGCTTCCTCACCTCTGTTTGGAAAAACACCCAAAATATGAGGGATGGACTTGGAGAGTGTTTGGGATGTTAGGGACAGCACAAAAAGTACTCCCATTTCCCAGCAGAGCTGGGACAAGGAAGGGAAGTGCCTCACCTGATGATGACACAGTCCAGGAAATCCGTGAGCCTTCCGTTCTGGGTGATGTAGGAAAAGTCAGGGAAGCGCCTCTGCAGCCAAGGAAAAACAGGCAATCCATCAGGAATGCATCACTGATCCAACAGAACCATGGGGAGAAGGGCCTGGAACACTGGGAATGTGCTGATCCCTCTCCAGGCAACTCCAGCAGTTTTTGTGAGCAGGGAGAGGCACAAAGGAGGGCACAGAGAAGTGACCCTCCAATAAATAAATTATTTTACCTTCCAAATAAAACAGGTGCCCAACACATCCTGGCTCTGAGGCACCAAGCCCCAAAAGCTTTCCTGTCACAGCACATTTGCTGCTTGAACTCTTTAATCCTACAGAATATTTGTGCTTTATTCCTTTCCTGCTGTGTCAGGGGACCCAAAACCAGGAGAGTTTCCCTCTCTCTCCCTGGAACATCAGAGATGTGTGGTGAGGATCCCACAAGGAATGCACTGCCCCAAAACAGTCCAGGATTGCTGCTCACAGGAAATCCAGAGAGGCCAAAACCACCTGGAATGGAGCATTTGCAGCTGCCTCAATGAATATTTTCCCAAAGTCCACGAGCCAGGGAAAGGATGGTGGCTTTTCACAGACTCGAATACGTGAGGGGATGAACATTTTTGGGCAGGAAGGGAGATTTTTGAAGGGGAAAGAGCAGCTCTGCCCTACTCCAGCTCCAGCAGTGGCTGATAGAGATGACCAAAAATGCTCATGGGACACGAAGGGATGGCTGGAGCTGTGGCAGGGGACAGAAAGGAGCACTGCACTCACGTCATCGTTGTAGCCCATGTGCATGCCACAGTCCAGCATCACGTTCTTCCCAGCGATGGACACCAGGATGCAGCTCCTGCCCACGTCCTGCCCAGCACCTGGACACCAGCAAAACACCACTAAAACACCTCTGGCAACAGCTGCAGCTCTTTCAAAGGACAAGCAGGGAAAGCTCTGCACAAAATTCCTACAAGTGCAGTTTCGAGGAAAAGAATCCTTTATCTGGAAAGGATTAGAACTCTGTTTCCTCTGCACCTCCCCAGCCACTCTGGTCTCAATAAGTTTCATTAAGCTCTAATTAAAGTCCACACCAAGCCTGAAAATTATCCACGAGGATAAAGCAGTTCTCCTGCTCAGCATATCCTCTGCCCTCTCAGTATAGAACCCATAAAAAAAAGATTAAACAAGGAAAAAAGAGAAATGTTTGCTTTCTGTGGCTCTTTAGCACTGTAGGTGAACGAATGCTCTACCTAATGTACAATACCACAGTGCCTTTACCAGAACATATTAATTAATCCTCATTAAATAATCAAAATAGTTATAACTATCACTGCAAAGACGAAGGGAGGGCAGTGAGATGCTGACAGGAATCACATCAGGGCACTGCACACTGCAGGTACCACCACGGCCACATTCTGTGGCACTGCTCCCCAAGTTTGGCCAATATCAGCCTGAATTCCAAATTCCACAGGTTTTCAGTGTTTGTATTTCAAGACAATTTTAGGCTGGACTTACCCAAAGGAGTGACTTTGATCTCAGGCATTTTGCCACGCTCCAGGTCCCGAACCCGCACAGAAAATTACTCCAGAAGCAGAGCCGTGGGGGCCACAAAAAGGGAAGATTTCGCTGGTTTTACACGCGCCATCTCAAATATTTCCCAGTGTCCGGCCGAAGACTCGAGCAGAGGCCAAACTTCTTCCTGAGAAGAGAGAGAAAACACAGGCGAGATGATAAACAACAACCTGTGGGAAATCGGCCGTGCTTGGCTTCGATGTCCACCATCAGCGCTGAAAACCGGGAAAGCACAAGTAGAAACACACAAAAGCACACACAAAAAAGCATAAAAACACATAAAAACCCCATAAAAACCCCCCAAATCCCACAAACTCACCCAGGCCCGGCCCGCAGCCCCTCACAGCTCCCAGCGCCTCCTCCGCGCCTGCGCGGCCCCGCCCCTCGCGCACCGCGCGCTGATTGGTCGAGCTGCAGTGACGCTCGCAAAGCGGATTGGCCCGCGGGGCGCGGCGGGTGACGGATGCGGCGCTGATTGGTCGAGCCGCGGGATGCGGGAAGGAGGAGGAGGAAGAAGCGCGATGGCGGCGGCGGCGGCCGCGGGCGCGTTCAGCCTGCGGGAGGTTCTCGAGGCCTTCCGGAGGTGCGTGACGGAGCAGCGGGAGGTGCTGCTGGAGCCCTACCTGAGCGGCTGGCGGGGGCTCATCCGGTGAGTGCCCGGGAGTGGCGGGTGTTCCCTTTGGAGAAGGATGCAGTGACAGGACAAGGGGCGATGGCTTCACAATGACAGAGGGGAGATCTCCCTTGGAACGTGGCTGCGGTTTCTTCCTAATATCCCATCTGCTTTAGGCCACGTCGGATCGTACAGTGTTATATTTTCAGGAGTTTAGGGTAGTTTCCACAGTTTAACCTATTAAAGCGAGCTGTGGCTTTTTCCAGCCACAGGAAAAGATGGAGAGAGATTATTTACAGGAGCCTGGAGTGGACAGAACAAGGGGGGATGGATTCGAATTGGCAGTGGGCAGGCTTAGATGGGATATTGAGAAGGAATTCCTGACTGTGAGGCTGCGGAGGCGCTGGGATGGATTTCCCAGAAAAATCTGTGGCTGCCCCACCCCTGGAATTGTCCAAATCCAGGTTGGAGAACCCGCGATAGCAGAAGATAACCCTGCCCCATAGAGCAGGGCGTGCAACCGCTGCTTTGCCCCCTTCAGCCCCAAACCCTTGTGTAACCTCCCCCTGTCTCCTCACCCGCAGCTTCCTGCAGAGCCTCGGCACCGTCTTCTCGTTCATCTCCAAGGACGCGGTGGCCAAGGTGTCGCTGCTGGAGGGGCACTGCGGTGGCCTGCAGGGCCAGCAGTACGTGTCTCTGCAGTCCATGGTGCGCTACGAGCTGGCGGCGGGGCCGGCGGCGCTGCGGGCCCGCTCCGATTCCGGCTGCCGCACGGTGCTGAGGCTGCACCGCGCCCTGCGCTGGCTCCAGCTCTTCCTGGAGGGGCTGCGCTCCGGAGATTCCCGCACCTCCGTGGTCTGCACCGATGCCTACAACGCCTCGCTGGCCGCTTATCACCCTTGGGTCGTCCGCAAGGCCGCCACCGTGGCGTTCTGCGCGCTGCCTTCCCGCGATGCCTTCCTGGAGATCATGAACGTGGGCCCTCGTGAGGAGGCTGTGGCCATGCTGGGAGAGGCCATCCCCTACATCGGCGATGTTTACAGCATCACCCAGGAGCTCTTCGCGCAGCACAAGCTGCTCGACCTGCCCTGACAGCGGGGGTTGGCCCCCGAGCCGTGTTCCAGCACAGGACCGGGATGAGCCCAGGGTGAAAATCACGTTTTCACTGAAGCACAGCTCTCTGTCCGTGGTTATTTTCACTTTTTCTTTCCAGCCTGGAGCTGAGGAGTTGGCCAAATTATTCTGGATGCCTCACTTTATGAGAGAGAATTGTGGACCAGTTCTGGTTTTTTTTTTTACATCTGTCAGTTTGTGTGTAGAGCTTTAAAGTTAGAGAACAAAAAAATCCGCATTAGGAGGAGCTGCTAAGGGACTTATTTTTTTTTATTCCCAGCAAGGCTGGGAGGGGGGAGTTTTCCTTTCCAAGCCAAACTTCAGCAGCTCCTGTGCATTTACAGCAATAGTTCTGACAGCACAAACATGAGCTGTGGTGTCTGAACACGTTTATATCCCACCTGGCCACTTTGGTTTATATAAAAAAAGCCACCTGGGGGCTTTGCCTGGAGAATAGAATCCTGAGGAATGCACGTGGGAAAGGAAGCTCCTTTCCCTGTCACTGCTGCTCATCCTGGGGCCCCAGGAGCTGAAGGAAGTGGGGGTGGATGTTGTTACCTTAAGAAAAAGCTGGTCCTGGAGCAGGGATCCATCCAGCAGCACCTTCTCTCTGTGTCCTTTCCATTGAATCCATGCTTTTTGCACTTGGGATGTGCAGCAGGTTTTAAATCTGTGCTGCACAATCCCCTTTATCCAGCCCAGGCTGCAGCCTGGAGCTGTTTGCCAGCCATGCCTCTGAATTGTGTTCTTATGTGTTTATTTTATTTATGAATGTGTTAAATGGCTTGCAGAAAAACGATTTCTCTGCCTCTCTGGGGGGAAATCCACACTTGTACTGTAAATCACTCCTCTGTGAGGCTTCTGGCTTCTACTGCAAATCACTGGAAGAGCCAAATGGGATTTATTGAGCTTTTGGAAAGCTGGAGAAGCACCCCAGGGTTAGTCCAGGATGACAGGAGCACTTGGGGGGGGGAATCCCAGTGATTGTCTCTTTTTGGCCTAATGTAACACTGAAAAATTCAGGAAATCACTATTACCTCATGGAGCCTGGACTAAGTGGACATTAAATGATGTGAATAATGTGTTTCTGAGGAGTTTCCTTTGTGGGATCACACTCTGGGTGTGTGGTGGTGGAAGGGAGATGATTTACAGTGTAACCTACTCACATTTTCTTTCCTGGAAAAATCTGTTTCATTTCCCTGGAGATCAGCTCAGCTGGTATTTCACCTGGGCAGTGAATTAAATGCCTTAAATTAAATTAAATAATGTGTATCAAGGGAAAAAGTAGGTTTAGATCTCTTGAAGTGGTGGTATGGCCACAAGAAAAATACTTTTTCTCCCTTGTCACATTCACTCTCAACTACTCCTCTTAGGAGATAAATATTAATATTGAAGATGAACTTGCCAAAAGTTCAGGATTGTGTTTAGAACTTATTTTTAAAACTTTTATAGTTGAAGCTGACAAATAATGCAGTAAAGGGAAAGGATCCTTAAAAAATGTTGGTATGAACATACCTGGAGAACACAGCTGGAATTGCTGTTTGCCTGAAGCATTCCTGTATTTAGCTCTCTGTACCTGCTTCTCTTCCTGCAAAGAAAATATTCCAGCCTTGGAGCATCACTTTGGCAGCAAAAGATGTTTTCTGATACAGTAGAAAATGCAGGAAATTGAACTTTTCATTCAGAGCTGTGCTGTGTTCTAAAGTTCAAACCTGGACAGAAAAAATAAAGTGATGGAACCTAAATTACCGTGCTGTGAACTTGGGTTTAAACTGAAATTAAAATCCCAGCTCAGTGGGAGGAAAAAAAATTAGATCAGCCAGTAATAACTTCCTAAAAAAATACCAAGACAGCTGAGTGACAGCTCACCAACCCTGTGACCTAGGAATGGCCTCTGCAGGCAAATTCCTGCCGTGCCCTGAGGAAGATTTGGTTATTTCCATGATGAGGTGACCTCGAATTTTAAAAATCCATAAATAAAAATTACTGCTGTGTACCAAAATCAGAGTGGGGCACCTGATTTTTGTCACCTCTGCCAGGGGAACTCAAATTTCCACAGCTGTGACAGCAAATTTGTAAATCACTCTGAGTAAAGGCAATCAGGATGAGGGCAGTGCTTTGCACCCAAGTGCCCTCAGAGGCCATTTGATTATTCCCCACTGAATTCAATTCAATGCATTTTGCTAAACAAATTCCTCCCCATTCCTTTCATCCCTCCGAGCTCTATTTAAAGAGGCTTCCCAGGAAGTGCTGAGCCTGGATTCCCTGCTCTTCTTCCCTCTCTCAGATTCCTTTTCCCCCCCAAGATGAAGGTCTCAGAGCTCTGGCTGTGCCTGAGTTTTGGCTGTGTCTCCTCCCTGAGCCCCTCGTGCCTGTCAGCTCAGTTCCACAGGCCAGGGGATTTCATCCTGGGGGGGCTCTTCCCCTTTGGGAAGGGCACAGTGAACCTGACAGCTCGCTCAGAGCCCACCCTGCTGCTGTGTGAGAGGTAAGAGCAGGGCTGGGGAAAAAGGGGAAAATTTAAATAGTTCTGGTGGTGGTGGGATGGGGCAGAGAAGAGCTTTGAGGGGTGGAGCACTGGGATATCAACTGGTCCTAAAATGGAAATGGTTTTGTGTTTTCTCGATGCTGTCGAAGTTCAAGCCCATTCTGATGAAAGCTTTTAGCAGCACTTAAATTGTAAATATTGGTTTTGGTTCCATGCACTGCTTTCCCCGGGTAGATCACACTTTGGGATGGTTGCTGTTGTCTTTTAGGGGGTAAAAGGACACTCAGCACCAGGCACAGGGCAAAGCAGGAGGCAAAATCAGCTGGCTTGAAAGTGTGAGAACATTTCCTCCTCAGTTACACCAGGTTGGTTCCCACCACCACATCACCACCTACCTCTTTGTGAAGAGAATGAAAAGCCAGGCTGGTGTTCCTCCTCCTGCTCTCTGGCAGCAGCAAAGCTGGGTCCAAAATCCTTCCATTTTCACAGCCCCTGGGGCAGGGAATGTGCTCAGTGTGCTGGGATACACAGAGGAGGAAAATCCCAGGAAAAACCCCACATCTCTCCTGAATTAGCACTTTGGGAATCACTGGTTCATGGGTGAAGGACACAAAGTCTTGACCCTCTCAGCTAAACTGGTGTCTCCCTCTCTTCCTCCTCCTGGGAATCTCTAAGGATATTTTTGCTGGTAGATAAGATAAATTAAATTGGAAAGGTGCTCACACTCGGAGTAGAAAACTCCCAAGTGGGTCCAGGGATGCTCTGCTGACAGTGCCAGGAACGTCCTGCATGGCCACAAGGATGCCAAGATGCCCAAGAAGGTGGGATAAGCTGATCCCTGCTGTGACAGCACTGCCAGGCCACACAATTC
The DNA here is from genome assembly GCA_013398115.1 of Falcunculus frontatus. Classification (NCBI taxonomy): domain Eukaryota; kingdom Metazoa; phylum Chordata; class Aves; order Passeriformes; genus Falcunculus; species Falcunculus frontatus. The sequence goes on from VZRV01004291.1 coordinate 45,085, forward strand.
CCACCTCCTCTTCCCTCAGGTTATTCACGGACGGGCTGATCTGGGCTTTGGGGATGAGGTTCACCATCGATCAGATCAACAATTCCAGCACCCTGCTCCCGGGAATAACGCTGGGATATGACATGTATGACACCTGCTTCGAGGCCCTGGTGGCCCTGCAGCCCAGCCTGCTGTTCCTGACCCAGAATGGCACCACAGGCATCGGGGTTCTCTGCAACTACACCGAGTACCAGCCCCGCGTCACCGCCGTCATCGGGCCCCACAAGTCAGATCTCTGCCTGGTCACAGCCAAACTCTTCAGCTCCTTCTTGATCCCACAGGTAAAGAAGCTCTCTGGAGAAGCAGAAATTCTCCCTTTTGGTGGGGAAGGGTCTGGTGGTTCAAGCAGAGATTGTGGTGTCTCCTCTACCACACATTTCCTGAGTGTTCTTGGGTGGGTCTCACGCTCCAGTGTTTAATTTCCCTGAGAGAACAGAGCTCAGACCACTCTGATCCATGTGAAATGGGAATAACGGAGCTCCTGGAGGATCCCATGACAATCCATCTGGGATTAAACACTGAGTTACCACAACAGAGAGCTCTAATGATCAGGGAAATTTAGCCCCGGGCTAAGAAATAACAGAACCTTGGGTGTGTCACCCTCTGTAGAAAGTCGTTAATTATCACTTCATTAGTGATAAGGGACACAAAGGAGACAGTTTATGGCTCTCTTGCTGAATGCAGCCATGACAGACCCTTGGGATGAGTTTTTACCACCATCCCATCACTTTTGCAAATTTAATACACTAAAACTAAAGAAAAAAAAAAAAGAGCTGAGTGACCCGGGACTGCGGCCACATCCCTCTTTTCCCTCATCTCCTCTCTGTTGCACACACAGGTGAGCTACGGAGCCAGCAGTGAGACTCTGAGCAACACAGAGCTCTACCCATCCTTCTACCGCACCGTTCCCAGTGACAAGAACCTGGTGGAAGCCGTGCTGCTGCTCCTCAACCAATTTGGCTGGAATTGGGTCGCCGCCATCGGAAGCGACGACGAGTACGGCCGAGGGGCCAAAGCTCTCTTCCTGAGCGTGGTTGGCAACGACAACATCTGCATCGCCTTTGAGGGGCTCATCCCCACAGAGCCGACCGAGCCCAACGCCAAAAAGCAGCTGGAAGACACGGTTAAATTAATTAACAGCACCAAAGTCAATGTGATTGTGCTGTTCGCCTTCAGCCTGCCAGCTCAGGCCCTGCTGGAGCACAGCATCAGGATGGGGCTGGGCAAGAAGGTCTGGATTGGTACAGAAGCCTGGATGCTGTCTGATATCTCCGCCTCCACCCCGGACATCCAGAGCATTGGGACAGTGCTGGGTTTTGTCATGAGAACAGGGACGGTCCCTGGATTCCAGGAGTACGTGGCTGAGCTCTTCAGCTCTGTTGAGCAGGAGGAGTTCTGCCGGGAGTCCAGGGAGCTGAGCCGCCTGATGAACGCCGAGGTGCTGGACACACACTGCCAGCAGTGTGGCCATGTCACCCTTGGGGACATCTGGCCCATGCTCAGGGTGACCACGGTGCAGCCAGTGCATGTGGCTGTGTACAGTGTGGCCCATGCCCTGCACAGAGCCCTGGGCTGCACCTCCAAAGCCTGTCCCAAAACACCCATCAGGTCCTGGCAGGTGAGGAAAAAGATGTGAGGGGCAAACAGCTGGTTTTTGTCACATCACAGCCAGGTTGTCCCAGTCTCAGCCCTCCTAAGGGATAACTGATTTCAGACAGGAATCAGCTTGCGGAATCATCATCCTCCAAACAAGAAAAAAATAGAGTTTCGTTTCATTTCCTCCCCAGCTGCTGCACTTCATGAACACCCTCTCGTTCGAGGTGAACGGCCAGAGCTTCAGGTTTGATCAATCCCACAGCACAAACACTGGATACAAACTCATCTTCTGGGCCTGGAGGAACGGCACCCTGACCTACCTGCCCGTGGGGGACTATGACCAGTACCTGTACATCCAAAAGTCCCAGATCCAGTTCCACACTGCAGATAAGAAGGTAAAAATGGCATCATTCATTCTGATTTGTTTGGCAGTAAAATTCTCCTGGCTGATGTTCACTGCTGCCTTTGCCAGGAGCCCACATCCGAGTGCTTCAGGCGCTGCCAACCAGGACAATTCAGAAGAATAAAAGGATTCAACCTCTGCTGCTATGACTGCACAGACTGTCCAGAAAACACCTTCTGGAGCAGCACAGGTGAGGTCTGGGGGATTTAAAGGCTTTAACTGGATTATTCTAGCTACTGGTTGAGGTAATGATGAGCTGGGAGCTCTGCTGCAGAAGCACTGCCAGGTGTTCCCTTCCCTGTTCTGATCTTCACTGGGGACCTGCCCCTGTTGGGCCAGGAGGGAAAGAATGAGGACAACATTTATGTTTTATCTCCAGACACAGGAGAGAGGGGTATGATGGAATTCTGAGGCTGTGGATAGAAGAAAAGCATAGGATAAAATTCTGGGATTGCTGGGGAAGGGAATCAGAGGCAAGAAATACAAGGACCCTTCAGGGAGGAGGGTGGAAAAGCAGAGGGTGAACTATCACAGGCTTTGGAGATCCAACACACCTCAAAGGGAGGGAAACAGCCAACCACCACCCAAACCACCACCCAAACCCTGTCTGTGCTCCAGCCCCAAGGCCTGCCAGTGGTAACAAGTCCCCAAGGCCTGCAGGGTGGTCACCAAACTCTCTTTACAGACAGCACCAGCTGCTCCCCGTGCCCACAGCACCAGTGGGCCCCCGCCCGCAGCCCGCGGTGCCACGACCGCAGCGAGAGGTTCCTGTTCTGGCACGAGCCCCTGGCCGTGGCCTTGGTGACACTGATGGCCCTCAGCACGGCCCTGAGCTGTGGGACGGCGCTGCTCTTCCTGAAGCACCTGCAGACCCCCCTGGTGCAGGTTTCTGGGGGTGGCAGGAGCCTCTTTGCCCTGCTCTCGTTGGCGCTGCTGAGCCTCAGCTGCTGCCTGTACTTGGGCAAGCCCAGCGCCGGGCTGTGCGTGGCACAGCAGCTCTCCTGTGCCCTGTGCCTCAATGGCTGCTTCTCCACCTTCGTCCCCAAGGCCCTGGAGATCGCCCTGGTGACAGAGTTCCCCCGCTGTGCCCCCAGGCTCCTGCGCTGGGTGACCCACAGCAGGGCCTGGCTCCTGGTGGCCGCGTCCCTCCTCACCCAGGGCTTGCTCTGCCTCTGCCACCTGCAGCTGGGCCCTGATTTCTTGGTGGCTGACTACCAGTCGCTGCCCAGAGAGGTGCTGCTGGTGTGTGGCACCAAGTCCTGGGCTGCTTTTGCCCTCCTGCATGGCTACAACAGCTGCCTGGCCTTCGCCTGCTTCCTGTGCACCTTCATGGTGCAAACCTCCGGCCGCAGGTACAACGTGGCCAGGGGCATCACCTTTGCCACCCTCATCTATTTCGTCATCTGGATCTTCTTCGTCGTGATTTTTGCCACGCTGAGGACGGTCCTCAGGGCTGTTGCTCAGATTTGCACCGTCCTGGCCACTGCTCTGGGGATCTTGGTGAGCTTCTTCATCCCCAAGTGCTACATCATCGTGTTTAGGCCTGATCTGAACACAGGGGATTATTTCCAGAATCCCAGTGAGGAGGAGACAGAGGAGGACTCGGTGAACAGACAATGAACCACATCCTCTGTCACCTGCTTCTCAGTAGAAGCTGTTTTTAAGGAGATAATCCTGTTTCTGGGCATCCTCTGGCCTCAGGCACAATCACAGCATGAAGTGAGCTGTGAAAGCACAGAGCTCAGCAGTTGAGTCCAGAGGAGCAGCTTCCATCCTCTCTGGAAACATCTTTCAGCCCCCAAAAGGAGCCAAAAATAGGTTCAGGTAACAAAATAACCTCCAGAATTGATATTTTATATGAATGTCTCAATGTGAGCCAGAAGCCTCACCCAGACCACTTCTCTGTAAACACTCCTGATAATTTCCCTTTCTTATTAACCAGTAACAGCTCCAGAGATACATCCAGGAATCCTTTCCCAAGCCTTGTAAGAATTTTCAAACGTATCCAACAAAAGAGGAATAAAAAGAACGTTCTGGCAGGTCACTGCAGTCGTGTGTGTGATGCAAAGGGGGCATTACCCATTCAAATCCCACTTCACTCCATTTGTGTTCCATGGAAATCAGGGAAAGACACATGGAAATGAGCAGGGTGCAAATCCCACTCCCCAGAGGCACAGCTGGAGGTTCCTCCATCCCAAAAAACCAGGCAAAGATCACCAAAAACTTCACATTAATACCAAAGAGGACCAAGTAAATACCCAGTCACATCACCAAGATCTTTTCTTTTCCCCACCCACGTTGACAAGTAACTATTCTGCTCTTTTATTCCTTAAAAGTTTTTCCATTTCTGCTCTTTTATTCCCTACATTAAAATTTTTCCATCTCTCCACGGTGTCTTATTGGAATTTAATCAGTCCAGCTCAATTAAAGAACTTGCAAATTAATCGAAACCAGTGAATATTTTCATTCTTTAAAAAAATAACCTTTTGGCACGCTGCAAAGTTACTTCTCGCAGATTTTTGTGATCACCTGCACCCAAAATTTTTCCTCAGGGTGATTTAAAAAACCAAAACTCTGACCTGGAGCCTGGAGTCCTCCTTCCTGGGGCCTGCAGGAAATCTTCACAACCACGTTGGTGCACCTGACTCTCAGTATTCCTTGCTCCAGGGCTGTGGCTCCACAGAAGAGAAGCATTAAATAACTTTTGATCATCATTCCAGAAATAAGGAAGGGAAAAAAAAAATCTGATTTAACTCCACCAGGCCCTGCAGGAAAAGGTTGTCCAAAATTATGATAATTTAATATTCACCTAAATTCGGATAATTTAATATTCATTAAATTCTGACCATTTAATATCCATTTAACTGGGAAATGGTGGGATTTATGGCATTTAAACAATGCTTGATTCTCCCTTTGCTGTTTGATTTTTATCAGTTGGAATCAGGGAATGTGCCTCACCAATCTGTGCTTGTTATTTTTATTTAGGCTGGAAAATTAGAATTATTTAGGCTGGAGAAGACCTTTAAATCTGGAGTTCAGCTGAGCCCCTCAGACCCTACAGGGAGCCCTGACAAACACAAGGCTCACCAGAGTGTGCACAGGGTGTCCCAGTGATCCTTGTTTCTGCTGGAGAGACCAAAAATAGGGAATATTTATGTGGAACAGCTGAACAAACTGAGGGGTTCTCCCAGCACATTCATCTCCTGGGGCTGCAGCAGAAAAACTCTGGATTTTAGAGCTGTCACAGAACCTCCCAGTACCTGAATAATCATTGACGAACTTCAGTGGCAGGGGAAAAATAAGATTTAACCAATATTTCCTCAATCTTGACTAAAGGATAATGCAACACTGCAAAGAACTGAACACATACACTGCGGTTATCACATAAAATTAAAAGCTTTTTAGTGTTTAAAATAGCATTTACACATAAGCAGCTATATATTAACTATACAGACACTTGGGTTTTAATACAATATCTACAAAAAAGAATTCAATTAGGCAATAGACATTTAACAGGAACAGTGCAGTCCATGCTAATAAGAGGTCACTCTTTGAGTAGAACCAATTCTAGGATAGGTGATAGTCTGGGTTTTTCATTATTTAAAATCATGTAACTTTGTTCCTCTACTGTACATAAAATTCTTTACATGTATTTCTAATCACTGATTAGAATTAATAATTTTAAGTCAATCTCATTACAATCCAGTTAAATGCAAAACAAACAAACAAAAAAAAAAAAAACCAAAACAATTACATCAACCCATGAGCTGTCAAGTCTCAGGAGGGGACTGCCCATTTGGAGAGAACAAAAATCATAGCAAAAGTCAATGTCTGTGCATCATTGCTTGCCATCCAATAAAACCTTTGGATAAAGTGTCCAGGGGACTGTTTCCTTGGAAAAGCAGATTCATTAACAGGAGGTAAAAGACACCAGCATGCTTTTAAGACTATTTGCCAAAGAATTTACTCCTCAAGAGTTAAAACACTGGCTGGAGACGCTCCCCCTGCAGCTCCTGCCTCCTGTGGGTGGGAGATGGCATCCCAAAGTGTTTCCTCACCCTTTTCCATGATCCTCCAGACATCCCTGCTGCTGGATCTGAGGCAGGGATGTGTGAGCACCGAGCTCAGCTGGAGAGAGTCTCACTTCCACAATAAAAATGTCAAATTTCCTTCAGGCTCCTGTTGTGAGGGTGTTTCCATGCCCTGCTTATCAAAACCTCTCCGTGGAGCCAGAGCACTCCAGGGCCATCAAATCAAAACTAAATCTCAGGCCCTGGTGGGAGAGAAACCATGGCTCTGCAGCACTCCAGCCTCCACATTTTCTTCCACCTGGCACAATTCCCACTGTGGGCAGCTCCAGTGGCACCAGTTCCTGCAGGGAATGCTGTGCCCAGCAGGAGAAAGCTGCACAGGGAGCTCCCAAAATGCCCCCTTGGTTGCAAAGACACATGCACATGAAAGCCAAGGATGGGATCTGGGAAATCTCCTGCCTTTGTTCCCTCGTGGAAATGGAAAACTGGCAAAGATTCAAGCCCAACCTTGCACTGCCTCAGCCCAGCCTCTCCACGGTGAGGAAATGCAGGGGTTTTTTTTGTGTTGCTGTTCAATATTGCACTGTTCAAGAGGGGCACTGCTCCCTCCTACTCTCTGTGGAAACAGCAGGATCCAGATGCAACAACACCCCAGAGCATCCTTTTTACCTGCAGAGGGGGAAGCTCCTCCAGCCTGATTTCCTCAGCAAATGCTCTCCCAACACGTGTTATGGATTCCCAGCCTCGTCCCAGAGTGACCCACGAGCACACACGTTTAGAACACAGTCATTTTTTCAACATAGCAGCAAAAACCAGCAAGACACAGAACAGTTTCTGCCAACAGCAAAACCACGAGACCAAACAAAAACCCCCCAGCAGATGTGTAAACTGCAACTCTTGGAAAGACATGAGGACATTGAACACGGGTGAAAGCTCAGCCCCCAGCTCTAATCCCTTCTGGAAATATTAAAAGGAGATTTTTTTTTTTTTTCCCCCTCCAGCCCTCTGAGTTTTGCCTTAAGACAAAGCAGGCCAGAGAAATCGTAATTTGTAAGAGGACAGAAAAGTCTCAATTTCAAAGTAGAATCACTAATGATTGTCAGTGAAGTCACAGACTCCTCAACAGTGTCTCCTGGAGACAGAGCAGAATTCCACCGTTTTTTTACCCTGATTTGCTTCGTTGCTTGAAGTGTCAATCTTTCAGAATAATTTACCAAGTCAGGTTTGCATCTTGTGCAGCTGGGAGGAGGAGGAAGGAAGGAAGGAAAAGAAAGGTCCTGTTGTACAGGACTTTAGGCAGGGCCACTCTTTTGGAGGAGCCAGCCATGGATGGTGATGAAAGCTCTGCTTTCAGAAACCTCGGGCAGCTTTTTTTTGGGGGAGGTTTTTGTAAAGAAAACCAATTTCTAAGCCCAGAAATGGGCTGAGTGACACAGCTTCCCAAATGCCTGGCTCCCTGTGGAAGGAGAAATTGAGTCTCCCATTAACACAAACATCTGGAATCTATGACAAAGGGAGGTGTTTGCACACAGAGGTGGGAAAAAGGAAAGAAACTAAAAATCAGAATGAATTGGACAGTTAGAAGAGTCAGTTTTCAGGGTGCCAAAATGAACTGTGTGTGTAGAGAGAGAAAAATGTTCTCTTTTCACATCCACCTCGGATATTTACCCAAAAAGCACGGAACAGACCAAAAAGAAGCTTCTCACCAGTGAAGAAAATGCTTATTTACAGTCAAGACTGATTTTAAAGCACCTGTCCTAAATCCTGCCAGCAGCAGGGATCTCACAAAAGAGGATTTAACTGAGGGATGGCCCCATGGTCAAATGCCACTGAGTGGCTGCAGCTCGTGTCCCATTAAATGAGCCACTGTGGCAGAGGGTGGCTGTGCTTAAAAAAGCTTCTTAAATATCACTGAAGGTTCCTGAATTTACTTTCCAGAGCCTCAGAGCAGAAAATAGCCAGAAATTAAATCTTGGGGATATCCAACAGCAGCTGCTTCAGTCAGAGCTGCTCAGCAGGGTGGGTCTCACTTGGTGCCAGGGGTAAGGATTTGTTTTTGTACCATTTCTGATCTGTTCTCAGACACTCTCACAGCTCCCAGCCCACAGCCAGCCCTGCCTGTGCTCAGAAATGTTCCCTGGGGGATCCCACATCTCCAGGTCTCTGCTTCAACAAAAAAAGAAAAAGGTTCTGCTCAGAAAGGAAGAAAAGATCACAATGAAGAGCCACGTCCCAGTGGGAGCCAGGATTTCCCAGTGTCTCTGCTGGAATGGGATAAACAGCCCCTTCAAAAGGGAAAAGCTGACAGAACTGCAGCAATTGTCCTGTTTCTGTGGGGATAACTCCTCCAACCTGCAAGCAAGTGCACATCCAGCAGGAACAGCCACACCTCTCAGCAGGGATGTGACTGAAATGCCCAGGAACCGACTGCAGCTGGAAAAATCACTGTTGGGAAATAAGGAAATAACTGAAGGAAATAACTTTACAAGTTCTGCACAATGAACACATACAGTAGCAAGACTCCAGCACTCTCTTGATAGAATATCTTAAAAAAAAGACCCTCCAAGAACCCAAGAAAGATTGATTTATACTCCCTACTCAGCAGAAGGTAGCCACAACTTTGTTTTCTTCTAGGAATCAGTTGGATCCTGCTCCTTTCCAAGCACTTGTGGGTGCCATGTCTGCTTAGAGCTATGGATGCATCCAAGAAACAGCATTCCAAGGCAGTATCCCAGATACCAGCCAGCAGTCGTTTTGTCCTTGCAAGAGAAAAAGCAGGGAAAAATAAAAGTGCTCCTATGCATTGTCGGGAATTTAGAAGTCACAGTCCTCCAATCAGCCCAAAAACAGCCACTAATTCCATTGAAGTAGGTGCCACAATGACCAAAGCTCATTAAGATGTGAATATACACCAGCCATTCACAATCCAAAACAAGATGGGGAAACAGGGGGGAAAAAAAAAAATAAAGAAAAGATGCCATCGATTTGCTGATATTTAACAATCCCAGGAGATTTTTTTTTTGTTGTTGTTCATTTGTGTAGGCGGGCGAGGGGTGGGGAGGTTTTTTTTTTTTGTCTTTTTTCTTGTCTTTTCTCTTTTTTTTTCGTTCCGTTTTGCCGGGTTTTTCTCCCGCGACGCGCTTGCCGACAGGAAGGTGTGACATGCAAGACAGCCAAGCCTCTTCCACTGAGTGTTCCACAACGACCCCAACCCACCCACACACCCCTCCCAAAAAAAAAAAAAAAAAACCCCAAAAAAACCCACCAACACCCCTTTTCCCCCCCCACTATGCAGAGTCTTTTGAAGGCACTTCCTCTCACATGATGTCCACGAAGAACTCGCAAGGGTTGCCCATGGCCTTCTGGAAGGACTGGCGGCTCCCGGTGAGCTCGGGCGGCACGGCGCTCAGCTCGCGCACCGGGGGTCCCCCGGGCGGGCCGCTGCTGCCGTACACCTTGGAGCCCAATTTGGGCAGGCTGTACAAAGGGGGCACCCCCGGGGGCCCGTACGAGTGGTGGCTCTGGTGGCTCCTGTCGCTGGCCGAGCCGTGGCTGCGTTGGCTGAGTTGGCTGAGCGGCCGCTCTCGCCGTGCCGCGGCCTCCGACTCGCTGCCGCTGCCCCCGGACTTGCGCTCCTTCTCCCTGCCCACGGCTCTCCTGCTGGTCTCGCTGGTGCTCCGGTTTGAGCCGCTGCTTTTGCTCCCTGTTGTCCCCATGGAAAGGGGGGGAAAAAAGCAGGAGAGAAGAGTGGGGTTAGTTGGGCTCTGTTGGTTGAGTCGTGCCGGTGGTGGCTCGTGGCGGTCAGCAATGAGGGTTGTGCCATGCACGGGGACACACGGACACCTCGGAGCTTGCACGGTGAAAGGAGAAGCTGAAGTCCAGCTCCTGGATCAAATCCATCCCACTAGGAGAGGGGAGGAGCAGGAATGGGAGGAAAAAGCAGGAATTTGGGGGTTAAACCTCAAGCAAATGAGGTTTAAATTCTAATTGTCTCTGTTTTGGTATTTTCTACTTTCTCTGTCACCCTTGGGCACGCTCAAATCCCTGAGGTTTTGCTGGCTTCAGTAGGGGAGCTTCTTTTAAAATTCCTCACTCCAGCGTTGTGCTGTTGGAGAATTCCCTAGGAAACAGTTCCTGAACTGCTCTACCATCAATCAGCAACAAGCAGGATGTTGTTCCCAAGAGAGGCCACTAAATCACCTTGGAAAAACCAAAGGATTGCCACTGAGTATCAGCTGAGTTGTTGCTATGCTACACTTCAAGAAGTGATTTTTTATGGGAGTCAAAGGTCTTGCTCTCTTCCCATGAAGAGATTAGGAGACAGTTCCAAGCTAATTATCTTTTTTAAAATCCAACTAAATCAACCCAAGGAATATCCCGTTAAATTCCACCTTAGTGCAAGATGGAGTTCCCAAAAAGGATCCCCAGCCAGCAGAACAGGGGACCAGCTTTTGAGTCTGAATGAGCCACTGAAATGCGAAAAACAAAATGATTTTGAGCTGCTCCTTCTTCTTGAGCTACAGATGCCCCTCACTTCTGCTGCCCCAGCTGCCTGGGGAGATGGGAAACCAGGCTGGTTTTTGGGGGGGAAAGGCTGCATTCCCTGCAGAGTGCCAGAGAGATGGAAAACACACCATAAAACCACTGGATTTTAAGTGAATATTCTGAGCCTGGGCCTCTGAGGTAGTATTTGCTGATTATTATGATCTAAAAAAAAGAAAGGGCACAAAAACCCCAATTCTAACGCTATTTTGAGAGTGACCAGTGCAGCCTTGTGCTCCAGCACTCCCAACACCTGCCTGAGGCACCTGGCCATCAATAAATGGGCAGTGGAAGGGCACTGGCAGAGAAATCCAACCCAGAGGGGTGACACCATAATAAATTTGGACGATTTATTTTCTGGAGAGCCTAAGGACAGGGTTTTCCCACCTGATTCCCTCCCTTCTGAGCTGCTGCAGCACAGTCCCACAGGGGCCAGACAGGTTGACATGCCAATGTCACACCACTGTGCACTGAGACAGGTCGAGTGTCCAAGACAATTCAAAATCAAAATCAAATTAAAAATATAGATATAAAAAAAAAAAAAATAAAAATACAGCTAAACATTTGGGTCACGAGAGTCTAAAAATGATCATGCTGTGAATTCATTATGGAGGCATTTGAAGCTTACCAATCCCCTAGAGTCAGCCATTCCTCTAGGAATCCTTCAGTCTAACGCTTGCTCAGGACAAAACAAGGGAATAACAGTTACAAAGCAAGAAACAGCACAGAAGTTGTTTTTCCACGAGGAAAGCGTGGAAACCTTGCAGAGCTGAACACCCTGGCACCTTTTGGGAGGCTCTCCACAGCATGGATAAAACACCATTCCTTTCCTATTCCAGCAGCAGGGAGAGAATTCCTACTGCTCACAGAAGCAGCTGCCAAAAAAACCACCCCCAATGTTCTGTCCAGGGCAATCAGTTCCCAGTTCTAAAACCTCTGGGAGCTTCCTCATGGATATTTTTTATTTGGGGATAAGGTGAGAAGCAGCTGGGCTAAAATCCCATGAGCAAGCTCCTGTTCTGAAACCCTTTTGTGCCATTTTGCAAAATGTGGCTGGCTGTGGTGAACAGGGGTAAGTGACATCCAATTTACTGGATGTTCACTGTAAAAACACAAGGAATCCTCATCCCATCTTTACTGGCAGTGTTTCCAAAAGCAAAACTCACTCTGGGAGTGATTTTTTTAAAAGAAGAAATTAAAAAGAATAATATCTGTACAGCTAAAATGACATGATTTTTATTTACTACGGTTGAAAATGAATCACAGCATCATGCTAGGGCAGAAAAGGAGGAGGGCAGGTCTTTAATCCATGCAGAATTCTCTTCCTGTCCCTGTCACACGTGCCAGCAGAGACTCTCCTCCCTGTGAGCAGTGTTTCAGCCCTGGAAACCTCTGCCTGGCCACCTCCCATTTGTCTCACACCAGCAAAAAAATGTGATTTTCCTTTTGTGCCGAGCACTGAAGTGAAAGCCAAGAGCTCCTTGGTTCTAATCCCTGTCCCACCAGCACAGAAATTACCTCCTTTCCAGCAACATCAGCCCCAGTGCTGGAAATTCCTGACTGGGATAAGCCTGGCAGTTTCCACAGAGAGCTGAAAGCCAAACCCACTCCTCCACAGACACAAACACCTTGGATTCAGTGCTGTTGCACACCATCCATGCAGGGAGCAAACAAAACCACAAAGACAGGCACGGGGCAGCACGAAGGAACTCAAGCAAATGGTTGGGGATAATGAGAATTTGTGGGATTCCCACCCCATGAACCCATCTTACCTTCACTTTGCTGGCTGCCTGCACTGCCACTGCCATAGCTAAAGCCTGGGTCTTGGTATGCTGGTGGGAAACAAGGAGGGGGCAGAGGATATTGGTAGGGATATCCTTGGCCCAGGGGCCAGGGAGCAGCAGGATGTGGGAGTGGAGCCAGGGTGTCCTGGTCCGAGGCGCCGCTGGAACCGTTGTTAAGGTTCAGTGCAGCCAGATCTGGGAAAGAAAGGAAAAGGTGAAAAAGTCTCACCCAGCAGGTAAAATGATCCCTGTGAATTCATTTATGGAAGCATTCGAAGCTTAGCAACCCCCTGGAATCAGCTTTCTCAGCCAGCAGTGAGAGGTGAGGGCAGGATGAGGGCATCCCCCTTTTCCAGATTGGAAACTGAGTGGGACTGACAAGCAGGGGGTCTGTGGCACCACCAGAAATAAATCCTGCTGTCCTCAGTGCTCCACTTGATGGGCTCATCCTCCCCCCCAAGTGCTCTCCTTGCCTGGGCTAACAGAGAGCATCAGCCACTTGTCACACAATTTCAGGGTAATTACCTGCTCTGGGACACCCCTTGTGAAACCCCACAGAATTCCAGGAGAGTCAGGGTTAGAAGGGACCTCTAAAGATCACCCTGTCCAACCCCCTCTGTCCAATCCTGGACACAGGAATGTGCCCAGCTGGATTTGGAATATCTCCACCCCATCCCAGAGCAGCTGCTCCAGAGCTCTGCCACCCTCATGGAAATCCTTCCTCATGAAATCCTTCCTCATGAAATCCTTCCTCATGAAATTCTTCCTCATGAAATTCTTCCTCATTAAATTCTTCCTCATTAAATTCTTCCTCATGAAATTCTTCCTCACGAGGATGCACCAGGGGACTCTCTGTGCATCCTCGAGGCACAAAAGTGACACGGGGACAGCTCTGCCCTTGCCAGGTGGGCACTTACTGCCACAGAGGTCTCCAAAGACGTAATAGCACTGCTCTGAGAAGGTGATTTTGTTCACAGTGTGCCTGAGGTAGCCGTGTTTTAACATGCTGCTGGCGTATTTCCTGGCCTCCCGGCGGTCCTTGAAGCCTTCCACGTGTGTGTAAAGCCAGTCCACCACATCTGCTCCTAAAATGGGGACAGCAAGAGGAGACACGGGATCATCTGAGCCAAATTGTGCCAGCTGAACACCTGCATGGACACTGATGCTAAATACACACACAAAAAAATTCTTATTTACACACACTCTGCAGCTCCTTTGAGTTGCAGGAGTGAAAATTAATTTTTCTCTGGATTTTCAGGGTAGTGACTGGGAGTCATCTTCCTCAAGAGGTAGATTTTAGGTTGCCAAAAAGCTGTGTTCCAACCCCTTCCTCAGCAAAAATCAACTACAGCCTGAACTGACAGTGGCACAGGCTGTGGTGATTTTAAATCTAATGAAAAGGCTTTATTAAGGTTGTGTGGCTGTCTGGAACTGGAATTCCAGTTGCTCTGCAGATCTCTAGAGCCACCTGAAAACCTGAGATATAAAAACAAAGGATTAAGGACCAGCTCTGTGTGGACACAAGAAATGTGCAGCAATTTTGGCTGCCCGGGCTCAAAGAGGAGTTATTTCCTGTCACACTCAGAGCTGTCCATAAATGGAATATAAGAGGTCACAGACATGAAAAAAAGCTCATAAAAAGGTCATTTCTAGAGCCTATTTCCATTAAATCACTGGTTTTTTTCCCCCCACCAGCATTCCTGGGATCTGCTTACCTATGACTGCATTGGAGATGGTGATTTTTAACCACATCCTGTCCCGAATTTCAAGGCCTGAATCTGGCAGCTGCATAACCTTGACAATAGTAGCCATGTCACTCTTCACAGTTAAGGGAGATTCTTCTAATTCTAAAAGGAAGAGAGGTCACAGGCTGCTTTGAAACGAACTGAATCTGAAAGAACTTCTCAGCTCCCGGTTTGGATGAAATAAAAATACAGTTTTACCAACAGATGCAAAAAAAAAAAGAGAAAAAAAAAAAGACACAAAGGTTCCCAAATGCACCCTCATCCATGGAGTAAATTCCAGCATTTGTAGTAATTCTTCAGATTTTGGGCTCAGTGCCACCAGTTAGAGACAGAAATGTTGAGTCCCCATGTCTTGGCTTCCCAAGGATCCATTCTGCATCAGGATTGGCAGGAAAGGAAATCCAGGGAGTTCTGTGATCCATCATTTTCCTGTTTCAATTTCCCAGGAGCAGCCCTTCCACCCAAGGATCAGTGCACTGCATGGGGAACTCTGTGGGATGAGCTTCTGGGGTTTGTTCTTTTGGCTTTGGGTTCATTTTCAGGGTGTCAGTAACACCCATTTGCATGGACAAAGAGGATGACCATGGCTCAATCCATGTCCAGATGGTTTTTTTTAAAGGTCAGGACATTCTTGAGGAAGAACTGGAATTATAAATCTTCCCTCATCAGGAGAAAAGACAGTGATTTCCTCAGAAAAACCCTTCCCAGGGTTCCAGAGATGGCAGCCTCACAATCCACTCCTCCCAGGATTACTCTGCCCTGCATCTTTCTTGGGGAACACTTTAAAAAAAGCTCCCAGCCATTCCCAGTTCACACCATTACAGGCAGAGCTGGATCCCCAGAGGCTTCAGAAGCCATTCCCAGTTCACACCATCACAGGCAGAGCTGGATTCCCAGAGGCTTCACTCCTTCCTGATCAATTTTTACAATAAAATCAGAACAGGGTTGAGGTTGATCTTGTCAAATCCTCCTTCCTGTCCCATCTTCCATCCCCTAGAAAATTAATTTCTCTGTTTGTAGCCCAGACCCTTCTCCAGCAGGAATTCAGAAAACCTCCTCCCCTCCCTGCTCCCAGTTCCCCACATCACCCACCTTTCAAAAGCACAAGGGAACCACTTTTGTCCTTTTCCAGCCACCCCAAATTTTTGATAAAAAAAGGTCCAGCAAGCGTGAAACAATGAAAACTGAAAATGCTTCTTTCCATACATGCACTGCCAATATGCATGAAAACATCCCAGACCAGCTCTGCATGCAGCTTCAATACTTACAAACCTCAAATAAACACTAAAACTTTGCTTTTGCTTTAAGTTAGTTTGGTTAGTGGCAAAAAGCAACATGTCTGGGGAAAAAAATACACCAATAAACTAATATCCAAGTACATGGGGAACAATAAATTGTATTTTCTTGGAGACTTGTGATCGGTGTATGAACAGAAAATCAATATTTTCTAAGTTCTAGCTGCTGTACAAATATGGAAAATTGTAAGATGCATCTGAAATGCTCCCATTTTGGTCTGAATTCAGTCAGATGTGGGAATTTCACCCAAAAGGTGGGGCTGCCCAGGTGAGTGCAGGTAATAGGGCTGAGGGCTCACAATAAAAATCAGGGGTACCCTTCCTTCTCTTGCATTCCGGAAAGGAAATATTTTAAGTCACTGGCACAGAAATGAGAAGCTGTCTCCAGAAACGTGGCTCTGCTCCCAAATACCTTTATTTTCAAAGAATGACTTGAGAGGGTGCCTGTTCCCCACTTCCCAATCCCAGCACTATAATCAAGGCACAGGATACATGAATTGTTCAAGAGGAATGCTGAGTACAGACTCGTTTGACAGCAATCAGCAGAGACAACGGATTCCAGCAGTACCTGTAAGGCTCAAAAATCATCTCAGGATAAAGCAGCCAGCAGGAAAGGGCTTCACTTGCTTCCTGCTGCAGATTATTTCCCCTCAGTGGTGCTGCCTGATGTCTAAAAACACCTACAAAAAAAAACCTGGCCTTTCCCTCCAAGGTGAGGTAGGATCCCAGCTTATAAAATCTGCGACATTTTACAACCAATACCACACTTTTAAAATCCTCAATGTGCCATTTTGAGTAAAAGAAAGGTAGAGTTAATGTTCCTTAAACAAATTTTCGAGATAAGGAGTTGGAGCATGGTGTTAGTAACACCAAGGCTGTGGTTTGATCCTTGTCTGGGCCATTCACTTAAGATCAGGACTCAAAGATCCTTGTGGGTCCCTTCTAATTCAAAAGATTCTGTGATTAGAGTGAACTGAGAGGCTTTTGAATTAAAGAAACTTCTCTGAATCATGACAACCTCTTGGTTTCATGGATATGACTCTTTTAGACTGCCACAGACAGACAAACCAGGAAGAAGGTTGAAGTCTAACCATCATTTCATGAGGGATGTTAAACCCGGTTTTAGCTTGTTCAATAAATTCTAGAAATAGAAAAAAAGCATAAAAAAAGGATAAAAAAAGTATAAAAGAAGGCCATGTGAATACCAGGGAAGGATTTCCTGAATGAAACCCTAACATTACTGTTGAAATTTATTAAAAACCAACTAAACCAAAGAGGGAGCTCTCCCATCCACCTGAAGGGATAAACCCAAACCTATCTCCAAAAACCACCAGCAACCACTTCTCCCTAAGACAAAACCTTGACCAAACACCTCTACATCAACCTCCAACCTTTGCCAAAAGCTTTCCTGCTTTCCCCAAGCGTGAGAAACCCTTCAAGGCCTGGCTGGCGCCGCCGCTGTCACCGTGCCCATGGCCGGGCCCTGGTGGCCCTGAGCAGCCCCCTGCCCTGGGCTGGCCAGGGGGTGACTTACTTTCCGACTCGGGAATTGAGCTTGTTAGTGAGGAGCTGGTAGATGTGGTGATGCTCATGGAGGGGCTCATACCGTAACGGGGGTAAGCTCCCGTCATGGCCGTGGTATGAGAGATCCACGCCGCGGGGTCGATCGGCCGCACCGGCTCAGCTGAGAACAAAAGGCACAGAAAAAGGGGTCAGCCTTGGAGCAAACATCAAGATTTTGAGAGATCTGAGGGGTTTTCTCTTGTTCTCTTGTTTCTCCTAAGGGTTTCACAGGAGTGAGGTCCCATTGTCTGCGCCACCACAAAAGGCACAGAAAACGGGGTCAGACTTGGAGCAAACACCAAGATTTTGAGTGATCTGAGGGGTTTTCTCTTGTTCTCTTGTTTCTCCTAAGGGTTTCACAGGAGTGAGGTCCCATTGTCTGCGCCACCACAAAAGGCACAGAAAACGGGGTCAGACTTGGAGCAAACACCAAGATTTTGAGTGATCTGAGGGGTTTTCTCTTGTTCTCTTGTTTCTCCTAAGGGTTTCACAGGAGTGAGGTCCCATTGTCTGCGCCACCACAAAAGGCACAGAAAACGGGGTCAGACTTGGAGCAAACACCAAGATTTTGAGTGATCTGAGGGGTTTTCTCTTGTTCTCTTGTTTCTCCTAAGGGTTTCACAGGAGTGAGGTCCCATTGTCTGCGCCACCACAAAAGGCACAGAAAACGGGGTCAGACTTGGAGCAAACACCAAGATTTTGAGTGATCTGAGGGGTTTTCTCTTGTTCTCTTGTTTCTCCTAAGGGTTTCACAGGAGTGAGGTCCCATTGTCTGCGCCACCACAAAAGGCACAGAAAACGGGGTCAGACTTGGAGCAAACACCAAGATTTTGAGTGATCTGAGGGGTTTTCTCTTGTTCTCTTGTTTCTCCTAAGGGTTTCACAGGAGTGAGGTCCCATTGTCTGCGCCACCACAAAAGGCACAGAAAACGGGGTCAGACTTGGAGCAAACACCAAGATTTTGAGTGATCTGAGGGGTTTTCTCTTGTTCTCTTGTTTCTCCTAAGGGTTTCACAGGAGTGAGGTCCCATTGTCTGCGCCACCACAAAAGGCACAGAAAACGGGGTCAGACTTGGAGCAAACACCAAGATTTTGAGTGATCTGAGGGGTTTTCTCTTGTTCTCTTGTTTCTCCTAAGGGTTTCACAGGAGTGAGGTCCCATTGTCTGCGCCACCACAAAAGGCACAGAAAACGGGGTCAGACTTGGAGCAAACACCAAGATTTTGAGTGATCTGAGGGGTTTTCTCTTGTTCTCTTGTTTCTCCTAAGGGTTTCACAGGAGTGAGGTCCCATTGTCTGCGCCACCACAAAAGGCACAGAAAACGGGGTCAGACTTGGAGCAAACACCAAGATTTTGAGTGATCTGAGGGGTTTTCTCTTGTTTCTCTGGCTTTCCTAAGGGTTTCATGGGAGTGAGCTCCCACAGGCTGCAGCAGTCTATTGCATTTATTCCACCCTCATCTTCAATGCCACTCTCATCTTCCATGGACTGGGAACAAACTGGTTCCAGCACCACCAGCACAGCCCTCACCAGCAGGAGGCAGCTGTGTTTGTCACATGAGCACAGATCTTCTACTGCTACTGAAAATGAGATCATTTTCAAGGTGTTTTATGTGTATCACTGCTGCTTCCCTCACGTTTTCAAAATACTCAGTTTAAGTTCTCTCTAACAAGTTCACATGTGAGAAAATGAGGCTTTTTAACACTTGGCATAATTATTTCCAAACCTTTTATGAATTGAAGGGTTAAGATCACCTCCCAAAAGCTTGATCAAAACATTTGAACCAAGAGAAAAACTCCCAGGAATTTAATGAGCAGTGGAATCTCAGAAAAAGTACCTTGAACCCCAGGCTCCCAAAAGAAAAGTAAACAAATACAAGAACTGGACTGGTAGAATTCGTTCGATGCCAAAATAAGTGAAAATATTCCAGACCTTGAGGGCTCCCCAGGAACCCAGCAAAGAGCTCAAATATGTACTCACCCCTGGGGATGGTGAAATAACTCCTGGGAGTAGGGTCCCAGCATTTGGCTACTGTTAGGCTGATAGGTCTGGGAAGAAAGAAAACAGGTAAGGAAGACCCTTAACTTTCCTACAGAGTTGGAACTGCTACAAGAACTATTTGAAACAAATTTATTCCTATCCAGCAGTCGTCAAGTACATTCTGAGAATGGTTTTGAGAAGCTTTGTAATATTTTCAGCATGAAGCACATCAGGATGTTCCTGGTTTTGCACAGATGATGAACACTGTTGGAGAAATCTGTTGGATGATCACCTCTTGAGATATTAAAATGCTCATCACATAAACAAACAGTGCTGCTGAAACCAGGCAACTCCTCATTTCGTGTTGGTTTTGGCCAGAACCAACCTCACCTACTCATCATTTACACTGAGAAGTTCAGAGCTGACATCAGTCATGCTGATGGATATCAAAATGTTGATTTCTCTGAGGTTTTCCCAACTCCAACAACCGCACATGGAGGACAAATAGGAAGAGGTTTTGTCATGTGCTCACCCTGGTTTGGAGACTATTTCCCGTAAAACCCGAACGGCATCGTCATTGCTCATGTTCTCAAAATTGACATCATTCACCTGAAAGGGTGCAGAAAGCAGAGGTCAGCTTTGCAGCAGCAGCAAAGTTAAAGATGTTTTAATTACTTCATTAAACCTCCCAATTTATCTGCCTGGTCCCTGCTCCCATTCCTTCAAGCAGCTGCAGAGATACCATTTTTCTCAGAGCGTATCACAAAGAATCACCGATTTCAGCGATTTTTGTGCCACATTTCTCTGAGCATCAATGAATTCTGTTCCCTGGTCACTAAAGCCCGTGGGGTTGGGGGGATGGCTGAGCACAGCAGCAGGATTTGGGGACAGGGACCCACCTGCAGCAGCATGTCCCCTGGCTCGATGCGCCCGTCCGCTGCCACCGCCCCTCCTTTCATGATGGAGCCGATGTAGATGCCACCATCCCCTCGGTCATTGCTCTGCCCCACGATGCTGATTCCCAGGAAGTTGTACTTTTCTACAAGGACACAAAGCGGAGGGTGGGGAGGTGGGGAAAAAAAAAAAGCAGACAAAGTGGTTGGAATGATAGCGAAGAAGAGCGAGGTTGCTTCAGCTTTGAAATATCTCTCAGCACATCAGGTTTGACTTGCAATGATCTCAGGCTGCTCTCATGGTGAGTATTTGCTTGGTACCTTCAGGGAAAGGCTGCTAAAGACAGGATTTTTTCATCCCAAGATGGTGTTACATCGAAAAAAAAAAAAACCAGCAAGAGGAAGAGCACTGAAAAGACACGTCCACACCTGGAAATTAGCACTGATCACATGAAGCAATTCTGGTCCCACATGTCAGAGAGGCAGGGAGGGTTTGCTGCTACTGAAAGATGCTGAATTCATTGGCAGCCCTGCACATTTCTGGCTGGCTGGGCAATGAAACCCATGAGCAGCAGAAATGCAAACCTCCAGTGCCCTTCTACCCTAATCCCTCCACATCCCAGAGTTCCAGCTCCTTTCCTGGAAGGAACACTGCTGTGTTGGTGAAAATGGCCCAGGACAATCCAGCTCTGGATTTGGAATCCAGGCACAGCCAACACAGCAGCAACTCCCAGATGCCATTCCCTTTATTCACCTGGCATCCTTTCAAACCAAGGAATTCTTTCCTGGCTCCAAAGGCTCCCCACACCATCACAAAATACATCTCTACCACTTGAAATTCATCATAAAAAACGTGGCTTGTCCTCTTACCCATGTTGAGTGTGACAGTGATGATGTTTAGGGACATGGTGGAGTCAGTGATGCTGCTGAACGAAGACGACTGCAAAACACAACAGAAAAGTCTCAAGGTTTTAAATGGCTCAGAGTAAGAACTGCTGAGGTAATTAACTCCTCAGGAAGTGATTAATAGATTTCCAGTTGAAAGGCATCCAGAAATGATTGAGTCTTCCTCAAAATTACGCTTCATTTAGAAACTTTAAGGAAAGAAATCTGAACACAGGCTGCACTTTCTCCAAAGGTTTGATCACAAAACACACAGAGCACGTTCCTGTAGTGAGATTTCTCAACTGAACTTCACATGAATCACTTCTGCTTCCTGGCTGTGACTGACAGGCAAACATTTAAATCCTAAAGTGCCCAGTGGAGTGTGAATTATTGCACCCACAGCTCCTCCCCAAAGGGAGGAGGGAACAGCACATGATCCAGCAGGAAGTGAGAGGACAGACACACCCCTGCCTCCAAAATGAAATACAAAGGTGCTTATCAAACATCTTCTAAAGCACTATCCTGTGATAAAGTGTTTGTCAGCTCATTCTTTCATGTGTGAAGACTGAGATTTATGGTAGAACAAAACAGTTACTTCAGGAGTCTGTCCTTGGGGTCACCCTCATCCTGCTGCCAAGGACTGGCACAGGAAAGGGCAAAGGAAAACATTTGAGATTTCCTATAAACTTGGATTTCTCCTTCCAGAAAAATGCAGTTCTCAGGGCATCTCATGCCCCTTCCCACATCATAATGGAGATTCTCCTCCAGATTGGCCTAGGAAAAGACAAGAAATGGGATCACTGAACAGTGAAAGGAGAAAGGGAGAGGTGAGAACTTGACTTTGGATCCGCAGAACTTCAAACGCAGAGATTTAGCTCAGCCTGGAGCCACAGGGAGCCTTCCCAGTGAATTCAACAGGCACAGACCTGTCCTGGATCCCTTCCTGAGTCAACAGCTCCACTCCAAAATCCCAGTTCACCTCCTTGGATAACGCTGGTGCCAACCTTACCCTGTCAATCTGCCGCATCCTTTGTTTCCTCCTCCGGCGTTTGTGCTTCCGGATGAGCCGGGATGAGGTGCTCTGCTCCGTGGAACTGCTCAACCTGAGGGGAAGCAGAGCAAATGTCACCCCTGCAAGGCTCAGCCACCTGCATTTTCTGCCTGAAGGAGCTGATTCCTGCAGCAGCAGGAGAGGGGAAATCACACAGACACGGAGAAGATGCCGGCTAAAGGGCAGCAGGGAGCAGATTAATAATTTGATATTACAGAGTATAATTTAGCACTTGTTTTCTTCTGGGAGCAAGTGTGAGTGCAACCCTAAATGCTCGTTTTTGTGAGTGCTGTCATGGTGCTGTATTTTCTTCCATTGTTACCAGGAATTTAAGAATGAGGCTTGAATTTAAAGAAATCAAATAGAAATTGATGGCAGGGGGACACTGAGTATGATTTACCTTCACACATTCTGTTAGTTTTATTTTGCTGTGGGTTTTTTATCAGGCTCTTCAAACTTGTAGAACCTAAATGTGCCACATTTTACATATAAATCTTTAAGATCTTTAAGAGTTTGGAGCATTAATGATCCTCATTTTCCAGAGAGTGGAACGAGACAGAAATGGATTTGCCCAAATTAATTTCAGGAGCCTGGCACAAAGCCTAGATTATTAAGATACCACCACAGAGACATCTCTCCTCTGTTTATTATGTTAAGAATGGCAAAAAAAAAAAAGACAAAGCAATGTTCCATCATTAACCAAGATGAAAAAATCCAACCTTATACAACACAAACAATGCCAGGCTTTTCCCCCACTTTCCACATCTCAGTCTTCCACGTTCCAGCCACGTGCAGGAATGTGAGAACCCCTCAAAAACTTGATCCCAGCAATTCCAAAAAGGAGCTTGGTGTCCTGAGAGCACAGGAAACTCCTCTGGCCTGAAATGGGGGTGTTTTCATCAAGCATCACCCCTGCAGATGCTGGAGCTGCTCCGAGGGTGTGAATCTCCTGCCCTTCCCTTTGAGTTCACACAACTATTTCAGGCACGTCAACCTCACACACTCCTCCTTCCCCTCCCAGCAAGGGCAACTGAAGAGCCAAGAGCTGGGATTTTTCAAAAAGAGATCAAAAAATGTGATAATTCCCCATTGGTGGAACAGCTCCCACAGCACCTGGCCTTGGGAGGTTTTTTACCTTCCAACAGGAAAAAGAAGGAGGTGTCAACCACAGGGCTCCCAAAACTGGGCTTGTTCAACATCCACCTCTTCTGGAAAGCACCAAAGATGGACATAAAAACCTCCTCTTGTATTTTGCTACCAATATTCTCCCCCTTCCTGCTTCCTCTCCTGTTTCCTTCTCCTCCTCTTCCCTCCCAGAACATCTCCTCAGAGGATTCAGCTAAAACTTCCCCGTTTAGGAGAAACTGAGGAAAGCCAAGGCACATTTCTCACTCCACAGTGGAGCTGCCTGCTCTTTGAAAGGGCATTTTTCTCTCCAATTAAACCAGCAAAAAAACCAGAGTTTCTTGGCAAATCTCTGAGCTTCTGTCACCAGGTGATAACACGAGAGAAGTGAAGTTGTTCTTTGTTGTATTTTGGCCGTTGTGCTCGGTATCAGGATGGAAGGATGAGCATCAGCTCCTTAGAAAAGCCCCAGGTCAGGTTTAGTTCAGGTGGACACACAACATTTCAGGGAAAAATTGCAGCTGAAACAGCCTCTCACATCAGCTGCACAAAACTGATGATCAGAAGGCTCTGCAGGAACATTTTTACACCTATTTTCATGTAGCTGTGGCACATTTCATCATCTCTTCTTGTAATTTCGGCTCAATCCACAGCCTAAATGCATCCTTGCTGAATCCTTAATATTCTGGGAGCATCTGGATGCTAAAAAGCAGCTCAAAACTACTCTAATGAGGAATATTTTGCTCTCTGAAGCATCCCCAGAAATAGTGGGGGTAAAAGTTGTTGTTTATTATAATTTGATGAGCAAGACAAGATGGTAAATTTGAGCTTTTGAGACAAATAAAGTGTAAAGATGAAAAACAAAGGTGGAATTATCAGTATCAATTAATTTCCTTCACAAGCTACTGCCCAAAACCCTGAATGCACTTCTAACACAAAGGTCAATAAATACCACAGATTTTAAAAAATACTGTAATCATAACAACAGTAGCAATAATAATAATTGTAATAATTTTTTGGCCATCCTAAATCCCCAAAGGAAGGGAAAAAAAGGAAACATTTGTTAAAAAAAGCTTATCCATATGGCTTAGAAAGAAATTATGGTAATTTCTCTAATGAGAAATAAACATCATCAATTTTTGCAGTGAATGATTTTAGTTACACTGAACTGAGAGCAGCAATTGCTGACAATAATCCTACAGCTACAGATGTCAGATCTGTTAGACCTAAGAGAAGACAGAAAAAAGACTTTTACTGTGAAGTTCCCTCCATCAACCTGTATTCAAAATCCTACCTGCAAACAACACAAACATTCAATTATATCCCACTCTGAAATAAATTATTGTGCTCCCACTGTCACTCTGCACTGTGCTGGAATATCTGTGAACAACTTAATTCACCAAAACAAACCATCCTTCTTTAACTGAACTTCCTTGGGCTGGGAATTACCCAGCTCTGCTCCACTGCTCCCAGTTCAAATAAAACAGTGCCAAACACACAGAGTCAGAAAAGCATCCCAACCTCTTCCCTTCCAGGACAGCAACATCCTTTCCATCAGATTTCCTCCCTCAGTGCCTCCTCCCTGCACAGCCTCCTTCACAAAGCAGCTTCTGCCATCAGAACCCACCAGATGTCATGCACCAAACTCACCCCTCAGACCTCTCTGTCCCCAGGTTGATGTCTCCAGCAGCTCTGGAGCCTTCTCCATTTGCTCTTTGCCTGATCTGCCTCTAAAGAAAACTTCTCCCTGCCAGCACAATCTCTCCTGTGCCTGAGAACATCATCCCTGGAACACAACAGCATACCTCGGAGCATTCCTTGGAGTGGTTCTTCCTGACTAGCTGGCCTGGCAGCTCTTCCCTGTGCCAAAAGCTCCTGCCCCAGCCTCCAGAGGGAAAGGAAGGTGCAGCAGCTTCGAAGAATCTCTTTCTTCCCGGGTCAGACTCAGGAAGTTTTATTTTATTCATACAGATTTCGCTGGGTCTGCTCTAAAGCACCTCAGTGGCCACCCTGCCCGTGCTAATCCTGCCCTGCTGCATAGCTGGCTGCCATGGAAATGATTCATTTATGTACAAGAAACCCAAATCAGCTGCAGGGTTGTTGTTGTTGTTGTGGGCTCTGGTTTTTAGGGAGGGAAGGAGGGCTCGAAGCCCTAAAGGCTTTGGGAAGGCTCAGGGTGCATTCAGGGTTAAGGTGTGATCTTGCCAACCTTCCTTGCACGTGAATATTCAGGTGAAGCACAGCCAGAAGGGGGATTTTTTAAAATATCTTTTTTATATCTCTTTATATCTATTTTATATATAATGATTTTTTTACACCTCCAGGTGTTGGCAGCTTCATCATGGAATGGTTTGGGTTGGAAGGGACCTTAAACTGATCCCATTGCAACCCTTGCCACGTGCAGGGACACCTTGCACCTCACTGGGACTGCAAAGTAAGTTCTTGAAACTAATTCAGGACTAAATCTTCAATGTGCTTTTAGTCACCCTTTCAACCCTTTGGAAACATAAAAGCCTTTAATCAGAATTTGGAGGAACTGCTGTTCTTCTGCAGGTCTTTAAGCCCTGAGCAACTCCAAGACCCAACAGCTCCACCAAGATCCACAAGCTGCTCATGTTTGTGAACACAGCAAGAGGTTCAGTATCTCCAGGAGTAGTAGTTCCTCTTTGCTGTTTTCATTAAATTTATTTACATCCATGAAAATAAGTATTTTCAATCCAAGAAATGTATTGGCTTACAGACTTCTTAAGGAAAAACAAAATTATCTTCACATATAACAAAGATGCCTTGAAATGAGAGGTATTTTTCAAGCAGGGAATAATTCACACTCTCTGTGTCTGCACAAAAAGAAAGAAATAATGAAGAAGCCACAAATATATGGCAACCCAGGCTGCCTTTGCAACAGCATTAACTTTGATGAATTCCTCAACTGCTCATAGGTCTCAGACTATGCAATTACCCAGGAATTCCTTTATAACTGAGCTCCAGTGAAGTGCACACTTATTAGGAATCTATGCTGACAGTATTTTGTTTTAATATTCACACCATTACTTTATAAATAGGTAGGCAGTTGCACAGTGCTTTGATCTTGAAATGTGACCATTCTTGTTGTTAAAAGGAGATGGAACAGAACTTTTCTTTCAGCTGGAACAGTGGCTTGGACAGCCAATAACTGAGCAGTGATTGCACACAGTGATGTCACTGATGAATGACCAGTGCTCGAATCACCAAAGAAATAAAAGGAAAATTAAAAAAAATAAATAAATAAAAAGGAGGGGGAGGAGAAAAAAAAAAGAGAAGATGAAATGAGAAGAGCCCAAGAAGATGCCAAGGGGTTTTCCCAGCTCTGACCCCGTGGCAGGGCTGTACCTGCTGGTGTTGTCATCGTCCTCGGAGTCGATGAAGCTGCTGGACTCCAGCTCACTGCTCATCATGGTGGAGGAGCTGTCGTAGCCAGGGGGGTGCTCACGGTGCCTGTCCAGCTTGGGGTGCCCATTGATCCTGGGGACTGCAAAAGCACAAGAAAGGAGTGTTACGGGCAGAGAGGAGGAGCAGAGAAGTGGTGGCACTGTGGGAGCAGTGGGCAATCACACCAACAGCTCTGCAGGAGGAGCTTCCTGCCAAAACCAAGCTCTTTGCAGGGCCTGATCCCTCTCAACAGCTGGAAAAGCTCCTGTCCTGCTGGGCTGCCCTTTCCCTAACTTTTCCACTTGCCCATGGCTCAGTTTCTGGGCAGGCCATAAACAGTGTCAGGCATGGAAAAGCTCTATAAAGGTATCAGACATCAACAAGAAGCTGTGTCAATGGGAAGGGACAACCAAAAGCAGTTTGAGTTTGGCATGGATAGTCCCAGCAGCACAGAAATCCTGCAGACAACATTCCTGGATGAATTTTATTAATATCTCACCCATAAAAGCACCTTCACCTGGATCTGTGCTACACATTCCTGTCCCTTGCGTGGGCAGTGCAGGACATCAAACTCACACTGCCTTGACCATTCAGGTGTTTCAGAACAATTCTTTCCTAATCCCTGGCTGTGTGAATGCTGGCAGACACAAACATTCCCACAGATAATCCCCTCCCAAGAATGCCATTTACTTGAAGGCAGCAGTGACTCATCTTTTTCTAGAGATATTTTAGGGATTTTCCTCGGCAAAGCAAACTCCTCCTGCACCTTTCATTAGAAGATCCTTAATCTCCAAGTGCTCTCTTTTACCAGGAATGTTCTTTTCCCTGAAACAAGAAAGGCTCAGCTTGATAAGACACCTGGTAAAGAAATCAACATAACAGGCTTCAAAGATAGGCTGAGATTTTAAAATATCCTCTCCAAACTCTCAACTCCCAGGTCTAAGGGATTTGCTCTTCAATTACTGAATGGAAAACCTGCTTATAGGAGAAATTCCTACAACCCTGCAGCAGGAATTATACCTGATGCATATTCAGAGTTAATTATTAAAGTAAAAAGGTTTGGTTTTCAAGTAAAATATCAGAGAAAAGTTTGACAAGTGATGCTCAGTGTTTATTAAAGATTTCCAGCACCGGAACAATCAGGAACAGAGGAAGCCAAGGCATGGAATAAATCTGTTTTATACCTCCCAAGCAGCACCAGGTAGCCTTGAGCTCACAAGAAAGGTTTCCTGTGTAATTAAGGTGTGCATTTAAATCCACCAAGTTTTTCTGCAATTTCCCTGCCCAACTAAAATTCCCTTTTCCAAGCTTTTCTTAATTTTTTTTAATTTCTTAATTAACATTAAACAACGTTAGCCAGCGTTGTTTGGGAGCAATAAACCATTATTATAACTAAGCACTTACCCAAACCATGATTATAAAGGCTTAACTCATAAAACTACTCCCATGTAACTGAGTTTAAATCTAAAGAAGAATCATTCCCTGCTCTGGTTCAGTGCCTGTCCCACTAATGACCAGGGACTTTCTGCCCTGCTGACCCCCTGCCCTGTCCCTTCATTAGAGCATGGCAGAGTTCACCCAGGACAGTGTGACAAAAGCCTTTCAGTGCCTCAAAGAGCTGAGAATAAAGCATAGCCTGCGAGGGGAAAAGATGTCCTCCTTGACTTTTTATCAACAGCAGAGCAGGCCCTGCCCGAGGGACAAAAGCACATCAAAGATCAAATCAAAGGAGCCCTGAAAGCAGAAAGGGAAGAGCAGCA
Organism: Falcunculus frontatus; assembly: GCA_013398115.1. Classification (NCBI taxonomy): domain Eukaryota; kingdom Metazoa; phylum Chordata; class Aves; order Passeriformes; genus Falcunculus; species Falcunculus frontatus. The sequence goes on from VZRV01004291.1 coordinate 73,186, forward strand.
TCTGCTCAGGGGAGCTGTGGAGAGGGTTCTGTGCCACTGCAGAGAATAAGGGTGAGGCTGGCTCAGAGAGAAGGAACGAGTTCCCAGTTAGGAGGGGAAAAAAACACCCTCCCAAGCCCTTCCAAAGCTCCTTCCCATTTATTAATGGGAAATGTGTTCTCACTTCCTCAATAAAGACTTGTGGGGTGCAGGGTTCAGTCCCTGCTACTTAAATAGGGAAGGACAATGGGGTTATCCACTCCTGCTTTAGGGGCACATCCCTGTACCCTGACTTGCCTTGGGATTGAAGTTCTTTGGAAGCTCCAACAGCCTCCAATCCCTCCAACCCCACACAGGCTCCACGTTCCCATCCCAGCTGTGCTCCAGCTCCTGCAGATTCCTTGGCACACGCCACGGTAAAAAAATCCACATATTGCAGCAGCCAGGGGGAAATCTGCAACAGCTCCTCTCCCCCAAACATTTGGGATCTGGGAGCCTGGCCACATGAAGAGCTTCTCAAGGCACAAGCATTTCTCAGCTGGCTGCACAAGAGTTAAATTCACCCCACAGCAAACGGGGTGTTGAAACACCAGTGTCGACACTTGACATCTGCAGACTTGTCAGAAACCCAGCAGCAGCTAGAAAACATTCCTCAACACCCAAAAAAAAAAAAACAACCCTTGTCCCTTAATTACCTCCCTAATTAGAGCTTCCACAGTCCCCTTTCCCACTCCTCCTCAGCAGACTGACACGGGAGCTTTGTTCCTCGCAGCGAGGGGTCCCCACAACATGTGCCAGGCACACCTCCCACGGCCCTAATTAAGATCCTCACTCCACTTTCACTTAATAGGACTTTGTCAACTTTCCAAAGCAACAAGGATTTTTGTTGCTTCAAGAGAGAAAAGCTCTGACATCCTGATTTATTTTTTTTTTTCCCCCCCAGATCAGTTTTCCTCAAGATTTTCTCGCTGTTTGTATCTGCAGAGTCACACAGCTCCAAATAAAGAGTTTTATTATGTTCCTCGAGCCACCACGTTCTCTTTGTGGGGATTGTTTTGAAATCAAAGAATATACGAGCAGAGATGAAGATTCATTTTGCCTCTGCACTTAAAATAGGAATACAGTTTAAGGGAAATGGGTGGAAAAGCTTAGGGACACCCCAAATCCTCTGCATTTTCAATGAGAAGAGGTGTGAAAACGCTGTCAGCTCACCAGGTGTGTCCCACACCTTCCAGCTGCAGCTGGCCATCAATATTTATATGAATGTGTAACTGCCCAGTAGCAATTCAGCAGAAACAGCTTTTCTGTGGTGAGTAATCCTGCAACAACGAAGGAAAACATCCAGGCTTGCTGTGGTCAACAATCCACCCATGGTACCACACTTTTAATTAGCACCCACTGGAAAACCTGGGGAATTCACCATCACCCAGACTCCAAATCAAACCTCTGGAAGGATCCTGTTGTGGTTCAAGCCCAGACTGAAAGCTGGCAATGTTTTCCAGTAAAATTAGGAAATAATTTTTGTAAATTGAAATGGAGAGTAGCACAGAAAATCTTTGTTTAGTGTCCCTTTTCTTCCCTGGGGTTTTCCCCCAACCTTAATCCTGCGGAACCTCTCAATTCCAGTGCTCTGGGCTCAGTGGACTGTTTGACCTGTACAGGTTTTAGCTCAGTGTTTCTCTATTCCCAAATAGCTCCTTGGTGCCTTTTCTCACTCCACCTGTTTGAAATGAAGGCTGTTATACCCTGCTCCTGTTTTCTCGTGGAACAAGAACTCCTTTCCCTTTGAGGGAATGCAGGGAAATCCTCTCTGCCAGGGTGGGTGACTCTTTGTCCTGCACTTTGCACCGAGCAGTTACAAACCCAGGGAACTGCCCCAATGGAGATGTTCCTGTGCCTCTGGAATAAAACCTCTGGCACAAAGCTGTGAGTTAAGGCAGAGCTCCAGGGAGATCCCTCACCCTGCCCCTCTGCCAAGCACCAGGGCTGTCATTTGGGCATTAATTCAAACGAGTCTCTGCAGGAGCAGATCAAACACTCTCCCTGCATTTCCTGCTTTCTGCAGGGAAAGGAGGATTTATCCAGTTTCACAACGAGGGGAGAGGGAACAGCTCTGCCCCTGGAATAGCTGTCACAGCCCTGCTGCCCTTTCCCCATCCTTGTCCCCCTTTTCCCAGGGCTGTTCCCCCATTTTACATCCAGCTCTGCTCCAGACACGACATAAAGGTGCAAGAGAAGAATGACTCTGTCTCATTGTTATTAAAAGGCCTTCAAATCCTTCCCAAGATTAGGGTATTTCACTTCTTTTGGTATTTTCAAGTGGCACAGAGCTGAACTGTGTATTTTAGACTTGCTTTCCACTGAAAACAACTCATGTTTTCATGTGTATTGTGTTATTCATGTGTTACTCATGTATATATTTCATGTGTTATTATGTGTACTGGATGATGTTGTAATTAAATAAAATATTCTTACGACCACAGAAACACAATGGACATTAAATAATGTATTTTAAAGCAGTTCCCCTTGCTTTATGCACATTAACAAAACTCACCTGCTGCAGGCAGAAGGCCTAAATTCAGAAAACAGCTCATGTTTGTGACATGTTCCTGCCTGGGCTTTGACAGAAGGAGGAAATTTTATCCCATTTCTTTCTAAATGCATGAATTGGTTTCAGACCAAGCAGAAACTCCTGTGCTCAAATAATTCCATACCCCAACACCAGCTCTTATGCCAATATCCACAGCAAAACATGCACTGGCACGGATTTAATGCTTAAAACAACTCCTCTTTTCACATCCTTCCTGCAACAAGTGTTTAACAAGACACTCTGAGAGGATTCTGCCTCTTTCTGTCAGTTCCCAAAGGAATTTGCAGTCAGGATCATGCACAGACAGCTCCCTGCTCCTCCCACGGAGGGATTTTCATTCACTTCCAATCAGTGACACTTTGGAAGGGTTAAATGAACAGAAACCCTCAGTATAAACCTGATTTCCTGTGTTCTAACTGGAGGCAAATACTTTGGTGGGTGGAGCTGTGAATAAAGGCTGCGATGGCATCTCTTGGGCCCAAGTATTCCAAATTCTGGACCATTTTAAACACAATGGGTGGCACCTATTAATTCTTAATTAAGCCTGGAAATTCTTGTCTGGCAACGAATGAAAAACCCAAGCTCACTTTGATGTACAGACCAGAGGCAAGAGATGGGAGTTCTGCATTTTATAGGTGCACTTTGGGTACATTTAGGTATAAAAACAGATCTTCAGAGCCCCTGTTACACCAGCATAAAACACCACAGCTGATCCAAGCCTTGAGAAATCACCAGCCAGTCCTCTCCAAGCTATTCCATCTTCTCATGCCACAGAAAGTTCTGCATGCAGTCAAAAATAATCTCTCTGCCACTTCCCCGTGGGTTGTGCAGACCTCTCGGAAAAAACGCTGAGCTTCAAAGAGTTTCAGAGCAATTATCGAATTATTCCATTAAAATAATAAGAGTCCCTGAAAGCAGGCAGGAATGCAGGCACAAGACTCTTCTGTTCGTGCAGGAGGAGTTGTTGCTCTGAAAGATGTGAGGAAAAGGGTGAGGAAAAGGAGGAAGATGAAGCAGGACTCACCATCCTCGTGCCCTTCCCGGTTCCTCCGCCGGTGCCGCTCCCGCCGGTGGCTGATCACAGATTCTGTTCCTGTCTCATTGTCCAGGCCATCCCTGCTGCTGGCAGCGTTGGGGCTGTCACAGAACAATTGGGAACAATCACTGCAGCCATCCCTTTTTCCCTTTTCCACACAGACAGTCCCAGCTGGGAGCACGTCGATGCAGAAGCCAGGAAACTGCTCTGAAGCTGAGCCCTGCAAATTGCCCCAAGCTGCTGGGCCCACCCCAAAACCAGCTGAGGGGTGAAAAGACAACCCAAAAACTACCTGAGGGGTGAAAAGACAACCTAAAATCGATGCCCTGAGACCCAGGGCTGTTTGCACGAGTGCCTGCACATCATCCTGACACTGCAAAAGCTGCCACAGGGCTGTGCAGGACAATTCCCACTGGGAAGAAAGGCTCCTGCTGGGCCAGGAGAAGGGATCATTCTGGCACGAGCTGAGATCCCAGCCAAGAGCAGAAGCTGCAGCTCAGTGGCACTTTTAATTTAGAGCTCTGACCTTGAAGGGTAAAGCCTTGCAAAGCTCACAGTAATTAAGTGCCAGAAACCACAGAATGTCCTGTGTTGAAAGGGACCCTCGAGATCATCCAGTGCCACCCCTGCCATGGGCAGGGACACCTTCCACTGTCCCAGGGTGCTCCAAACTGGCCTTGGACACTTCCAGGGATCCAGGGGCAGCCACAAATTCTCTGAGAAATCCATTCCAGGGCCTCAGCACTCTCACAGGGAAGAATTTCTTCCCAATATCCAAGTTAAACCCACTCTCTGTCAATGTGAATCCATTCCCCTGTCACTCCAGGCTGTTGTAAATCATCTTTGTCCATCTTTCCTGGCAGCTGCAGTGCTGGGAAGAGCAACAGCTCATTTTACTGGATTAAACTGAGGAAACTGCCCTAAACTCAACAGTGAAAATATAATCTGATGTGGGCCAAAGCTCTGCTGTGGAAGATCTCCCTCAGAAAGTGACTGCTCATATTCCTCCTCTCTGAGCCATAAATCTCACCTGGTTCAAGAGTCTCCACTCTCCCCTGCCCTATGTACCTTTAATTCATGCCTGAAATGTCCTCACCCATGCCCACAGAGAGTGCAGAGGCCATCCTTTACCCCCACCAGAGCATCACTGACGTGCTTCTCCTACAATTCCACAAGGCTGGACCTGCACATTTCACCCAGAGAATTAAACCAGCAGCACTGTAACCAACTATCCCCAACTCCTGAGGCAGCTGGAGCCAGAGCTGGCTGTGTGGAACCACATTTAAGTGTCACATTTCCACATTTCAGAGGCTGCTGTGCCTCCTGCACTCCCACACGCCCACCACAGAAATTAGGAAATCAGGGTTGTCACTCAGGAAAACATCTGAGTGCACATTTTAATCCTTACCACGTTTTAATCCCACCAAAAAGGGCTTTGTCCCGTGGGTTTTTTACACTTCTGGTTTAGTCCAGCCCAGCTGGAAAAGGGGAGAGGGTGACATTGCTCAGGTCACTCTTGGCCATCCCAGCAGCACCATCTACTGACTCCTGCTCAGAATTCCCACTCCTAAACCACCTCAGAACCCAAACCTGCCTAACAAAAGGTGCTTTAAACCATAGCAAAGGGTGCAAAAAGAACTCCCAGCTGCCTTCTTCCCTCGCCAAAGCTGAGCCCATGAAATGCAGCTCCGTTTTCAGAGAAAAGGAGAGAAAGGTTAAACTCAGAAGTTGCTGCTCTCACCTCACCCTGCACCTCCCACCACCAAATTCAGCTCAAAATGAATTTGGCAACCCCCAAACAGCAGCAGTGGAGCATGAAATGCAGGATGAGCTTCAGAACCCGCAGCAGGGAGGGGAAAAAATGAAGTTTTATTTGGATTTCATCAATGATGAAGCAAAATATCAACGCTGTCAGGCAGGGAGTTATCACTTCAGCTCTGATAAGGATCTCATTCCCTCCTGGCATTGCCTGATTCACCTATTCCTTGGGTTCTTTGTTGTCCAGCAACGTTTCTGTTTGTACAATTGCACAACACCCAGCTCAGCTGGCACTTATTTATATAAGGCCTCAATCAACGCTGAAGGAGATGACAGATCTTTGGTAGCTTGAAGAGCATTTAAATAAAATCACAGGGATTTAAGAACCAAGAAGGTACAAGTCGCTCTTATTGCACAACCACCACAGCAAAATCCCAAGAAAAATAATTTTCCTTCATTTCTGGAGATCAGAAGAGGATTCCAGTCGTGATTCAGGTTCATTTTACAGTAAAAGACTTGTTAAGCTCAACTTAATAGAGAAACAAATAATTTCAAAGTATGGTGGATTCTTCATCACTTTAAATCTAGAGTGGGTGTGCTTGAAAATGAAATTCTAATAGTGGCACAGAATTTAGGGCTTCATGCAGAAAAACTGAGTGAGATGCTCTGCCCTGGGTTATGGACTAAACTCAGGTCACCATCACATTCTCTTCTGGACTGAAAAAATGAAACACAACGGAAAAATCTGCTGTAAAATGTTGAGATGTTGTGGGAAATTGTGAGGAATTGGGACAAGTTTTAGTCTAGATAAACTCCCCACAAGCCAGATTCTCTGCTGGAGTTTAAAAAAAAGAAAGAAAAAGGGGTGAAGGAGAGGGAAAGCAGAGAGGTGCTTTGGCTGGAAATGGGAACAGAAGCAGAAAACACAACCTGAGCGAGGTCCTTCACCTCTGTGAGTATTCCCATGTTTTCTCTGGAGTATTTAGAGATTTGGAGAACCCTCTGGAAGAAGCAGGTGCTGCAGCAGAGCCTTGGATCCAGGGCTCTGGCACGGAGCAGCACCACAAACCTCGTGCCTAATTCCAAGCTCATCACCTTTCCAAACAAAGCTCCATCTTGCAGCTGCTTCCAGGCAGGTTTAGGCCAGGAAAGACAAAGGCCTGGTTTTATTTTCTGGCCTCTCCCAGCCAGTTCAGAACACAGGAGGGCAGCACAGCCCTTGCAAGCACTGCCAGGCAGGGTCAGGATTTCCCAGGATTTCTCATCCCCTCTAAAAGGTTTTTATCTATAAAAGACTCACACACAACACCGAGGGCTCTTCCAGGCAACAGCCATCCCAAAAAAACCATGGAAAACAGGCAAATCCAGGCCACATTTCCTTCTCCAAACACAGATTAAAAGCACGAGGCCCTGCTTTAAATCCTCCTCGTGGAAATGCCAAGGCCCTCCCTGGAAATGAAGGTATCCTAAGGATACCCCTTGGATCAGGAACAGGAAATAACAAAGCTGCCATGGAAGCAGATATTCCCAGCCTGGCCACACACAGATGGAGCTGGCAGCCTCTGTGTGGACATGGAGCAGGAATGGAATGATTCCTTATGGAAATTCTCCCTCCTGACAGCAGCGTTCAGCTGGCTCTGCACCCTCCATAATTACACATAACACACTAATCACTTGTCAGCCACACACTACAAAAAGCATTTTGGGCTCCCTCCCTACTTAACTCGTCCAACAGCAGGCTTGAAAATGAGATATTTTGGATAAATATTTCACTCTAACAATGACAGAGGGCTTTTCATTCCCATTCCCCTTTTAATTCCTCGCTATTTTATTTTTCTACCAGTAACAACAAACAGCTGGCTTGCAGCAGCAAGAGAAACGAGGGTGAGAAGTAGATAGGAATTAAAATTTGATCAATACATGGGAGAATTGGGTCTTACTGGAATGATGGGGGCCGGGAATCTCCGATGCCTCCCGTCCTCTCCAGGGGTGGTGGAAGATCCGTGTGGCTCTCGGTGCACTGGGAGCCTGTGTCAGAGTGGGAGCTTTCAGCCAGGACCAGCTGCCAAGAGGAAAAAAACAAACCAGAATTACACCAGAATTACTCCCACCACCTTCTCCACTCTGGCTCAACGTGTTCAGCCAATATCCCAGGATCTGAGGGGAACTGGAGGATGGGAAGTGCGGGGATCTCTGCCAAACTCGCCCAAAATCAGGTTAAATTCGGTCTCCATGTGAAAACATCAGCAGCCTGGATGTGCACAGAATCCCTGCAAGCACCAGGAATTCTTCTCCTCTTGGAAAAACAGGCAGGGAGGGGATTTTTGGGGACCTGGCACTGCAGGATTCCCTGAGTTGCCCAAGCACAGGAGCTGTCAGCATCCCTTGCAAAATGCACCCACATTTTAAGGTTGTGCTCCCAGCCTGGCTTTGCCAGCACAGAAATGAAAAGCAAAAAAAAGGTGGAACATAACAGAAATACAGCCCAAACCTGGTGTCACTCCTCCTACAAGATCTTCAACCCCCTGAAAATTCACAATCCAGCTTGGCCCCACCACCAAATCTCTGAGGTGCCACCATCTCTGTGAAGAGCCTGGATTAAACCCCAAATCCACCCAAGTTCAACAGAAAGATGCTTTAGAGGAGGCCCAGATTCCTGCTCTTCATCCTCCTTGTGTCTCTTGTGCTCATTTTGTCTCCAAATGTTCCCTTAAGGCAGAGCTGCAGATAGAAAAAGGCATTTTCCAACCATGCCATGGAAACCAGGATATGCAGAGAGGACTCTTCTGCATTTCATGAGGACCTGAAAACTTTTCTAAAGCTCCTGTGCTGTGATTATCACCTTCAGAACTCCTCTGACACCAACATTTGCATTCAGGGGAGCTGGAGGGGCCTGGCAAGTGTGCAAGGAAAGGCTGCAGAGCACCCAACACCCAAAATCCCTGCGGAAATTGGGAATTAAAGATGCTGCAAGGATCCATCTCCTCATTCCAAACACCAAAGACCTGCATACAGCGTGCTATCCTTGGGAATTCTCACAAATTCCAGCCCTGGAATGTCAATTTCATCATTATCAATATTCCCAGTCACTACCAGGGATGCTCCTGGATGATGGCCATGGCACACAGGGGGATTTCTGTACTCAAATCTCATTTCCAGTAAGTCCAGGCCAGCCCATCTCCCTCCAGCACACCCAGTGGGACACCTTTCATCAGCAGAGAAAGAAGAAGGAGTCTCCTCCTCTCCCCACCCTCCTGGTTCATAGCTCATTTTAATGATTGACAGAAGATCTCAGATTGAACTAAACTCTGATTCCTACCAGGCTGGCACCTACTTTGCTGTATTCACAAAAGAAATAAGAAATTGTTTTAAAAGGCAGAGATGCTTTGTGGAAAGAGTCCTTTTGTACACCTTGGGTTTTGAAATTCATTTTTTTAAAATCTCACCAGTGTTGGAAAAAAGCCTCTGACTGAAATGTACACCCAGGAACCAACCAGAGCAGGTCCCTTCTCTACCAGTAAATATTTTAGAATGAAATCAGCATCTTTGCTTCCATTTTCTAACCTAGAAAGGCAGGGCACTGCCAGTTTTGCACCAGTGAGATGAAAGCAATCAGAGATACCTAAATGCAACCTAAATCCCAGGGGAGGAGAGCCAAGCTCTGGGTAAAGCACCACTACAGAAAAACAAACATGCACTGATCCAAGACTCCTTTTCATTTATCTCTGCAAACAGAACAAGGTGATTCCCAATTAGAAATTCCAGTTCTAATGTGACTTCACTTGTTAGATTAAGTGGTTATTTTTTATTAAAAAGCCTGGCAGTGGAGGAAGAGGTCCCAGTCCTCTGTTTTACAAGCAGGAAGGCAGATGCCCAATTTTGTGCAAAATGAAAAGAGAATTCTGTGAAGGGCTCAGTTAATATTTTAAGTGACTGTACAGAAATTATTCTTCCATTAAGCTGGGAGAATTTTCTGTATCTTAATGCAAAAAATATATTTAAACAGCCCACTGACCACACACAGCATTTTCTGGCCACGATCCACAGAAATTAGACTTGACCTGGAGGTGACCAGGGTGACTTTATCACCAACCCCCTGAGCCACCTCATCACTTGGCTGAGTCTCTTTAAACGCTGTGATTATAAGGCCTTTATAATTAAAGAAATCCTCAATTAATGATACAGATGAATACCTTTCACTAAGAGGCAACAAGGTCTCAGCTTCACTTTATTTTTAGCTGTGGAAGAAGCAGAGCAGGAGAGATTCCAACTCCAACTGGTTAATTTATTAAGGACTTTTTCTAATATAATGATCAGAGGGATGCTGGCTGTTAAAGAAAGGGGATGGAGAGGAGGGAAGTGGCATTCAGGATGCAGGGAATTACTCCTAAGAGCATAAACCATAAATATGAGGAGGAAAACACACACAGCCTATCAAAAAGGAACTGCCTGGAGACAAAACAGCTCCCCAGCACCACAAGGAGTCAGCTGCATTATTCAAACTCCTATCACCAAAGCAGGAGCAACAGAGGAAACACTGAAGGGAAAAATAACACCAGCTTTCCTAATAAGTTGATAATTAAATCAGCTTTCTTCCAGGTGGGGAAGTTAAAGGGAGATGTTTAGAAAGTGTGTTGGTGTTATGGAGATGCAAGGATGTCTCTGAGCCTGGAAGATTCCCTGAGGAATCTCTGGGCTTTCACTGACAAAAATCAAACCAAGGGATGAAAAAAAGAAAAAATAAAGCAAAAAAAACCCCAAAAAACAAAACCCAAAAGTGGGTGTAGGCAAGATTTGCACATCCCCTCAGCCCTCACACTCTGGGCTGTGAATGCACAACAAGCTCTTGGCCTGAGGTATTTGGGAGCAGGAAAACACCTCCCTCCTTTAAGCCTTTCTGCTCAGGGCAACACCTGATCCAGGAGGAGCCAACAAGGCAGATCCTTTCCATATTTTGGGATATTTGCTCTCGAGCATTTCCCTGCTCCTGGAGGAAGAAGTCTTGGCAAGGCAGAACGGATTCTGCAGGAGGCTCTGGGTCAGCTTGGCACTGCAAAATCCACTGCAGCAACCTGCATCCCTGTGTTGGAGTCCAAGGCACGCCTCTGGCTGCTTTGGGAGGTCAGGGAAAGCCTCAGGATGTCCTGGGTGGTCAGGAGCCC
>VZRV01004291.1:87916-122403 GCA_013398115.1 Falcunculus frontatus
AAAAAAAAAAAAAAAAAAAAGCAAAACTGCATGAATAATTTCATTCAGGTAAGCAGTCCCAAAAAAACTCCAAATAAATGATTCCTAGAGAAAAATGATGGTCTGTGTTAGCAGAATAGGATGCACATCAGCTATTTCTAGTGTGTGAATTACTGTAATTAATTAAGAATTCTGACATACAATTAGTGACAGTCTCTATATTGTTGAAAAACTAAAGGTCAGCCACTGAAAAGGAATCTAGGAAGGAGCATCTCTCTGTCCCGAATTATTTAGTACTTAAAAACCAACACAACAACAACAAAACCAGCAAAAAGAAACGAAAACACGCAAGAAGAAAAACAAACCCGGCCTGAAATCAAAAGAACAAGATCTGAGATGCAGAGGAGAAAAACAAGCAGGACACAGGAGGGCTGGGGAGGAAGTTTAAATAGCTAATTAGCAGCAGGGATTTTAATTCAATACTAATCCAGCTGTACATGGAGTTCTCAGGGCAGCCAACGTAAGCAACAACTAAAGACTTGCAGATCCTCCCTTGAACATTTTCCCCTATGGAAATCAGTCCTGCAGATGACACCGAGATCAAAGTTCCCACCTCTGACAAATAGAAGGATTCAAATGTCATTAAAAAAGATGAAAATCTCAAATTTCCAAACGTCACTCATGGTGTAAACTTCAAAGTAGCCACTGTATCAGTCAGGAGGGGAGATGTTGGGGGGGAAGAGGAGGCTCAGCTGTGGCGTGTGCATTTAATTCTGTGATTTGAAATGTGTGGTGTGGCTCTGAAACACAGAGAGAGATGCTGCAGTCATTTCCAGGGAGCACCACAATCCTCACAGATGGGTTTGTGCAAGGATCCCAAGCTGCCTCCCACCAGCTGACACATATTTTATAGCACTGGAGACAAAGAAAGCTCGGGCCCAGTTAAAAAAAAAAAAAAAAAGGAAATAACCCTGCCCAAAATATATTTTTTTTTTCCAAAAGGTAAAGACCCAACTTTGCTATCCCTGGAAGATTTGTGTGCAATTATCTGTTAAGTTCCAGTGACTGGGACATTAAAGAATTGGAAACCGAACAATTAACTTACAGTGAGATTTACATAAAACTCCTGCAGTAATTAGCAGCAAATAGAGGCAGATAAGCCCTGCAATTTTATGGGTGTTAGTGTGGAAAAAGTAATTTGCAATTCATAATGCGGGTCAGACACAGATGTTTCAGCTGATTGCTGAGCTGAGGGAACAGAAGCCCTTGTCAACATCATCTGCAAAAAAAGTGCATTGTGTGAGCTCCAAACCGAAAAGAACCAGGATATGCACAGAAATTTGGGAGCAGGCTGCTGGGTGGGAAGGGAGGAAAAGAGCAGAAGTGTTGAGGGAATAGATCCAGCCCTGCTCTCTACAATCTGTGCTGTCTCTGCAGAACTGGATGGGTTTTTAATTCATCCTGAGCAGCACAAAAAATTCGGTCCAGCACACAAGAAAGGCTCCACTAATAGCCTCAAATAATTAATTTAAACCACACATCTAAATTTTGCTTTCAGATCTTTGCTGCAGCACCGTTCTCTATCAGAGGCCTGGCCACTGACTCCAACAGAGCTGATTTTTGTGGGTTAAGCTCCTGTGCTGGCATTAAGAAGAAGAAATATTTCACTATTTATCATCTAAATGCTGTCATAGCATTTATCATACATATCAGAGATCAGATAAATGTTATCTGACCTAAGGAAGAAAGGCAAATTGAACCCATTCTCCTCCTGAAGAAAAGACATGAGGAATGAAGGAGGGATTGGGAAGCCAGGTTTGTCTCTACATTATCTATTAAAGGTAGATGAGGAACTGCCTGAGCCTCATCATTAAAGAGGTTTTCCACCCTCAGAGCTAAAAAAGAATTTTTTTTTTTAATGTTTGAAGAGAATTTCCTTTGTTTCTATTCATTCCTACTGTCTCTTGTCACTGGTGCTGTGGAGAAGGGTCTGGCTCATCTCATCATCTCCTTGTTTGCCACATGCTCTTGTCCCTTAACCACCAGACTTTCCACATGATCTTGATGGGAAATTTAAAAAAAAAAATAATCCATGAAAAACGTGTGTGTCTCAGTTTCCACCCCTCATGGAGAAGAACCAGCTGGTTGTGACAAAGAAAATACAAAATTAAGGTCTCTGCATCAGCAATTGTCTTCCACCATGGTCAAGGAGAAAAAGGAGAGTAGACACTGATCTTGGTTGCAGCCTCCAAGCAAAAATGTAAAGCAAAAAAAATAGGAGAGACTGAGAAGGTTTGAAACAAGGGACGAATCCTTGGAGCAAGGATTTTGCCTTCTTCTGCATCTGGAAAGCAGCCAGCAACCAATACTGGTACAGGAATCGCAATAAATGGAATTAATTCTTGAAATACATCTCAGAGACTGTGATGTTCCTCTGAAATGAAAATAGGAACAGTCCCAGAATTAAAATATAACATTTAACTGGTGTGTGTGTGTGTATATATATATAGTTCTGATCTCATTCCTTCATATTCTCCTGTTTTCCAGCTGGAAAAGCCATATATCTTCATATTTCATATTATTTAAGGAGCTGGCAAAGAATCCAGCTCTTAACATGAGATAAAAATGCCCTTGGGGGGTTGGTTGGGAGAGGATAAGGATGTGGATTATTTCATTCCCCTTTACATCCCAATTCTTCAACCTCTTCTTTCTTCATGTGGAATACTTTGGGGTTGGGGGTGTGTTTTTCCTTTAACTCCAACAACACCTTGCTGGAACAACCTGAGCCATATTTTGCTGCACAGAAGAGCCTGAATGGTGTCTGGAACTCAGAATAAATCACCAATACACTGAATTCCCAAAGTAAAAGAGAAATTTAACTGGACCACACGGATAAAAACAAACAGCCCCATCCTCTGGGATGCACTGGGAAGAAGAAACCCAGGTCAGGGATGCAGAGGACAACCTGGATATTGAATTAATTGAATATCTAATTAATATTTACCAGCTCAGCAGCATGGGAAAAAGGGGCAGAAGCAGGGAGGGGTGAAACTGAGGAGCAAACACAGGGCAGGTGTTGCATAGGAGGAGAAGGAAAGGGGTTCTCAGGATGAATTTGTTCTCCTGCCAGGAGCTGCCATCAATTCCCACCCCTCTGCTGCTAAAACAGACACTGCTCCCAGGCCATGGCAGCACAAATCCCAGCTCCATTTTCTCCCTTATTTTATCTGCAGCTTTTAGGACGCTCTCTTCCGCTTGTTAATCACACATGAAATCCCTTTTTGTCCCATCCATTCCCACCCTGCCAGAGCCCCACGCTCCGGCCCCCCAGTAATCCTTGGATTGAAGGCAAAAAAAGCACCACCAACATCCAGAGCTCAGGGGCATCCTGAGAGCAGCAAATTCAGCAGCACTGAGCTCTTGAGCCAAATCCAGCCCCTCAGAGCATCCAGGGGCTGAGGAGGATGGATGTTCCTCCTGGAGGAGTCATCCCCATCCCACATCCAGTTCCCACTGATGCCTCCTGCAGCCACCTAGAAACAGAGACTAGACAAGAGGAAGGGAATAAAGACAGGTATTTATTTGAAGGCCCTTCAAGGTACACCCTGGGGGAGCCAAAGGCTGCTTCCAAAAAATTGGACCCCAAGATGGACCCCAGGTCACGAGTTCTTCACACTTTTATAGGTTTGGACCATTTGCATATCAGGGTTAATTCTCCAATTAAAGCCCCAGTTTAACGATGTAACTCCCCTCAGCTTGCCCCCCTTAGAATCTTTGGTTTACACATTTTGGGCCTAAAAACAGCCTGGCTGTCCTTGAAGGCAAAGCCTGGAGAGGCTTTGTTCTGTCTGCCCAGTACGAGAGAGCAGGAATTACAGGCTCCAAGGAACTTCAGAGTTACACTCTGAGCAGTACAGGATTTGAAAATACAAAAGTTAAAACCTAAGGCATCACCACTGGATATAAGAATGGACACAACCTCATTTGTGCTGTTTCCAGATGGACCCTCAGCTCCCAAACATTTCTCTGTTTATTTGTTTGTTTGAACATCAGTTTGATTCTCTAATGCCAGTGGTTTTATTCCTTTGACAACCAATTTATTCATCCAGGGAATCTTCCCTTTTTCCTGGAGGTGTTCATTCCTTTCCCTGAGCACTGCCCAGCTTTAGATCAGAATTAGACCAGAACAGCAGCTTTAAATTGAAATAACTCTGCTTTGAAACACTCCTCCATTCCCAAACCAAGGCATTTTGGTGCCTGCTGAGTGAAAATGCATGGCTAAGTTCTTGGAAAAGCTCTGGAAGTCACGTTGGTTATTAGTCAGCTACTGCTGCTGAGGCAAAAGGTTGGAGCACAAAGGTAAAAAAACCAGGTATGGAGGTCCTAAAAAAGAAGGAAAAAAGCAGCTTTTCCTTCTGAACACAATTCCCAGGAACTCTGCAGGGTACAGACTGAAAATCCCAATTTTTAAGACCTCCATTTAATACAAAATCCAGTCAAGTGCTTAACACACATTTGGGTGCGTGGGAGGACCGAGCTTAAGCTCAGCTTTACAAAGCCACGTGTTTCACTTGCCTAACACTAAAAACCTGTTGGGACTACCCAGCTGCCAGAGCCTGAGTGCCCTAACATGAAAAGCAATCAATAGAGCAGGAAGAAGTTGCTCCTATTGTGTGATCCAGCTGAGCTCAGTTCATGTCCCAGCCTTGGCATTTCCAGCTGCTGGGAGCCCAGCAGGGGCTGTGCCTGATGATCCACAAGGAATCATTGCTTAAGAACCATCTCCCGGGCAAAATGAGGTTTAAAAGACACACACTGCACTTTTCCTTGCACAATACTGGAGTGCACACACGCAGGAAACAGCATGCAATCAATCTGGTATTTGATTTTTTTTTTTTTTTAAATGTCATTTGGATGTAATCTTGTCTACAAGAAGCCAGGCTGAGAAATTTCAAGCTCCCCAGCAGGTAGCAAATGTCCTTATCCTGTATAATATCAATGTCTGGGCTACTAAAATAATTTAAGGGATAAAATAGTTAAAATATTTGAAGTTATAAACAATGTGAGCGAGATCTTCAACTCCTAAAATCAGCATGGGAATGGAGAAAGAGATGGAGACAAAAGCTGCTCATTCCACCTGAGAATTCCAAGTAGTTGTTCCTTAAACTCCAACAACACCTTGCTGGAACAACCTGAGCCATATTTTGCTGCACAGAAGAGCCTGAATGGTGTCTGGAACTCAGAATAAATCACCAATACACTGAATTCCCAAAGTAAAAGAGAAATTTAACTGGACCACACGGATAAAAACAAACAGCCCCATCCTCTGGGATGTTGCTCCAACTGTGCAGTTGGGAAAAAACTCCTATAAAGCTACTTTACTGTATTTCTTTGTGTACCTTCATCCCAGCAAATGGATCCAAACATTTATTCCATGCTGAAAAGCTGTTCCAAGTCTCCATTTAGAGTTCTCACCCCGTGGCACTCAATGTGTTTCCAACCCCACTTGCATCACTTGGTGAAGGCAAGCTCTTCACAAAAATCCATTTTATACTCAAGACAAACTTGAGATTTTTGGAAGACACCATTCTTGTCCTCTGCTGTATTCCCAAGATTGTAAGCTCAGCTTGGAAAGAGGATATTGCAATCACAGATTATGCCTCAAATGCTGTTTTGGTGGTAAAATCTAAAATACCACTGCTCTCTTCTCTGCCTAAAGGTGCTCAACCACTTTAATCACCTTTGACAGGCACAAACCTCCAGTCCCCAGGCAGAGAAATGTGTGCATGAAACACCAAATTCATCCATTATTTCATCTGTGCCCCGAACATCATCTGAACGTGGGAATTCCTGTATTTCCCACACAAACCCTGAGCAGCAGGAGAGCTTTTTTTGCACCTCCATTAAGTGGAACAGAACGAGGATGAAGAAGGAGAAGTGTGACAGCACCAGCTCAGCCTCAGCTCAGCACACACTGCCCAATAAATGGGAATCATTAGGAGCTGGTAATTAATTACTCCAGTGAGGTGACAAACAAATCGTGGCATTATTGGAGAAATTAAACCCAGCCAAGGCTGAGGGAGATGGGATGTGCAGAGCAGCACGGTCACATCTGCATCAATGACTCCCTCTAAACCTGAACCACTTAGAGCCCAAATTCCTTTACTTTTATATTAAATTTACTTTTCCAAGGCTATGCATTTTGATGTCTTTTTACTGAATGCATACGCAATGTTCAGCCCTAAAATTTAAACCTCATTTAAACCTTCCAGGCATTGAAATTGAAATTGAAATTTAAACCTTCCAATACATTGAAATTTAAATACTGTAACCAAAACCCACCAGAAGATCACATTTAGCTGGTTTTGAGTAAGTTGTTTTGGCTGTTTAGTGACACTACCAAAGCTGTTTTCATGTTAAAACCACCTTTTCAGCTCTTTGTGGACTTCAATCTGGTTTTTTAAATGTATTACTTAAGAACAGGATGTTGTAATTAAAATTTATACCTTTGTTTCAATGCAATTTGAGATTCAAGATACTTGTAAAAATCAGGATCCAGTAGCAAACAACACAGATTTACACACATAAAATCCAACATACCCAGGACACCACTCTTCCATTGAAGCAAGGGAGCTTTGCATTGTCATCTGAGATCTCCTCCTTTACCACCCTGGAAAACAAACAAAAAAACAACAACAGGAAGAAAATCAGGAGTTTGAAATCAGATCAGAAGGGACAGTGGTTTTCTCAAACTGTCCAGGGAAAATACAGTATTTTCATTAAAATGTTGGTATCAGCAGGTGTTCTGTGTTTAAAGAATATGTGACTGTGAGAAGAGAGGAAACAAATGAAAATAAAGGGTAGAACAGCAACTTTCCAGACAACCACCCCCAAACTGGGAGGCACAAAAGTGATTTCAAGCATTTTCCCATTTTGGAGTCTCCCCAGAGCCTTTAAAGATCTGCTGGGGACTAAAATCCCCCCTGTGCTGTGCAGTCTCTGTGTCAGAGAGCACGGATTTGCAGCAGAAACACATTTCTGGCCTCAAATTCCTACACTGCAGAACAGGCACAAAGTTGGTTTTGACAATCTCAAGTCAAACTCCATCAGATGTGCAGATCCACAAGCACTTTTTCATTTATTTATGTTTTTGTCTTGTTGCTGCGTAAAGAAAAAACCACAAGAACCACAAAGCAACTCACTGGGCACAAAACAGTGTCACGTTGAAGGGGGACTGGTTAGGAGGGAGAAGAGAGCAAATGGACAGTTTCATTTGAAAAATTACAAATAAATAACTCCACCACTAATTCCTGCATTCCCACATATTTTAAGGAATGAGCACCCTCTTTTTTTTTCTCCACGCTTATTTGCATTGTTAATTGGCCAGCAGGGCAATATGAGGCAATCTTCACCCCTTTTTGCTATTATTGGAAAGAAAACCACTGTAAAATATTCACTTAATTCCTAAAACATCTGTCCTCCCTTCATCTTTTGGCAGCAGGACTCAGATCATATGATTCCATTATTGGTTGTAGTCATTTATCCTCAGACTCCAAGGAGACAATTAAGAGCCAACTCCACTGAAAGCAGATACTCAGGGCTTTTTAAAAACCTTTGACAATTCAGTGAAGCTCTCAGACCTGTCATTCTGGAGCTGCAAACCCAGGATTTCAACACTCTCCTGGATCTCCAGCCCCAATGGACAGACTGGAATCCAGGCATTATCTTCTGTGTTCCGTGGAGTCCTGCAGGGAAAGGAACACTCACTCAGCAGAGCTCCAGCTGCTGGATCAGCAGAGAAAGACGCTGCAATAATTTTATCAGCACGTTGGAAAGGGCAGGATCTTCAAGAAACAACACTCAGGGCATCCCAGAAATCCCATGCGAGAATTTCTGCGCCGAGCAGAAATCGTCCGTGGGAATTCCTGCACCGGGCTTTAGGATTCAGACAAAAATCAGGCATTAAAACGTGTCCTGGATGGGAAGTTCTGTGCAGAGAAAAGGCTTGGGGGACTGCCTGAACCTGACACAAAGAGCAACGAGGAGCTCCTGTAGCTGTGCACTGACAGGTTCAGCCACCCTCGTGATGGAGAAGGAGCTCCCTGGACTCACCAGGACAAACCCAAGGAGCCCCATCCCATCTCCAGCCTTTGCTGCAGCTGAAGGGAACCACTTCCAGATCTGTTGCAACTTGAAGTACTAAATATAGCCCTGAGCTATGAGGCAAGAGAATGACAGAGTGTAATTCCCAGCTCGCTTTGGGTAGCAATCGGCGGTGCCAAGAACATCAAAGACGGCAGCAGCCGCTCGTTGCAAATATCGCTGTTTTACAAATCATTATTTGGAGTAAAAGAGGCGGCTCCTTTCGATCCTCGGCAAGGAGAAGGCAAAAAAGGAGGGATAGGAGTGGTTGCAGCCATTTGCTTCAGTCTAGAGGCCAATTCTGCAATCGAGGAGATGGTGTTTGTGTGGATTTGGGAGGGAGGGCAGGACAGGCATTGCCACCTGCTTTGGGAGCACATGAATATTCAGAATTAATACACAGCAGCTGGAGATCAGGGTGGAGATCTGAGTTCACAAGCCAAAACAGCGTGGCAAGGAAAAAAAATAGTGATTTCTCCCAGAGACCTCTTGCTGAGGTGAAGAATATTGGCATTGGATGTGGTGCACTCTGGAGATAAATCCCCAGAGCTCTCAAATGGATTATTAATGGACTCCCTGTTTGAGAATAACACCAAAGAGCATCTGATAGCAAGACACAGAAAAGGGGATATTTATTCCCCAGGTCACGTCCTGCCTCGTGTCAGGTTGGAAGGCACAGAGCCCCTGTTCCAGCACACACAACCTCCCACTGAACTGGGGCTGGGACTCTCTGGGTCAGGGAGAAGAGAGCAAACAAACACCTGGCCACAAAGGAACCACTCAGAGAACAAAGCTGACACTTCCAGGTCACAGCAGCCCTGCCTGGGTCCCACCTCCACGTATTTTCCCCTTGGAAAGGGAGTGCACACTCTGCCAGCACACCAACAATTTATATTATAGAGTTTTTTCTTCAATGTTCACAGATTTGTAACCATCTCCCTCCTCCCCGCGCTCCAGAAAAATCTCCACGCACAAAACATCCTTTAATTCATCCTTCAAATGCATCTACCAGGTGGAAGGAAGGTAAAAGAACACAGGGAGCAGCTCAGCCAAGGTCACATCAGAGCCAGATCATGAAAAATACCCCTCTCTTTACCCTCAAACACGAGCTCTACCCCATCAGCAAAGCCCCCATCATCCCCTCCACACATCTATGAGTGCAAAAAAGGGTGAGGAAGTGTGGGGAAGGGGAGGAGGGAGCAGCTCCACGAGCTCACATCCTCTGCTTTAGTTGACTTAGAGGAGATTTAAGTGCTAATTACTAAATGAAACAATCACTGCTGGTAGCAGCCCCTCCTTCCTCTGGCTTCCTGGAATTGTGTCTGGATCCTCTGGCTTTCCTACAGCGCTGCTCTGCACAAATTGTGCCTTTCCCAAACCCATTCCTGCTCACCCTCACACCTCACCTGCTGCTGGGACAGGTTTCCCTCCCAGCATCCTGACTTTTTGTTTTCTTCCAGAGAGGATTTTAGCCAGAAAAACAAGGATTATTGAGGCTTAGCCTCCCTCTCACTCCCCTGCCCAAGCTGCCTCAGAATATCTGCTGATTCCACATGAACCGGGATACACCTGGTTCCAGGTGAACCCCACAAACCTCTGATGGCTCTGATTCATAAGCACTGAGATAATTGGCTATTAAAGACTGGGTTTGATAGTGTTGCATTCTGATTGCATCATGCATGCCTGGGAGAGACTGCATTCTCCACAATTAGCTGGGTGATTTTTCATTCCACTCAAAAAAACGAGGTTAACAAGGAAATTCTCCTTTCCTTCCAACACCACGGACATGGGAAATGCAGGGTTGAGACAGATTTATTCCAGGTTAATGTGTACCATGACACAAACAGAGCATCTTAATGTCCTTTAGCATCAGATTAATCCCACCTTATCACTGGGATCATAATCAAGCCTTCTCTTAATTGTCCTTTACTGATGGGAAAAGGGGAGAGAAGCCTCATTCATTATGAACTTGCTTGGAGATCCTTAGAGAGAAGCCAAAGGAATTAACTCTTTGTGCTAAATGTATCTTTGTTTATTCCTTTCACCTCAAAGGAAGGTAAGAGATTATTCTGATTTTAGTTTTCCTTCATAGAATCAGGTTGGTTGGAAGATAAATCCAGGGGTCATCCAGTCCAACCTTCACAGAGGGTTTAGGTTGCTCAAGGCCATGTCCAGTCAAGTTTTGGGCATCTCCAAGGATGGATATTCCACAACCTCTTTGGACAGTTTGATTCTACTTCATGAAGCAGCAGTTTTCCAAAAAGCTGTTTCAATTAGCAAAATCATAAAGTCATCATAATTGCAATTACTCAACTGGCATCGAAGGCTGCAGGTCTAAAAGTAGCCTGGCTGAAGCTGATTAACACTTCAATGTAATGAAGTGTTAATGAAGAATTCAAACTTCGTGATTTTTTCCAGCTGAGGCCAGAGCACAGAGAGCCTTTAGCCACCTTCCCAAGGCAGGGAAAGGAATGAAAACAAAGCTGAATTTACAGGGATAAACGCTGGAATAGAATGGTTTTTTTCTGGAAATAAGCAAGAGGGGAGGAGAGGAATCCCTTTGATGAGCAGAGAAACACCAGGATGCAGTGGAGGATCTGCACCAAAGCCTCAGATCTCATCTGCCCCCCGCAGAGCCAGCAGGCAGGAATTGGGTGGCATCATTCCCTCTCCTCCTTCTCCAGGCTCATGCCAATCACTCCTCAAAACCCCACAGAGCCACAAGAGAACCAGCATTCTCCTTTTTTTAGGCTGTTTTTCCTAAATGACACTGCCAATGCTGGCCCTGCCATGTGCCAGCTCCCACACAAACCTGTCCAAAATGAGCACGAACACACTGCCCACAATTACGACAGAAATGACACACCCAGATATGTGTAAGTGACACAACTGCGGGACAAAACCCTCTTCAAAACACTCTTGAGACAAAGATACGCAGCTTCAATGCAAACAAGCTCCTTCTTGCTGTTTCTATAGAAATTGTAGCAAGAAACTGCGTGTGGTGCTGGGGAAGTCACCTCTTCCCACACAGGTGACAAACACATCAAAAACCACTTTTTCTTGGTTGATGGAATGGCTGCTGCTCTGCCTCGTGTTATTCTTAACCCTTTTAAAAACCTAACCCCACGCTCTCGGTGATTCTGCCTGCAATTAAGTGTTAATGCAATGCTTGTATTTATACCCCAGTTATCCTGTGCCACATCTGATCTTCAGCACCACGCTGAACACTCGTGTCCAAAGGATTGCCTCTTCCCTGGTTTTTCCACTCCACCTTTATTCCTGCAGGCACATCCAGCAGTTTGTCATGCCAGGGATAATTTATCATCTTCCAGGAGAGCTGCAGGATGTCAGAGAGGTTTTGGCATTTTGGTTCTGCACTAGATACTGCCCCTAAGCTTAAGCATAGGAATGATGCAAGAATTATTGTGTTTCCTAGGAGAGAATCAGCCCAAATCTGCTCTGATTTCAAACATCAAACTTCACTTTTTATGGCAATGAGTTGGGACTTGAAGACAGCTCGATTTGTCTGGGCTCTGCTCTGGCATCACTGTATGACCTCGAGGGGGTCAGCTGGCACATCCCACTGCAAGAAAACTACGGAACCTCCGTGTTTAAAAGTTCCTTGGAATGTTTAAGACACACATTTGGAGCAGCAGAAAGCCTCCTTACTTGGTTAGGGAAGGCAGGAGTTCTGCTCGAGAACATGAATCCAAAAAGAACGACGGGAGGGAGGGAGGGAGGGAGGGAGGGAAGCAGAGATTCCTTGGGTGACTCCAAAAGGGGAATTTTGACGTGCAGCAATCCCATTTTGCCCTCTGCATCACACTCCAAGCACTCTGCAAGCCCTCAGCACTGCCACAGAGACTCGTTCCAAAAAGTTCCACGTGTTTTCAACCAACTGGTGCTTGGGCTTTAAGCCCAGCTCTGCCTCATCCTTCCATTTCAGTCCAGGGCAGCTCAGCCCCAAGCCAGAAATTCTGCCCCGTTCCCTCCAAAGGGGCTCCAAACACGCTGCATTTTGCAGCATCTGCCAGGAATGGCTTCCAATTAAGTATTTTAAAATATTTATGACTGACTGTCCCAGAGCAGTGGCATGCAGGGAATATGATTTGCTTCTCTGCTCCTTTTAATGAACAATATTGCAATAGCTGTGCCGGGCTGGAGGTGTGAAAATCTCACTAAATTACAGGCATTTGTGGCATTTAAATTGAGATCTACAGAAATGAGTCTGGTTTGACTGTAGCACTGCTAGACACAACTGTGCATGGTGTTATATCCCACTCCATGCCCAGCTAACCTAGAAAAAACTTTACTGTTAATTATGTGCACAGAGAAGCCAAGGAAATGGGTGATTTTTAGAGTCCTAAAATCTTAATTTTTTTTTTTCCTCAGTTCCATCTACTCCCTCAGAAAGGCTTTGGAACAGAACTGGGCAAAAC
This sequence comes from Falcunculus frontatus, assembly GCA_013398115.1. Lineage (NCBI taxonomy): Eukaryota > Metazoa > Chordata > Aves > Passeriformes > Falcunculus > Falcunculus frontatus. The sequence continues at coordinate 100,477 of VZRV01004291.1, forward strand.
AAGGAAAGCATTTTAGCCACACTGACAGCCTCCTGTCTTTTCTATTAGTTCCCTTTTTCCTCCGCTCCCTGTATTATTTAATAAATTATTTATGTGCCTATATTTCAATCTCACAGGTGTTAATGAATCTATTCTTGCAGCTGTCCCAAGGGACACACACATCTCTGCCAGAAAAACAAGGAAATCACAGTACAAAGGGACAGGTCAGCACAATCCTGACCTGAACCCACATTTCCAATGCCTGAGTTACAAAACAATAAATATTAACAAGCCCCCATAAAATTAAGCCGTTCTTAAAACAGCTTAAGGAAAAACACTGCAAAAGCAACGAGCTGCTTGTGGAATGCCCCTTTCAAACAGCTGGCTGGGATTTGGCTTTCCCCAGGGTGCAATTATCTTCAAAACTCCGGGGTAGGACACTCAAAATAGCACTCAGGGATGTCATTCCCACCGAGGCTGGGCAGGGATGCAGCAGGGTGGGAATCCAAGGCTCTGCAGGTCGTGACCTCGCAGTCAGAGCTGCTGCTTGAGGTGCTCAGGGCTCCAAAAAACCATCCAAGGGCACTTCCCCGAGCCACTTTGGGAGCTGGGAATTGAAAGGCAAAGTTCAGGATGCTTTTAGCTGCTCTTCCAGAGCCATGGATACCCAAGCAGGAGATGCTGCACAGCTTTGGAGTGTGTTGGCCATTCCACCTGCCAAATATTCCCAGTAAAATCTCTGTTTCTGTGCAAAGGAGCTTGGATTTTGACAGCAGAGCCTCCCTCAGCACAGCCATTAATAGGACATCCTTTTAGCTGTGCTTCCAGTCCTTTCGAATTTATTTGGGAAGCAGTAAGAGCTCCCTAATTCCCAAAATATCAAGGGATAACTTTAATTCACTCAGCCACTACTCTGGGACCCCCAGCCAGAAGGGAGTGTGGATACCTCACTCTGAGCCTGGAATTCATCTGCTCAATATCCCAACATTTCAAGGTGCTAAACCCAACTAGGTTTTATTTTTAAAGAATTATGTTTTCATCTAAAAACACACTCTCTGTATATTGATATCTTGAGGTAACAAAAAGCCCTCAGAAACAGCCAGGTCCTCATTTCAGAAAATAAGTGTTTGTATTAATTTTGTAAAATTTTAATGTCCACCTTCAGCATCAGCCATGTAAAGGAGACAGGTGCCAATCCTGCTGATGGAAAAGGAAGGAGATTTTCCTGTAAAATTGTGAGGGAAAGGTGAAATGTCAAACTAAAAATGATGACTCTGGCTGGAGCTATCCTTCAGGAATCAGCTCCAGAGCAAGAAACTCTAGGAATGACTCAAAGGGCTACGTGGAATATCCCATATTCCAGCAATTCACTGCTCCCAGTAAGGAATGAAGCACCTTTCTGGAGAGGTGAAAATCACTCACTGAGGGCCAGCAGAAGGAAAATGAGCTGCCTTAAAACAATGGCCTTGCTTGTCACTTTTTGGTCAGAATGATTTTCAGTCTTTCACAAGGAGAGCAAGAAAGAATCAAGTTCGGCCTTAGAAAATTAAATATTTTTTCCAATCAGCTAAAAGTGAGTTTATTTCTACCACTGGGCCTGGCAGCAACCCCAGACCTCTCATTCCAACTGTTCAATTCCTTTTCAATAAAGGTGTCACACAGCCACGACAAACTCAGTGCCAAACAAACACAAACCAAGAAATGTTAAACACACTTGAGAGTGAGCAAGATAAGAATCACTTCTTATTCCTCTGTCAAATGTTCCTTTTGTGCTCTCTTGAAAGCACCTCATATAAAGCTGGGTCAAAAAATAGCCACGAGTGTTAATCAATACCTGACAGGAATATTATTTACAGCCAGGTTAAAGTAATTGCTAACAAAGAGATGAATGCCAGTGCAGCTACTCCAGGAATAACCACATTATCCACCAGTGCTCCAAGACTCCAGATCCTTGGGAGAGACAAGAAATTGTTCATATATTTATTTTGTATGGGGCCCTATGCAGAAACCTCCAACACTTCTTGTAGATAATCTCTCTCTCCCCCCCTAGGTTATTTGTCTAGACATATTTTAATTAAATGGCATCATTCTGGTTACTGATGTGGTGAGAATGATTTTGTTTAGTTTTACCAAGGTCCTCTGGTCCTTGCAGGAGCCCGTGACAAGGTGGGGGTGTGATGCAGGGGATGTGACAGCACCTGCTGCCTCCAGCTCTGGCTAAAACACGGGCAAAAAGGTGGAGTCCAACACCTCTGAGACCTTCCAAGCACACCCAGAATTAAACACAATACCCTAAAAGATCCTTTATTTTGCTGAAGCCTTCCCTTTCCCATGTCAGCTCTCTGTACAAGCTCAGGAAGTGCATCCCAGAATTTCCAGGGAGCCTCAAAGGCAGCCCAGGAGGCACAAAACAGGAACCCACCTCACATTCCAGCTGTTCCACACGTGGCCTGGGCAGTTTTTTGTGGACAGAGCCCTCTGGAATGCACATCATGAGATAAAGTTGTGCTGTCTGCCCCTTGGAAGTTTGGTTTTCCACGAGGAACATCACAGAGCCCTCCAACATTCCCTGGAAAAGCAACACTGCAGGACAGACTCCTCACAGCAGGAAAAACTGGGTGCAGACCTCTTGCCTTCAGACCAGGTAATAAATTCCACCCACACTTCAAATTATAACTGGACCTACAAGTTTGTTTAGGCATTAAAAGAGAGATTCCCAGCTTGTCACAAAATCCCAAGTCAGAGATAAATTAAGGAATTAAGGGAGTCTTTGGATGCGTGTCCCTATGGGATTGTGGTCACTCTTTAAAGGTTTTCACCACACAGAGTGAAAAAAATCTGTGTTTTCACCATGGGAAAGGTTTTCCAGCAGAGAAATGAAACAAATCCTTGGTAATAAATGCAATCTCCCAGCCCCACCTTCATGTTTAGGCATGGATTTGTTATTCCAAGCTACACTATGTCACATTTTACAACAGTATCTATTATTCCACTTAGAAAAACAGCAGTGATAGCACAGATTGCATGGGCTGATGGATTATAGTGTCCATAAAAACATGGACAGGCCAACCTCCCCCATTTCAGGAGCGGCTCCTTCAGTGTAGAACTGGTAAAGGAAAGACAGAGATGTTATTTCATTTATTAGTGTGCCCCTGAAGAGCTATGAACAAGAAGAAAAGTGCAGTGCCTGGGGACTCACTTGGGTACCTGACACAGATCTTTGAGCTCTTTATAATTTGTCCAAGCTGTTCTTGTTCAGAGCATCCTCACAAGATCCAGCAGGACACAGGAATGCTGTATTCCAGGTGGATCACAAGCTTTTCCATCAGATCACCAACTTCTTGCTCCTCATCCAACAAAACACATTTACCAACAGCTCTTAAAGTCACCCATTTAAGGGAAATAAAAATTATATAGGTCTAAAACCCTGAATCATTCAGCTAAAGACTTTCAAAAACTGCCACGAATGCACCAAGAAATGGTGCTCCTCTAAATATTCCTCATGGAACCATTATCTTGGAGCTGGAAAAACACACAGGGAGCTTGTTCTCCATGGAAATCTTCACCTGCCCAGCTCTGCCTGTTTGGTTCCCCACCTCCCATTCTTGCTGAGAGAAACAGCTCAGATAAAAGGGGCTGGGATTTTGTGCATCACAGGGAGAGAAGTGAACCTTTTCCATATGCAAAGGGAGAGCCAAATGCAAACCTTTCATTCCAAACCTGCACCAGCCCAACTGCATTTGACTTCTAAATGAGTATTTCATGGAATCCCAGAAAGGTTTGGGTTGGAAAGGACTTGAAAACTCATCCAGTTCCCTGCCAAGGGCACCTTCCACTATCCCAGGGTGCTCCAACCTGGATTTGGACGCTTCCAGGGATGGGGCAGCCACAGTTTCTCTGGGAATTCCATCCCAGGGCCTCCCTGGAATTCCTGGAAGGAAAGAATTCCTTCCCAATATCCCATCTAAGCCTCCCCTCTGTCACTCTGAAGCCATTCCCTCGTGCCCTGTCACTACGTACTCTCATAAATTTTTGTAAACCTGCTATTTATAGCTTTAAATACAGAATACAACAGCATTTTGGCCTTAAATTTGGAGTGTATTCATGTGGAAGAAAGTGGGGAAAGACGAGACCTGCTTATTACTTTTAATGAACACATTCACCCCAGGAAGGCTGAGCTTGAAACTGGAAAGAAATCGTAAATTTTCCCTATTATTGGAGTTGTTAGAGTTGCAATACCAGGCTGGATTTCTGGATATCAGGCTGTATTTCTGTGTCCAAAGCTGTATTTCTGTGTCCTACTCAGCCTGGGACACACAGCAGAGCTGCAAAACATTTCTCCCAAATCCTATTAGAGAAGCAAAAGCCATTTGCCATATCAAGTTCAAAATAACGAGAAGATCCCAAACTCATTGTGCTGACAAGCACCAAAATCCCAAAAAGCTACAGTTCAGACTCAGAGCAGTTTTTCAGGAAGCCAGAGCAGTTTTTCACAGGTCAGACTCTAAACTGACTCAAGCTGAGCTAACACTGGACCAGGTAAACCCTAAAGTTTGATTTTCTTGCTGCTTTTTGTCCCCAACACAACGCAGAGCATCTGAACAGCTCCAACTCAGCCAATCCACCCCTTAATCCTCCACAGCCTCCTAAATCCTACTTTTTGCAGAGGGGGGATACCAATAGCACCTCTCAAGAGTGAAACTCCACTTTGTCACTCCCTAATTCCAAGCTCATTGACACATTTATCCTGCTCCTTGGCACAGCCAGATAAGGAGAAGCCCAATCCCAGTGGGTTTGTAATCTGCCCATTCTTTATTACAGCTGTGTTCCTGTCTTTACTCATTTTCTGTCAGAGGCTGGGCAAGACCAGCAGCACTTCCCAGTGGTTATCCAACCAACCAGGGGCTGATTTCTTAATTACTGATCCCTGGAGCCTAAAGAGAGAAACAGAAGCTATTAAAAGGAGACAGCAGGGATGAGAAGGAGGGCAGGGGGGTGGTGGGGATGGGAATGAAACACAGAGCAGTTGTTTAAATTAGCCCAAAGATATCCTGAGTGCCTCGTCCTCAGGCAAAGGTCTCGCTGTTTAAAGCCAGCATCCAATAAGCCACCAAAAAATCCCTTTAAAAGTCAGTTCTGGTGGGGAAATCACAAATCACATTAAGCAACTCTGTCTCTCACAGTATCTCGAAGAGGGCTCACAGTTTAGGATAACTTCAGTATCTCTGAATTTTCTAATGCAGGTATCACCTCCTGAGCATGTCCTGAGCCACTGTTTTCCAAAGGAAATCTGGCCCTAAGAAAACTCAGGTTTAATAAAAGTTCAGATTTTGTATCCTGCCTCACAGAACACCTTCTGCAATCTGACATCTGCATTTAGAGCTGAACACTCGGGAGAGTAAATCACATTTTGAGAGGAATAACACATTTTCAAGAGCATTTTGTTTTGCATTTGAGTTTCTATCCCTGTTATCCTTAGAGAAAAGGATGCCTAAGGACTCCATGAGCTGACAGATGTGCACATCTCTACTGGTTTCATTTATTTTACCTGGCTGCTGCACGTAAAATGAAAATGTTTTAAAAACCAGGAACATATGAACGTGAGAAATCTGCCAGGAAAAGCCAAGGTAATTCTAGGACTACTTTAAATGAATTTTAAGCAAATGCAGTTTTTAAGAGCCAGGTTTTCCAAGAGTTGATACCACTGAGTGCTGTTCCACCATCGCTTAACCTTATTGGATCCCCAAAGTCATCAAAGTTGACAAGAATATCCCACTTGTGCCCGGTTATAAATCCATTTCCTGATTTGGATGACATTACTGTGAAGAAATCAAAACCCAGAGAGCTCTAATGACAATATTCAGGCTGCTCTGAGAGTTCACAGTGCCCCAGTTATGAACTGACATCTGGTAAAGCTTCTCCTCAGTTTGGGAGCCAGGGACAAATCACCACTGCAAGGAGCCCTGGGGACAAAGGGAGAAGGGAACAATAAGACCCAAGAGTTTCTAGGACAATAAAAAAAGAAGCAAAGTCTTATTTTTGCTTAATTTGAAGCAACACATTTGATTGGAATGACAGTGATAGGCTCAAGGTTGTCAAAACCAATTCCGTCCAGGAGCAATCACTGGAAGCAACCTTTAGTCATTTTGCCAGGCTTGGCTAAATAATTATGTCATGAATTTGTTCTTGTATCCAGCAGATCCCAGGCCATGGGCACAGAGAGTGATTTTTAACTTCTACTCACTCGTTTTCTACTACTTTCACTTTTATTTCAGGTAAGGAACGATGTGTGCAAACCAAATGTGCAGAGCTGGGGATCAAACCTCTTTCTTTTCAGCAAGTTTTACTTTTAAGCCCGTTATTTGCTGTTCCATCATCCTCTCATTCAACAGAAAAACCCCAAAACCCCTCCATTTTTTTCCTGTCCTTGTTTTCTTTCCATTTAGGTTCAATGTGAATTCTCCAGAGTAAAGACTGTTTTTTTACAAGGAGCTTACAAAACATGACAACCACCTCCATGAGTAAAAGTATTTATTTCTGACTTTTTTTTACCAGTGTGAAGAGCAAGTGCCATCAGCAGCAAGCCAAAGACATCCCCAAAAACCTCCCAGTCAAGGAGATGCCTCCTGAACCTCAGTCTCAGCCAGCCAACATCCCAAATTCCCAGTTCTTTTTCCTCACTGCCTGGTGTTAGTCACACAAGTGAAGTCAGCTTGGCACTGGCACTGCAGAGCTGCCCTGCAGCAAAGGATAATTCACAGGAGCATTATCTGCAATTCACTGGCTTACTGGTAATTTGGGCTGAACACGAGGGGAGGGCTTGGGGGGAGTGGGAGCAAAGACAAAAATAAGCAGATGACAAATCTGCTTATTAGCCACACTGAATATGAAGATGCATTAAAAAAAACGTTAAGGAGGGAGGAGGGATGAAAAGCAGGATGTGAAAGAAGCAGGAGCTGGAACAGCCTGGCTAATGTCAAGCATGAAATGCAACCCCTGCTGTGACAATTTGAAAGGCAGAAAGGCAGAGTTTTTAATATTAACTATTTGATTGCTCCGCTTCAGATGCATCCACCCGATAGCACAGCACTTCCACATTCCCTCCAGGTGATTTTTCACCAGCCAGAGACCTCAAACAGCACCGAGAACAACACAGAAATTCAGCCTGCATTGAAAAATTGACTGGAGAATTACAATTTCTCTGCACTCGGGACACACCTGAGCCATTGCGAAACCATCCATCACCAAAAAAAAAAAAGCTCTTCCCAAGGCTCCAGCTGCACAGGTGTGTGGTATTGTGTGGATTCTTGATTAGTTTAATTTTCATTTTGTGATATTCCATATTGTGGTTATACATCGGTTGATTGAATTTAGTTTAATTTAAACCAATTAAAAAAATTATTATAAAATTAAAATACATCAATTCTATTCTATATATACACAAATATATATACATATATATAAATAAACCACTCACTGATTCCCAACTTCCAAGATGGGACAGTCGTGCAGTAAACGAGACAATCCAGTAAAGAAATATAAAATCCTTCCCAATAGTCCTCTTGGACTAATGTTAAAAAACTGGGAAGAAAGTGAACTAACAAAAGACAAGGAAAAATACCAAATGATTCAACACTGTCTATTAACCTGGCCCAAGAAAAACATCAGGTTGGATGATCTCAGGTGGCCCAAACACGGGTCATCTGAAACTTGGATTTGTAAGGTTCTCTACTCCTACCTCTGTTATGGAGGAGCAAAAAAAGGGCAGATGAGTTGGAATACACATATGTTTGCCTCAAATACTGGGAGAAGCCTGAGGAGGCTTCTGAGAAGATTCCCTTTCCTCCCAATGCTCCCAGCCCTGGGAAGGCACATCCTGTACCCTTCCAGCATCAGCTGCCAGAGCCAGCGGAGCCAGGGAGGGTTTTTTTTTGCATACACTGAAATCAGGAACTCGTCGAGCGTGTCTGCTTGCTCAACTCTGGGCAGTGACTAAGAGTGCCCACATCTCCCCATGACATCAGAAATCCAACCTCTCCCTGGAATTCAGCATCCAAGCGGCACCTCTGGTTACAAACAGCACGGAAATTCCTGAATATTCAAGTTTTCTGCACCACTCCTACACCCTGCCATTGCTTGCTGCTGTTTAGGTCAGGCACTTCTCTTTGAATATTCTTCTGTCGTGTTTTTATTCATATTTTGTCCATTCTCCCTCCTGATCTCTGTACCAGGCAAGGATCTGGCTTCCGCTAATTATATTCCATTTATTTTCGGTTTATTCCATTTATTTTCGGTTTATTCCATTTATTTTCGGTTTATTCCACTTATTTTCGGTTTATTCCACTTATTTTCGGTTTATTCCACTTATTTTCGGTTTATTCCACTTATTTTCGTTTCATTCCATTTTTGCTGTACCCTTTCTTAATTTGGGCCTGTAACTGAAAAAGGTCATAAATGAAATAAACGTATTTAAAAACAGCCCCAAGAAGTCTTGCAAATATATGGTTTTTTACTAGTTCTTTCTGTGTTGGCAAATTATTTTATTTATATTATTTTAAATATTCAACCACAATAGTAAAATCAATGGGAAATGGGTAGATCATGAAGTTGATCAGTAAAGAGAATTTCTGGCAAAAAGCAATGGCAGCAGATATTTAATTTTAACATGTTCACAGCCTCCTCCAAGGGCACAACTCCTGGACATGAATTAGGATAATCACAAATTTAACTGGTTGTAATCTCAGGGATTAAATCACTTACTCCAGATCAAATCCAGAGTAGCTGGACGAGGGAAAATTGAAGCCAGACCTCAAATCCCAAACCAAAGAGTCCTTCTTCACATTCCAGAGGGAAAGTCACTTCAATATCACTGGTTTCAAATGAAATTTAACTAAAAAAACCTCTTATTTTGAGACAATTTTCAAGTCTCTCTGTTCCTCTCCAACTTTGTGGGATGAATTCTTGGTTTGAACAGCAGAGAGTTGTAAAACACAAGCTCTTGTCCCAGTTCCCCACGGTAACACAGGTGTTAACAAACACTATTTGCACACCCACAAAGCATTTTCCAAGTGTTTCCACACCTCAGAACTCAGAAATGCAAAGGCAGGTTTAAAATATATAAATAAATAAAAATCTGGAGAGTCCTTTTAGGTCTATTCCTCCCAAATTGCTAAAGAACCTTTATAGGATGCTCCATCCAAAATCAGAGATATTTTGAATATCCCCCCACACGATTTTCATTCTTCATCTTACCAAGGCCACTGAAATAACCAAAAAATGATGGTTATTCCCTCAGTTCCTTCAAATTCACATGGAAATGAGCCCCAACAGCATCACAGGGCAACTATTTAGGTCGTTCCTTGCCCAAGCCCTGAGAATTCCTCTGTATTTGCTCAGCAGCCTGTCTGAAGTGATTAAACTCTGCAGCAAGAACTGCAGGACGAGCCTCCAGCAGCCTCCTCTGAGAACTGGGACCCCAAACCAGCAAAATTCACCTCCACACACTCATTAAACCACAGTTGGTGCCTAATTAATTACTTAATGGCATTCCAGCGGCGGGGCAACGCGAATTTTCTTTCGCTAAAATCGAGGAGTGAAAAGATGGGGAAAAGCAGAGCCTGGATATCAAAGCTTTCCATGCATAAATATGATGGAGATGGAAATCTTTCCTCTTGATGCTGGAAGAGCTGAAGGCTAAAGGGAGATCCAAGAACCCTTCCCTTAAACACAGAAATTCTCCACATTCCACCTCTTCTCCCCAAGCGTTTTCCTATTGCAAAAAGCCTCCCAAATCTGGTGTGATTTAGATAATTACACATATTTATACCCAAATTCTGGGGTCTTAGAGCTTGAGGCATCTCTGTCTTCCCCGCAAAGGGGTTTGTTGCAAAATCTGGACAAATGTATTGATGAGAATAATCAGAATTAACTGTTAATTATTGAAGAGTTTGAATCAAGCCCTTTGGGAACTGTGAGCAAGAAGTGAACACCTGTGTAAGCACACGATTAAATATTTGGATGGATTTGCTTCTGAGATTTAGGATCAATAATAAGCATGCAAGAATTTGATTAAATTCATCAAATTAGGGTTTAAAAGCTCTGTGTGTCATCAGTTTCCATGTGTTCCACAAACTGCTTGGACACCACAGCAATGGGGCTTTAGGAGCAGCCCCTGCTCCCATTCCCTGCTTGGATCATCTGGCTCCAAAACACACAAATATTTCTATTATTGCCAAAAGACAACCACCAGGTGAAGCAGCAGCAGCAAAATGAGCAGATTCCTGAAGTATTGGATACCCTGGAAAAAACATTCCAAGATGACAAAGCACCTTGGGAGGGAAAAGGCTGGAAATTCTGTATTTTTCAGTACAAATTGGGGTTTATTTTCATTATATTAAGTCCTCACACATCGAGAGGACAAAGCAATCAGACCAAAACATCCTACAAAAATAAAGATGGTTATGAATATCCTTTTCTTCCCTGTAGGAACAACTAAAAAAATAGCTTGTGCACTTCCAAAAACCACTTTATTTCTGCTAGAAACAGCAGCTGCCCAGCCCCAAACAGCTGGGTTTCAATCCAAGTGGTGCCTTTCAACTCAAGGTCATTATCAGGTTTAGGAAAACAATAAAAAATTCAGTATCTAAAAGGATCTTCTGAGGAGCTGGGTGGATGCAGCTCTGAGGTCTGCAGGTTTTCTGGACAGGCGTGACCTCTTCATTTTTTCCTCCAGAAGAAGCTCATCTCCCTGCCAGTTTTGGGAGGGTGTGTAAGGACAGGAATTTTCATTTTTGTGTACTCTCAAAGCAAAAGAGGGTCAGGAAACAGTGGGAGCTGCCATGAACTCAGAGGGGGAAATAAAAATGAGATGTTACTGTCAACAGATGCTGCCTCCTTGAGAATGCCTCTATGAATTTGCTTTAAAACATTGATTTTTAGGCTGATTAAAATCACGAGGAAAAAAATATCTTCCAAAATACTTTAAATGGTTATTGAGGGACTACATCTAATATAGTTTGTACATGTAAGATGTGTCAGCATGTTCCAAACTAACCTTGGATAAATCTGTGTCATGGCATTGGAACATGTAATTACAATTTTCATGTATTTCCCTGTCAGCAACATCCTCTTAAACAGACATTTTGATTTAATTCAAATTAGGTTTCCAGCTGCAATAGCAGATTTGTGAGTTAAAGCAACAATGCAGAGCAATTTAAAAGCAACACTGTCTATATTCACTGATAAATCTTTGAACAGGATGAAAATAAGGAAAAAAAAACCTCAATTTGAACTCTTGGAGAGGCAAAACTCCTTTTGTGACCACGAACGATGAGATTTTCAGGAGTGGTTTTCCTCTAACTTCACTGGAATTACAGTCAGACCTACCCTAAATGATGATGATGAAAAAACAATTGCTGGGACAAGAAAAACAGATGAGTTTCATCATCTGCCCAGCTCCAGCACCCCAACCAAGTGAACAAAAGCAAGCACAGCTTAAACAAACACCAAAAACTGAGCTGAGGTTGGGAATGTTTAATTCCCCATTTTCATTTTCCCAATTGAACTTTTCAGTGTGTCTTGTCTGCAAACAACTCTTTGGAACTGGGGGTTGTGTATTTTGCCAAATCCTTAAGAAACAGCTGCACTTCAACTGAATTTACTTCTTTTTTTAAAAAAGAATTTACTTATTTTTTTAAAAAAAAATTTACTGATTTTTTTAAAAAAGAAAGGTTTCAAAATGCTGCCTGCTGAAGGCCAGGATGCTCTGACATTCCTCAAAATGAGCAGAAAGGATTCATTTGCAGCTCACACACACAGCCCTTGCAGGACTCTTAATTATCACCACAATTAGAGCACATAAAATAGACATTCAGCAAAAGATGAGGCACCTGGTTTTTTTTAAATAAATAACACAGCCTGGTTTTTTATAAATAACAAGATGCAATCTTGGATATTAAGGAATTAAAGTGCATGAGAAATTTCTGTTCAATCCAATGCAGAAGAGTTTTGGGAAACTAGGGGAAATTAATTAATTAATTAATCCTCATGCAAAGGAAGACAAACAAAGGGGTATATGGACAATAACCATGAGCAAGGATTTAAAAAAAAAAAATAAGTGTAGGATAAATTAATATTAATCTGTGTCCATTCAGAAAAGCCTTTCACNTTTTGCCAAATCCTTAAGATTCAGCTGAACTTAATTTGATTTTTCTTCTTTTTTTAAAAAAGAATTTACTTATTTTTTAAAAAAGAATTTACTTCTTTTTTAAAAAAATAATTTACTTATTTTTTTAAAAAAGGAATTTACTTATTTTTTTAAAAAAAGAATTTACTTATTTTTTTAGAAAAGAATTTACTTATCTTTTTAGAAAAGAATTTACTTATCTTTTTAGAAAAGAATTTACTTATTTTTTTAAAAAAAAGAAAGGTTTCAAAATGCTGCCTGCTGAAGGCCAGGATGCTCTGACATTCCTCAAAATGAGCAGAAAGGATTCATTTGCAGCTCACACACACAGCCCTTGCAGGACTCTTAATTATCACCACAATTAGAGCACATAAAATAGACATTCAGCAAAAGATGAGGCACCTGGTTTTTTTTAAATAAATAACACAGCCTGGTTTTTTATAAATAACAAGATGCAATCTTGGATATTAAGGAATTAAAGTGCATGAGAAATTTCTGTTCAATCCAATGCAGAAGAGTTTTGGGAAACTAGGGGAAATTAATTAATTAATTAATCCTCATGCAAAGGAAGACAAACAAAGGGGTATATGGACAATAACCATGAGCAAGGATTTAAAAAAAAAAAAATAAGTGTAGGATAAATTAATATTAATCTGTGTCCATTCAGAAAAGCCTTTCACCTGATCTCCTTTATTCAGTCAGACTTCCCCAAACACTGAGACAACAAAATCCTGTGGGCACAAGGGCAAAGCTGGATTTCAAGGAAAAAAAAGGATAAATTAAGTGTCTCAGGGCACTGCCCCTGTTCTGAGCCTCCTTCTCCAGGTGTTTTTGGGTTTTCAGGAGTGCCCAGCTCTGCTTTGCTCAGCCCAGGTGTCCAAATAACAGAGACCATCCAAATTCACTCACTCCCCTCTGGCTGATTTGATGGACAAAGGCTGATTTTACCTCCAGGGCTCCCAAAAGAGATGGTCAAATCACCCAGAAATGCCAAGCCATCTTCCTATTCCCACAAGAAAGACAAGAATGAAACTCTCTTGGATATTGCCCTTGCTCAGTAAAGTTTAACACTTGTCCCTTTACTTCCTCTCTCTTCCTTTTTTTCCAAATGAAACTCAGAAATCTCAACATAAACCTCAGAATAAATTACAATAATACACCTGTAAAGAGTGTTTTATAGCTATTACATAATACATGTGTACATGTGTTTTGAGTCAGCATCATTAATTGGAATAATCAGCTGATTTTATTAATTTCCCCTCCCATAAGGTGAGGCACACACCTGCTAAGGAGAGGGAGCAGGGTTTAGTGACTTTGAAATACTGGATTTCAGTGATGAAAAGAGAGTGAGAATGAGCCAGAATTTAGGGAAATCACAGAATTTCACCCAGAAATTAAGCAGGAAAATCTACTGCTGATCCTATCAAGCACAACAACATTTCAATCAAACGTACAGGAACCTCATTGTGAGGAAAAGAGAGAAAAGAGACAACTTTCATTATCAAAACATCCAAACTGAACCATGCCATGATTCCTGAAGGAGATAAAGACCAGAGGAACAGAGAGAGGAGTCTGTAAGTGATGCCACTCGCAGAAAAATCACTGTCTGTGTTTCCCAACCACCACCTGCCACTGGGGCACAGCAGCTGAAATAAATTCCCTGCAAGTCCTGAGCAGAGTGATCATCAGCCAGGGTGCACAAAACCACGGCAGCACCTCCCAAGGCTGCATTTAAATGGGATTTAAAACACATGGACAGAATATTTTTGAAAATAGCCTCGTGCTCAGAGGTGAGCAGGACCCAAGTGAAGGGAATCTGCTGCCACTAATCTCAGCTACACCACGGAAATCTGCACAGGCTTTATTCCTGCATGGAAATGAACTCCTTAATTCAACATTTTCATCTGTTCTGCAGCTATTTTGGGTGGCTTTCAAAGCTCCCTGCGTGTGGATCTCCTGGTGCATCTGGATCTCCTCCTGCTTTCCTGCTTGCTCTCTCCCACGGCAGGCTGGGATGCTGATAATCCCTGAAAAATTATTATTAAATAAATCCCACTTAATTCAACCTCCTTCACAGGCAAATTTTAATTAGAGATACAGCCAGCCTATAGACAAATTGCTCAACTTGAATCCCTAATGTTTCCAGGAGCTGTGTGGGGATTTTAAAACCCAAACAAATCTACCTGAGCACTGGGAAAGGGAAAAAAAAAAGAAAGAAAAGAAAAACAAAACCCTGCATCCACTCTGAGGAGGTGCTCATTAAATGAACAGCAGTAAACTTGTTTTTCTAACTTGTCCCACTGCACATCAGCAGCCACAGGAAGCAAACCAAACCTGATGGATCCCTTGAGCGTGTTTTCATAGCTTTAGCTTTTAATAAATGTAACACACTCCACCCTCAGAGCAGAGCAGGGCTCAGGTTCCAGCAGGAAAAAAAAAAAATAGGGGGTTGTTTTAAATATTTAGATTACATTACAGCTGGGACATTAAAATAAGCAGTGGCTTGTAGTGCAGACAGATATCAGAATGAGCTCAGTGAAATGTGTGTCAAAGTCTGGTGTGGCTGCAAAGTCTGAGCTCTGCCAGCCTGGGGTTTTTGTACTTATTTTTCATTATTTGTGCTACAATGGGGCTTTCTGATGGCAGCAAGCAGAAAAGCATCACAGTGCTGGGTGTTGGATAAACACAAGTAGTGGGAGTCTCCAGAAAGTTTATATATTTCAGTGAGAAAACGGGGGGGAAAAAGGACAAATAAAGGCTATTTAGGAACAGACACAGACCTCAATTCAGCCTATGCCTCACTGTACCCAGGTATTTTGCTGAGTCCAAGCCTAAATACAATTTTTTTTGTATTTCCAAGTCTCAATTCAGTGCTTTAATTACACCACCATCCATAACACACCCATATTTTTCCACCAGTAACAGTTCCCCAACTTTCCACAGGTATTAAATTCTCCCTTAGAGCCTGAATTCTCCTTGCCCCTGAAGGGCTGATGGTGATCCAGAGACTCAGGCCTGATCTTAATAATCCAAATTTTCAGGCTGTTATTCCAGATTTATTTGATTGAATCAAGCTGGGGACTTAAGGTCACTTAGGGACAGGGTGAAAGGTTGAACCCCATGATTTTAAGGATCCTTTTCCAAACTGAACAAGTGTGTAGAATAAAAGCTGGAAAGAGCCACAGAAGTGCACAGCCAGAGCCACCAGACTCAGGTTTGGGAGCTGTCTCCAGGAACTGATGAAAATTAAGCATGTTCACAACTAAATCACAACTCAACCATCTGTGGGGTTTTGAGAGAAAACTTCATTACACTGCAAGCCACACATTGCTCATGTGACACAACAGCTCAGCTGGAAAATGGCTCAAAATTCAGTGCACTTGAGAAAAATCCCCCCCAGTGACTTCACCAGGTGTTGAATCAGTCCCAGACAGTGTCAGAGCTGGGGAGAAGGGTCATGGATGTCACCCCTGGACTGTGACATGCCTCACATTCATCCCCTGGCTCAGCCCTGCCTGTTTACACCCCAGAGCAGCTGTCCCAGCCTGACCTGGAGCCAGTTGGGCTATTACACAATCAATCATTCCCCTCCAGCCTACAGCCAGGCAAACCTGGCCAGAAAGGAGGGGGGGAAAAAAAAAGCCTTTTACAAGAAACCCACTTGTTGCTCCATCTGCTGCTGGCCAAAAGCTATTTTCAGTAAATGTGCCACAGGCATTTGCAAAGGTCTGTATGGTAAATTATGGGGCTGAACGAGCAGCTGAAGCCTCAACCTGTGTGCAAATAAACTGTATTTTTCTCAGTCTCTGAACAACTACTCACTGATGAGAGAACAGAGGAAATACAGCAGGTAAACACTGAGAGGACATGAATCTTTAGAAAACCTGGTTTTATTAGTTCTGCCCTGATGGAACTACTTCCTCACTCTCCTAAAAACACCCTCAATAACGCTGAGGGTAAAAGAAGCAAAATGAAGAGGAGGAGACAGGGATGCAGGTGGGAAAACAGGCACACAGGAGGAAATTCTACATGGTTTCTTTGCAAAGATCACCTTACTCCTATTTCAGTGCCAAAGGTTCCACGGCAAATCCCAAAAAATATCCCAGGCAAATCTACCTGAGCCCATCCTTCATCTTTGGAACCTGGACATCACCTTGAATTCCCTGGCTGCTCCCCAGGCCCTCACATCCAACCCACGCTCAGCTCTCCCTAAAGCAGCATTTCTGAAACTTTCCATGTGCACAGCTGAAAATTCTTGCCAGAGCTTTGATGGTTGCAGTTGCCTTCAACATCCCCTGGCCTGGTTCGGATCCATCCAGGCTCTCTCTGTGGGCATCTGTCACAGAGCTGCAAAGATCATTTTCCTAAACTGTTATTTTTAGCACATGCCCCCCTCTGCACGGTTCCCCTTGCCAGCTCCGTGTTTTCTAAAGCAAATAAGAACCACTTGCCTTGGTTTTCTTTTACTTTATTCTGTTTCGAAAAAGACAAACTCCTACCTGTAACTGACCTATATCAGCCTCTGTCACCTGCTTGCTCAGTTTTCAAACAAGGATGGAGGGAGGCATCCTTTCATGTGGCTCTTTAGTCTTGAGAGGGTCTCCTTAAAAACACCAGCAAAAATACCTCATTAAAATCCATGTTGGAGTAACTACCCCCAAAAAAACCCAACCCAAAACTGTGGCCTCGCTACTCCAGAGCACAGCAGAGTCCACCTAAAAGGCAGAATCCTTTTGTCCAGGCTGCTGCATATCCCTGAATAAGCCTGGAAAGAGTTTTCCAAGCACAGAACTCAGCCCAAAAAACTTTCCTTGCTCAGAGTGTGGAACTCGGTGGCTCCTGATAACAGAGAACAGGAAAAATGAAGCTTCCAGGTTTTTTGTCTGCCATTCCTTTGCTTGCTGGATTTTTACAACAGATTTCATTCAGCGACAGTGGAATCCTGTGGATGTAACACCCAAATATTTCCAAACTGCTCATGTCCAGTGTCCAAATGGCACTTTAAATATCAGAAAATCCCAGGATGGTTTGGGTTGGAAGGGATCTTAAAGCTCATCCAGTGCCACCCCCTGCATGGGCAGTGACACCTTCCACTGTCCCAGGTTGCTCCAACCCAACCTTGGACACTTCCAGGGATGGGGCAGCCACAGATTTTTTAGGAAATCTGAGCCAGGGCCTCCCTACCCTCCCAGGGAAGAATTCCTTCCCAATATCCCATCCAACCCTGCCCTCTGTCAGTCTGAAGCCATTCCCCCTTGTCCTGTCACTACAAACTCTTCCAAACAGTTCCTCTAAACTGTCTAAACCTCGTGGATAAATAAGCAACTCCTACTTTCATTTCTCCCCCTAAAATTATTCTGTGCATTTTTTTAAAAAATATCCTGTCTCTAAAAGCACTCCTAATTATGAAATTATAGCACAGCAAGACATCTGTCTATTAGGACTCCTGTTTCAAACTCCTCTTAGGGCAGGGGTGAAAACAGGGATGCTGCATTGCCTCCATGAGAAAAGGCACAAAACACTGCTTCCCATGTCCCTCTTCTGTTAAAAATTACCCCTTTCAGCTCCCAATCCCAATCCCAAACCGGATTCCTACTGCTTTAAATCCCATTTTCTCAGTTTTCAACCAAGAAAACCAATTTCTGCACAAAAGCAGCTGCACCTCAAAGTGCAGTTCGAAAGGAAGCTCTTTTGCTGATACCAAAGGAATGCTTAAAAAGCCACTCCTCAGAGTACTCCCTGCAGAAGTATAATCAGAGGAGTATTAGTTCACACAATGGAAAGAATGAGGATTTGAACCTCACCCAAAGGGTGGCAGAACAGACACACTCTGGTATTCCACGGACTCCTCCTGCCCTGCTCACAGGGGGAATGAATAGAGCAGAGGAACCACAGCAATGCACAGAGGGAATATTTATCCAATTTTGGACAGACCACATCTTTAGGATGGTTCAGTTCTTCCCCTGAACCTCTCCTGCCACAGTGCTGCCACAGCATCACATCCCACACTGGAACAGCAAAGTCTCCAACGAGGTTGTTGTGTAGAAAATGAAACACATGGGAACGCCTGGATCCTCCACATTCATCATCTTGTACTTCTGGAAGTCACTGATAAGTGTTTTACAAGCAAAGCTCTGGAAATGCCAAATATTTAAAAGCAGACAGATAGGAATTCCTCTTGTAGGATCTGTCACACGGATTCATTATGAATCATTTGGATCCCACACAGCTGTCACCGTTTCAGTCACGAGAGCCCAGGCATCACAAGCTACAGCTTTATTTTTAGATGGATTCATTAGCTGTCATTTTTTTAATCATCAGAGAACTAAGAGAATTGCATTCTGTGTTCCTGCAAGGATGTGTGGGGCTGTAACCTGAGAATCAACACTGTCATTGATGGGAAGTGACCTCTGAGCTTTGCCCTGAGGAAAGAATCAGTGGCTGGAATTAATTACATCAGCTGATGACACGGCTCCTCATCAATAAAAACATACCTCAAACATCACCTTTCCTAAATTTCACTGCTGCTGGATGCTGTCACATTGATGAGGCTGATCCTGTAACGTCCCTGCTTCGTTTCCCACCAACCAGAATAAAAACAGAAGCCACAAAGCACTTCCAAGGGGTGAGTATTAATGCCAGAGCACAGCTGGGCATCCTGCATCTTAAAAACAGCATCATGTCTACACATGGAGCCAGCAGGAAAGCAGAGTAAAGGCAGGACCAGCCCTTCATGAGCTGGGGAAGGAACTGGCACAGGGGAAAGTGGTAGAGCAGTGAATTAAACTGTAAGCACAGTTCAAGAAGGGAATGTGACACTCCCACACCTCCTCCTGCACCTTCCAAGGAGCACAGCTGGACCCAGCACAGGTACCCACAACACAGGGCTTTAAAATTCCATAACACATCCACGACCCAGCTCCATCCCAACCCTTAGCCATCCATCTTTCACAGCTGGGAACCTCTCAGCACACCCACTGTTTCTGAACACATTATTTATTCCATTATTCCAGGATCCAGGAAAAGGCCGTGCCTTAATTACAACAGCATGTGCAGA
Organism: Falcunculus frontatus; assembly: GCA_013398115.1. Taxonomy (NCBI): domain Eukaryota; kingdom Metazoa; phylum Chordata; class Aves; order Passeriformes; genus Falcunculus; species Falcunculus frontatus. Next base: position 119,697 of record VZRV01004291.1, read on the forward strand.
ATTGCAAGGAGTCAGTTCCCGATCCCTGGCTTCCCAAGGAGGCTCCAATTCTCCAGGAAAACATTTGCTTTCCTAACACAAGGAGTGCTTTTCACATTTCACAGCCCACTCTGGCATTTAGGGATTGCCCTGCCAAGTGACCAAGCCAAATCCCAGCTTGGCACAACTGGGAAGGACACCAGGACACCACAGGGACACCCAAAATGTCCCTGCAGCTCCACTCACAGAACGTCCAGGGAAGAGCTGCTCTGGAGGAGATTTTCAGGCACATAAGGGAGAAATTAGAGAGACACAGTTCTGCTATGGTTTGTGGCAACGGCAGCTAGAATTGCCTGTTTGCAACAATTAAAAGGATGGAGCTGTGCCAGGGGAGTTGGGATGGATTTTAGGGAAAGGTTCTTCCCTCAGAGGGTGCTGGGCACTGCCCAGGCTCCCCAGGGAATGGGCACAGCCCCACAGAGCTCCAGGAGGGTTTGGATAACACTCTCAGGGATGCACAGGGTGGGATTTTGGGGTGTCTGTGCAGGGCCAGGAGCTGGACTGGATGATCCCTTCCAGCTCAGGATATTCCGTGATTCTACAAAAAGTCAGCTTGCAGACGAGATGATGAAAACAAAGCCCATATTTACTATTAACACTTACTAAGACAGACAAAACTCATCTAAATTTTCTTCTCGTTTTCCCAAATATTTCTGATTCAGAGAGGCACAAACACACAGGGAACGAGACGGACAAAAGCAAAGCAAACAAAGATCTGACAGCTCAGGACTCCCACGTGCAGAGTCACTCTGAGCTGTCTCAAGGCAATGGATTGTCACCCAAATGCTTTCAGCAGTTGTGTTTGAGATTGTTGGTTAAATAACAGAGACAGAATTTCCAGGCCCTGATCCCTGCAGCCCTTCATCTTCCATCATCTCCATTTCCAGGAATAACAGACACATTTCACCCTAATTTTGAGACTAAAAAGAAAATCCACCCTAGGGTTTGTTCCTAACTCTGTTTCCTGGTCATAGACCAAAACATCCCTGCGTGTTCAAGATGCCTCAGCACGGTTTATGTTTCCTAATCCTAAATTTCTGTGGCAGTGGGAACGATGCAGATGCTGCCTGAACAATCCCAACCTCCTTTAGTGAAATCACACCACAAACACAACTTGGAATTTCTACGGCAACAACGTGTCCCTGTCACTCGGGCGTGAAGGAGAAAAATTTACCAACAGTCAATTTCAAAGACGTTTATTTTAAAAACAAACATTTTGTACGGTTGTTTCACCCCCCCCAAAAAAACATTTGCACAGCTCAGAAAAACAAGAAGTCAATCCACGAACCCTCCTATGGTTACAAGCCAACACTAACAACTCGCCACATCAGAAATACGTGTCAACAAACAATATCCACATTCCACCAGGGATAAAAACACAACCAACATGAAAGGCTTCGGGTCTCGGGGATAAGAAAGAGGCTGCACAACACGTCAAGGGATGCTCGGGGTGATCCATCCCACCAAACCTAAAACCTGCACCTCAACCACGGCGTTCTTTTGGAGCCAGGTCCGCACGAGTTTCCCACAAACCTGCTCCCTTTTTTTTTTCCTGGCAAAGCATTTAACTGTGCAAAATTGCCTCGCCAGCGACAGATGTGAGTACAAAGAGAAGTGATTTGCTACAAAAGGATTAATACATTTTGAAAGTTACTGTCTGGCAAACTGTCAAAGGGACTTTTATTGGTTTATTTTATTCTGGCTGTCGCTAAGCCCGGTGGCACACAAGCCACATAGGTGTGCAGGGACCAGAACCACGTCAAACATCCCCCAGCTCCGGGCACAGAGCTGCCTCTGGTCACCACAGAGGTCATTTCAAAGTCCGGCCCTGGGCTTCTCCAGCACTCCCAGTTCAGTGTGTGTGCCCTTGGACGTGGATGTTTGGCCACTGACCGCTTGTCACCTGTTTGACCACTGACCATCTGGCAGCCATGTGACCACCAAGGGTTTGACAGCTGCTGGCCGAGCTCAGCCCCTGGAGCTGTTTGACCACCGAGCACTCATCACCCTTCAAACGGGGACTGTGTGACACCCGTTTGACCCCTGACCACCTGACACCTGTTTGACCACTGACCATTTCACTCCCTTTGACCTTGGACAGTCTGACACCCGTTTGACCCCAGCGGATTTGACAGTGGCTGTCTGAGCTCAGCCCCTGGAGCCGTTTGACCACTGATACCTGCTTGACCACTGACCATTTCACACCCGTTTGACCAGGGACCGTCTGACCTCAAGAATTTGACAGCTGCGGTCTGAGCACAGCCCCTGGCACCACTTTGACCCCTGACCACTCGTCACCCGTTTGACCACTGACCATTCCACACCCCTTTGACCACCGACCATTTGACACTCATTTGACCACCAACCACTTATCACCTCTTTGACCACTGACCACTTGTCCCCCATTTAACCACTGACCATTTCACACCCGTACGACCAGGACCGCCCGTCACTCGTTTGACCCCCGAGGATCTGACACCCGTTCGACCCCCGCGCTCTGACAGCCGCCGTCCCAGCGCTGCCCCGGGATCGCCCCTCTCCTCACGCCGAGCCCTCAGCCCTCAGCCCGCCCTGCCCGGGCGCTCCCGCGGCCTCCCCGGGCGCGGTGACAGCTGCGGCCGCCCGTCCCCGCCGCCTCGGCCCGGGCCCGGGGGCACCGCGACAGCTC
>VZRV01004295.1:0-12567 GCA_013398115.1 Falcunculus frontatus
ATTCTGTGATTCTGTGAAGTGCCAGGGATTTTCCTTCACAGGGAGTGGGAAGAGCTGCAGTGCCCTGACCTTGGTTCCTACAGGGAGGTGAGGGGCAGGGCTGGCACTGGAAATGGGATCTGCCAGCCCCTGGCTGCTGAGCTCCCTGCTGGCCTGCCCTTTCTCAGCCTGGAGAATGGGTTATTGTTGTTTTCCTCGGGAGCCATCGGCTGTCCCTGGCTGTCCCTGCTGCTCCCAGCTGTCATTATGGGCCTTATCTGCCCTTTGCTCAGACAGCCAGGGCTGTGTCAGGATGTTCTCTCCTGTCCCCTCAGCCTGGCTGCAGGTTTGGCTCAGTCTTTGTGTGCCTGGCACTCAGAGGTTCCTGCTGGGTGCTGCTTGCTGCCTTCAAGGGAATATTTACAGGGATTTAGGGGCTTCATGGCTAAAAAAAATGGGTGTAGCTGTGATTGTGCCCAAGAAGCCTCTGGGCTTTTCTTGGGCTCTCAGGAAGGTTTGAGTTCTGTGCTTGTTTCACTGTGGTTTTCATTCCTCCCCGGGATCCAGGCTGATCCCTGTGGATGTTTTTACTGGCACAAACTGGCAAAAAAAATCAGAATTCTAGAACAGTTCATTTAAAAAGAACCTACAACATCACCCAGTGCAGCTGCCTGAGCACTCCAGGGCTGAACAGAAGTCAAAGTGTGTCATTCAGGGCATTGTACAAAATCCCCTCTCCAAGAAGCCTTTCCAGGATTTTACCCCCTTCTTGGCTAAGAAATGCTTCCTAATACCCAGCCTGAGCCTCCCCTGCTGCAGCTGGGAGCCCTTCCCACCAGTCCTGTCCCTGGATCCCAGGAGAAGAGCTCCATCCATCTCCTGTTCCATCTCTTCCACATCTCCGTGTCCTCCTGGGGAAGCTGCAGAGAGCCAGGAGCTCGCCCCTGAGCCCCCTTTTCTCCAGACAGGACAATCCCAGAGCCCTGAGCTTTGCAGGAGGCGCTTCCAGCCCTGCCCCAGCTCTGTTCCCCTCCTCTGGGTGCCCCCAAGCCCCTCTGCATGCCCACCCAGCCCTCCAGGGAGTGTTTTAACTCTTCCCCCAGGGCTGCACAAGCACCCTTTTCCTGTTCACAGTGACATTTTCCAGCTTTTGGATGGAAAACCCACCTGAGCACACTCTGCTCTTTTGTTAAAAACCGATTGATTCCAATTGGTGCAGGGTTTTTTCCTGGATCAGGTTATTGGTTGGTGTCTGGCCGAAGCTCTTATAAAGTAACCCAATCCTCTGCCCTTTGGAGCAAAGCAGCAAATGCCCATTGCTGGGAGGCAGCAGGGGCTCCTCAGAGAGCTGCTTCCAGCTGGGATATTCCTCATTGGGATGGCTCAGGAGCTGCTCCATGAGATGCAGGAAAAATTCCCCATCTTCATCCTGCTGGCAGCTGGACTGTTGGATTTGTCTGGTGAGTGATGGGAGTGGGAATGGGAACGTTCTTATCTCAAAAATTGCTGCTTTTCTGCCTCTTTTGCTCTGTTCTCGGCGTTGTGCCATCAGCCTCAGGTGTGGGACAGCTGTGGGATGAAGGAGCAGCTTCTCCCTGTTTGTGCAGCCCAGGATTTGGGTGAAATGGTTTCATTTGGGGGGCTGTGAGTGGCCCCACATCAACACATTGCTGTGCTGCTCCACCTGAGCTCAGTCCCCAAAGAATTTGTTGTCTCTTTAGGAGAAAACAAATTAAAAATCCTTTTTCCTGAGTAATTCCAAGCAGCACCGAGGATCAAGCTGGTGCTGCTGAAACCTTGGTCAGAATCCCCTTTTCCAGGCACCACGGTTCAGCACTGACACATTGTGCTGCCTCTCCTTTGGGAACAGCTGTCCTGCCAAATATTTCTGACAGCATGAAATCAGTGATGGGTTCGTGCTGCTGCTGCCCCAGCCGAGCTCCTGGGGCTGCTGTCACTCACAGCAGGGCTCCAGCCTTGGCTTTCCACCTTGCTGGGTGCCTGTGAGCATCCCTGGGAGGGCACATGAATTAACTGGGCTGGTGGAAGCAGTGCTGTGTCTCCAGGCAGGCTGTTCTCTTCAGGAAAGATAAACTTGGGAAATGGCAAAGAATTTTCCACCTAATTAATAATTTTCTACTTTTTGTGAAGCTGCTAAACCTCTGCCTTGCCTTTGTCAAAAACCACAATTTAAATGCATAACACTCAAGCTTTTAGATTCGTGTCTTTCCTGGCAGGTGCCTAAGGAAAAATGCTTAAAGTTTTGGGGGAGGAAAATCCATTTTAGTCTGTGGTTTGGAAAGTATAATTTGGAACATCGACCTTCTGATGTGAAGACAGAAAAAGTAAAACGTGTGGAGAAAAGAATAACCTTTAAAACCGAGGCTCTGCCTTTTTCAGTGACACAGTGGCTGCTTTGGCTTTGAGAAGTCGCTGTGTTCTGTCTGTTCTGTGTCAAAACAAACCTGCCTGGACACCCTGTATGGATCAGGAAGCTCCTGATGGGATTGGGATATTGGTGGAGGGGGGTGGTAAAGGAGAGCCAGGGGAGGGAGCTCATTTGGGTTTATTTTAATCTGGCCTTGCTGTGGAAGAGCTCCCAGCCTGTCCTTGGCCAGCCCGAGGGTTTCCCTCTCCCTGCATCTTCTACAGTGGAGATAAAGGGTTCTTCTCTGGCTGGTTCATGCTTTGGGTCCTTCATGGGATGCTGAATATCAACAGCAGAGGATGAGGTTTGTAACAGCTGGGAATGGGAATGGGAATGGGAATGGGAATGGGAATGGGAATGGGAATGGGAATGGGAATGGGAATGGGAATGGGAATGGGGATGGGAATGGGAATGGGAATGGGGATGGCGGTGCCAGAGCTCCCATGTGGCTCTGGCTGCAGGCAGTGCCTGCTCAGTTTGGGCTGTCCTGAAGTGCTGCTGGAGCTGTTCAGGGCTCATCAGAGCTGAGGCTTGTTCCAAAGGCCTGTTCTCTGTCCCCCAGGTGCCTCCAGGAGTGCCCGTGGTGCCAGCGGGGCGCTGGGCTTGAGCTCTGCTGGAGCAGCCCAGCCCAGGGCCCAGCACAGCCCCGTGCCCGTCACTGAGGGTGACTGGGACGAGGTGACCTTTCCTTTCCAGAGCCCAGGAGCTGATCCCAGCAGTGAAACAACCTCTGACTCCATGTCCCACCCAGGGGGAGCTGCAAACAGAACAGCTCTGCTGCCTGGGGCCGAGGTGCTGCACACAGCAGCCTTAAACCCCCAGGATGGACACACATCTCCTGGAAAGCTCTGGGGCGGCTCCACACAGGGGTCACAGGCCACCACAGCTCTGGCACTGCAAAGAGAACCAGAAAGTTCTCCTGGGGCCGGTCTCAGCCCTCCCAGCTCCAGCTCTGGGCTGCCCCAGCCCTTTCCCAGTGGAGGGACTCTCCAGGACTCTCCCCAGGTCACAGCTCCCTCTTCCCCTCCTGCCATCAAGCAGAGGGAGGTGCCAAGTCCTAAAACTTCTCTTCTGACTCCAACGCTCGATTTTCATCCTCCGAGAAGAGAAATGGCAGCATCTCCATTTCCCCCCAGAGCTGGGATTTCTCTTGGGAGGGCAGGGGAGGGCTGGCTGCCCACAGGAATGCTTCCCACTGGGAAAAGGCCCAAGGACACGGACCCTCCAGCCCAGCCTGACCCCACAGCAGAGGTGACACCTGCCCACCCAAGGAGCACTCAGAGCTTGGATGCTGGGGTTACAACTTCTGCAGTCCCACCACAGCCAGCTCCAGGGGACCTTGGCTCAGGCTATTCCACAACACCCCAGGCCAGGCCCATTTGGGTTTCCCCTCATCCATCCCTGCAGCAGGAAACCACAGGCAACAAAGGCAGAAATTCAACCTCAGCTGTCACAAACGGTTCTGGACAGCCAGCCCAGCTGCCTGCTCCTCACACCCTCCCAGCAGGCAGCCTAAATTCTTCTTCATTCTTGATGGAGGCTCCAGCTCCTGATGAATTCCTTCCATCTCCGTTCCAAGCTGGCACAACTGATGGACAACAGCCCCTCTCTTTGCACAGGGCTCTCAGCTGCACCAAACACCTTCCCCCAGAGACCAACAGGAGCTCTCAGGAAATGGCAGCTCTGGCTCTGCAAAGAGATGCTGCTCCTTGGGCAGTGACAGGGAGACCTGGAAAATCTCCCTCCCCTCAGAGCCCACAGCCTTCTCTTAGCTCATCCTCATTAAGCCAGTTGTGGATTTCCACATTAAAACCTTCCACAACTCCTAAAGAGCTCAAAGAAGCAACACCTCCCCTCTTCCCAGGAATGCCCACCTTTGGGAATACAGATCTCCAGCCCTGGGATTCTCTCCCGGCAGAGCTTCAGCTTCCTGGTGCCTCTGCTCCTCCTCGTGCTGGGATGCAGCCCATGGGCATCCCCACCCCTGCTGGGAGAGGCCTCCACACCCCAACCTCCTCATCCACATCTCCTGGCTCTGGGAGAGGCTTCCACTCCCCAACCTCCTCATCCACATCTCCTGGCTCTGGGAGAGGCTTCCACACCCCAACCTCCTCATCCACATCTCCTGGCTCTGGGTCCCGGCTCCAAGGAGCCTCTGCCCCTCCTGTGCCTCGGGGAGCCTTGGCTGGGCTGCTGCAGGTGAGCACAGGGCACGACTCCAGGAGAAGGAGCAGAACTGGTTCTCCCCCACTGACCCCAGCAGCCAGCCCCATGCCCAGCCCCTCTGGAGCACACGGCCACAAGGACCAGGCAGTTCCCCCTCCCAGCCTTGTCCCTCCCAGCCCCACCAAGCCGGGAGCTCCTGCTCCAATCCTGCTCTCATCCCATGCCCAGGGAAGCCATCCCAGCTCCACCCCAGCACATCCTGGGCCAGGGGTGCCCAGTGAGGTCCCAGCACCCCTGGCCCAGGCTCTGGTGCACCAGTTCAGGATGTCCCTCGATGCAGCTGCCAGCAACTTCAGCACAGTCGGAGGTTTTTGTTTGACCCTGCTGCCCTCATCCCCACACTTGTCCTTCGTGCTGAAGAGCACTGATGGCATGATCTGCCTGCAGCCCATGCAGGATTCCCCTCTGCCCACAGAATTCCCGAATGCCAGTGTTGGGGGGCTGGTTTCCATCCAGCAAATCCTGGCAGCGTCCAATTCTTCAGCGCTGGACCTTGCAAACCTGCAGCACCTGAGCCCTTCCAGCCTGGTTCTGGTCAGGCCTGTGTTTGTCCTGCTGCCCAGTGACAGAGCACACCCACGGGTGCTGCCCTCTCCTCAGGGTGACCACAGAGTGGCCCACCTGGCCACAAATGTGGGGACAACTGCGAGCAGCCAGGATATCCCAGTGAAAACCAGTTCCTCTTATCCCTCTAAGCCTGTGGGACCTGCAACTTCTCTGTCCACTGTGTCCAAGCAAGGAGCAGAGAGAGCAAAAGGAATTTCGGAGCCAGTGCCAGCTGATCCTAATCCTACAGCCCTCAGGGGCTTGTCCCCAGCTGTCACCTCATCCCCAGGTCCTGTGCTGGAGCCACGGACGAGCCCCACAGCGCAGACCATGCCCAGGCTGCCCGAGGAGATGCAGATTCCTGCTCCCCATCCCCAGCAGGCCACAGGCACTGCATTGCTTTCCCTGCCAGCAGAGCCTGGCACCTCCCCACTGCCACCAGTGCTGGTGTCCACTCAGAGCCCCCAGTCTTCCCCCAAAGTGGTTTTCACCACTGAAAGGTCACAGCCTTCATCTGCAGCTCCTTTCCTGCTGGCAAAGGGACTCGGTGGCTCCCCAGAGCCTGCCCAGCCTGGGAGCAGCACAGGGGCTGCAGGGCAGGGCCAGCACGGACGGGGAGTGGGCTCAGTGCCCACCCCCAGCTCTGCCCATGCCCCCTGCACGGGGTGTTTGACCACCAAGCCCCCACCCAGGGCATTCCCCAGCACCAAACCCCTGCAGTCCACGCCACAAAGGCTCCCAGGTGCCAAGCTGCTGCCATCACTGGTTGTTCCCAGCACATCCTCAGCCTCCTCTGTGCTTCCAGCTGGGAATGAGCACAGCGATTCCAGAGAGGGCAGCACAGCTCGGTCTGGAGTCCCTGTGCCTGCCACAGCAGCTCAAACCCCCATCACTGCTGGAAAACCTGGTCTCACTCAGCGTTTGGAGTTGGAACTCACCCCCACTGTGCCTCAGCCCTTTATAACCACCCAGAGACCAACACCGGCACCAGAGGAAACTCCATTTTCCACAGGGATCCAAAGGAAAACACCAGTTTCTGGGAAGGTTCTGGCTGTGGTGCCCCATGCAGGGATGTCTGCCAGCTCTCCTGCCCCTTCCCCAGCTCCTGCTGAGCTGTTCTCACAGGCCAGCACGGGACAAAGCACGAGGCCAGCTGAAACCAGCACCAGTGCAGGAGGAAGAGGAGCTGGTAAATCCCTGGGAAGCAGCACATCTCCATCAGCCCTGTTCAACACAAGGCCACCACAGCCCCCCTCAGCAGCCCTGGGGTTCAACTCCAGCCTGGGTTCAACTCCAGCCCAACCATCTGCATCCACAGGCTCTGTTTCTGCCCTGGAGGGACATCCCAAACCCACACAGGGCACGTCCCAGGCTGCAGCAGCACGGACTCCTCTCCCTGCAGCCGAGCGTGTCACTGCTTCGCTCAAAGGCAAAGAGCAGCTTCACCTGCCAGCCCCAGCCCTGCAGCCTGACCCAAACTCGCTGCTGAACTCCTCAGGGCTGCTCTCTGCAGCGGTGGGGAAGGGTGAGGGGGCAGCAAGAGGAGATGCAGCCCCCACCAGGCAGCTGCCCACTCAGGCACCCGCGTCTGCTGCACACCCAGCATCACCCAGACTCCCTCTGGACGAGACATCCCACCCTCTGGAGAAGGTGTCCCACCCTCTGGAGAAGGCATCCCACTCTCTGGAGGAGGTATCCCACCCTCTGGAGAAGGTGTCCCACCCTCTGGAGAGGGCATCCCACCCTCTGGAGGAGGCATCCCATCCTCTGGAGAAGGCATCCCACCCTCTGGAGGAGGTGTCCCACCCTCTGGAGGAGGATTCCCACCCTCTGGATGAGGTATCCCACCCTCTGGAGAAGGCATCCCACCCTCTGGAGGAGGTATCCCACCCTCTGGAGGAGGTATCCCACCCTCTGGAGGTGTCCCACCGTCTGGAGGAGGATGCCAGGGAACAGGACTCTGGTCACTCCAGCCCTGGCACTGCTGCCGGGCCCCCCACACCGACAGCAGTTTCTGTCCCTGCTAATAAGCTCGTTAATCAGGGCACTCATCAGCCCGCTGTCAATGACCCTGAGCTGCTCCCAGCCAGGGACCTCGTCCAGGTCCCCCCGGCCCCAGAGAGCTCCTCGAATTCCCCCGGGAGCCTGGCAGCTCTGACACCCCCAGGGGATCCCTGGCTGGATGCTGCGGGCACTGACTCAGCCCAGGGGCTGCTGCTGAGCACGGAGGAGGCAGAGGAGGAGGGCAGGACGAGGGAAGTGACAGACGGAGCAGCTGAAGGCTTGGGGACAGCGGTGACACTGGAGCCGGGAGCCCTGGGGAGCGACTCACACCAGAGGAGGGGGCTGCACTCGGATGTCACCGTGCTGGACGGGCAAGTAGCCCCGGCTCCCTGCTCTGGGTGTTGCTGCTGCAGCCTGGCTGGGTTTCATTTTATTCCTTTTTTCCCGTTTTTCCCCAGCTTTGCCATCGTGAGCGACTCCTGCGGCTCCGGGAACCACTCGGTGCGGCTGAGCCTGAGCCCCGCAGGGGCCACAGCCCCCGGGATCCCTGGATCGGAGCCTTCCCAGGACACCTTCCTGGCTCTGGTGGCCCTGCAGAGCAACAGCAGCCAGGCCCTGCTCCAGATCCACTCGTGCTGCGTGACCCCCTCTGCCAGCCCCGGGGCTGCGGGTGCCCAGTGCTGCCTCTTCCGCAGGTGGGAATGGGAAAAGTCTCCCTTCATGTAGGGTTTATGGAAATAAACCATCCTGCTCCTCCCAGGGGCTGTCAGAGGTGTGCAGCACCCCTTTCCTGCTGGGGAGCACATGCCAGGGCAGTGCAGGGGTGCCAGAAAGGCTTCTCCACACCCCCACTGCTCCATCAGCACCTCTCCTGTCTGCTCGAGGTCGGGGGAACGGGAGGATCCATTAACCGGGCTCTGTAAACCCTCTGGGGTGTGAAATGTGTGTTAGAGGCAGCTCAGGGGTTGCTTGGCACACCACAGCAAAACCAATGTCCCAGGAACAGCTCTGCTGCTCTCGGGCTCCTGAGCAGGGCGGGTGTGGCCGGGAATGCCGATGTTTTGTGGATTTTCCCGTGTCTCGGATGTAGATGCAGGGGTGTGGTGTGGAGTTTGATCAGAGCTGTGCCAACAGAGCCTGCTTTAGTCAGGGAGAGCTGGGATTTGGAGCCGTTTGCCTTTTGTCCCTGCCAGGCTGCCCTGGGAATGCAGACACATCCAGCTGCTGCAGGGCAGCGGCTCCGGAGCCTCCAGCTTCTCCATCCAGCTGTTCCAGATGCTGAACCACTCCGTGGCCTACCTGCACTGCGAGCTGAGGGTCTGCCTGCCAGGCCAGCCGGGATGTCAGCAGGTAACTGTGGGCTGGATCCGTTCCCACGGCACCAAGGAGGGGTTTGGTGCTCCCAGAGTCTCCACACCGAGGTCACCCCATGGCCACCCAATCCCTGGTTAAAGTCTGGGAGAGGAGTTCGTGGTGTGGAATGGTGGCAGGAGTTGGTAATCCCTAAGAAAAGGAAATCAGGGAATAAAGATTTACGTTTGTGCTGGTCCAAGGATTGAAATGACAGCAGAGGGGGGAAAGAGTGAGCCTGAGGAGCCCTGGAGGCTGTGCCCAGGCCCTGGGACAGAATGTTCTGGTCAGGGCACTTCTTGGTGTTTTCCATGTCTTTCCCAGGACTGCTTGGAAAGTGTGGAGCCCCTTCCCCAGCCCAGTGACAGGATCAGCCATGGAAACCTGCACAACCTGGTCTCCCTCGGGCCCATCTGGAGGATGAACAACAGGTTTCTGTACAGACCACTGGAAGGTGGGGCTCTCCTGCTTTTATTTCTCTGTCTCTTGCAGAAGTTTTTGCTCAGCTTTTCCTGCTGCAGGAAAACAGCATCTTTTTAATAACTTTCTTGATTAGATTACATCCCAACAACTCCTCAGCTTTGCTTTGACCTTCCTAAATCCCAAACATCGTGGTTAATCAGTGTCACATCCCACAGAGTTTCAGCCAGGAGACACAGCCAGATGCATCCTGTGAAGGAACTGAAGCTTTAGGAGGAGGAAAGGGGAGAAAAATGAGGCACAGTGTTCTCTATCTGTAAGGAATTGCAGCATTTTGGTGCAGAATGAGGTTGGCCACAGGTCAGGAGTGTTCACAGGTGAAATACAGCAGCTGCTTAATGTGAATTAGATATTTATAGCAATTAGAAAAGAGTGACACTGAACTGCTACAACATGAGAGACTTCTCAAAACCCAGTGGCACCATCCCTACCTCCCCGTGTCTTTACTTGTTTGTGCAAAGAACATTTTTCACTGCTCAGTTCCCTCTCTCTGTGTCCAGGTGCTGGTCCTGCCATGCTGCTGCCCATCCTGCTGGGATCCCTCACTGGCTTTGCTGTCCTGGGCAGTGCTTTCATGGGCCTGTGGCTGCACCACCGGCACAAAGCCAAGCCCAGCCGTTATCCCCCGTTCGGAGAATTCCATGGGCTGTGATCCCGAGCAGCTGAACTGCTCCTGCAGCTCCCCCAGCCGTCAGAGAAGCAGCTGAATTTGCTTTGCTTCTGTAGAGCTTTTGCTGAGGCAGGAGGCAGGAGATGCCACCTCTGCTGCGAGCCTGCCTCTCCTTCCTTCCTTTCCTTCTGCATCAGCCACTCCACAAACTGCAGGGTAGAGAAGGAATCTCTGTAGTGCTCCAGCTGCCAGGGAGAGCAGGGCTGGGAGCCCAGCACAGGCTGGGCACAGAAATGGGGAAGCAGAGACGAGATCAGGGGGCAGAAGGAGCAGGTGAAATAAAGCACTGTGCACTAGAGCCTGCCACCAGGGAGAAATGGTAGGAAAAATGATGGAACTGGGAGTGTGGACAGGACCCAAGAGCTCCAGAGATGTGTCCCCTCGGCTTTACAGCTTTCCTCATCTCGGAGGAGCCAAGTCCCTTCCTCCTTTCCCTTCAGTCCTGTTGCTGTTTTCTCCCACAAGTTCCCACTAAGGTCAGAGAAGTTCAGTACCGGATGGAATCTGCTGGAATGCACTGGGGAGAGGCATCCACAGGATGGGGGATACAAACAGGGCTTTCCTGGGGGCACACTGGGGTTTAGGGGCTGGCTGTGGAGAGCCCCCAATGAGCTCCAGCCCCACATCCCTCTGTCCCAGAGGAACTGGGGCTGCTCCATCCTGTCCAGGACCTCCTGCAGCAGCTGCTGGTGGAAAGGAACGGAGCGACCTGGTGGGGTGTGGAAGGAGCTGCAACTCAGAGAGAATGGGCAAGGAAAGGCACCTCTGGGGAGGGATTTCCCTGTCTGTGCTGGGAATGACCAGCAGGACTCCTCACCTCCTGCTGGTCCTGCCCTCAGAGCTGGAACATCCCCGAGCTGTTGGCCCAGAAATGCACCTGGAAGGTGTGGGGAGGGAGAGAAGCAGCTGCTGCCCCTCTGCAGCCACGGACTGACCGTGTTCCCCCAGTGCCTCCCCTCCTCCTGAACTCTCTGGAATAAAACCTGAGCATCGCAGTGTTTGTCTTGTCTGTGCCTGAACCTGAGGGAACGGGGCCCCATGGTGCTTGTCCTCAGCTCGGGTGGGAGTGGAGGGGAGCAGGGCATCACTCCGGGCGGGCAGCTCCCAGGGAGTGCCAGGGAATTGGCAACAATCAGGTTCTCATGGGGTTTTTTTCTCCCTAAAAGGCTGCAGAGCCTGGCTGGCTTTTTTCCCTTTTCTCTTCCTTCTTTCCTTAAAAGAAGGGAGTCCACTGCCAGAGCACCTCGTGTCAGTGTAACAAGTAACTCACATTTCCACCTGGGTCAGGCTTCCTCCAAGGATTTCTTCAAGATTCTGCCACAGAACTAAAAACCCCAGGTCAAGGCTTACTGGCAGTGAGACAATTACCCTGCAGCAGTGCTAATTATTATTTGTATTGCAGTAGCACTGAGGAAATCAGCACCACCTCGTTTTTGACACTGAGTTACCTCCAGGGAGAGCTGAGGCATTAAAGACACAAATGCACAAGACGCAGACAAGTGTATTTAAACCCTTTTACAGCTGAAGGTGTGTGTGCTGCTCCTGGTACTCACATGGTGAGGGTGGAACTGCTCTGACCAGTCCTTGTTCCTCCAAACATCCCTTTCCAGGGATTTGACAGCAGATTTTATTTTATCCCTGAGGGGACTGCTCTGGTTTACCACATTTCTGGTATTTCTGCCGAGGTATTTTCTCAGGCTCAAGCACTCATGTGCTAGTTCTGGTTGTTTGGGGTTTTTTTTCTGTTCTTTATCTTTCTAGAGTGTTTCTCCCCTCTCCATCCAGCTGCTTCTGGGTTTTTTTTTTTCCTCTGTTCATCTTTCTGGAATGTTTCCCCCCTCTCCATCCAGCTGCTTCTGGGGTTTTTTTCCTCTGTTCATCTTTCTGGAGTGTTTCCCCCTTCTCCATCCAGCTGCTTCTGGGTTTTTTTTCCTCTGTCCATCTTTCTGGAGTGCTTTCCACCTCTCTCACGTACAATTTTGCACAGGATCCTCGTACATTTCTCTGTTCCCCTCAAGCATCAGCCAGCCCCACTTCCCCACCTCCTTTTCCCCCCAGGCTGTGCCGATGCCTCAAGTGAAGAATCCCACCCCCAGCACACAGCAATCACTAAAAGCTTGTTCTTTGCACCATTTTCCACCCGGAATCCTTTGAGGATTTGCCCGCCCAGCCCTGGAGATGAGAGAGCAGAGCCACATTCCCAGGCTGGAACTGAGCCACGCATCTCCTGTGCGAACCGAACGCGGCCACACTTGGGATCCACCTCTTGGCAGCAGCTGACAGGGGCTGCCCTGAGGTGAATCCCCACCTCCCCGGGCAGGGCAGGGCAGGAAGAGCTCCTCTGTGCCTCCTGCCCGCAGCCGGGCTGTGCCTGCTGTGCCATGAGCGCGGAGCGGGGCCGGCAGCTGGGCAGCCTGACCGTGTTCAACAAGGAGGATTTCGAGGATGACTGGGTCCGAGTGGCCAGCGGAGGCTTTGGCCACGTGTACCAGGTGAAGCACAGGAGGTGGAGGACGGTCTATGCGGTGAAGTGCTCCCCGTTCCTGCTGCAGGACTCCAGCACGGACAGGTAACTCCTGCTCTGCTCTGCGCCTCACCGGCCATCGCAGCTGCATGGATTTGGGGCTAAAACTCAGGGAAAGAGCTTCTGCTCCTTGGGAAGTCGAGGGTTGGGTACCCAAAGGGAGTGGGAAAAGGGTTTGGAGTGTTGCCTGTCCCTGTCTCGTGTGTGGATGTGCAAAGGGACACGAGGAGCACGGGGAATAGAAGAGGGCTGGCACCTGGGGCTGAGGGCAGCACCTTAGACATGGATAGAGGCAGCCTGGTGAGTTCCTCACAGCTTTCACTGCACACTGGGGCTGATGGCAACACTTTAGACTGGGAG
>VZRV01004295.1:12709-91584 GCA_013398115.1 Falcunculus frontatus
ACCTTAGACATGGATAGAGGCAGCCTGGTGAGTTCCTCACAGCTTTCACTGCACACTGGGGCTGATGTGAACCTTAGACATGGATAGAGGCAGCCTGGTGAGTTCCTCACAGCTTTCACTGCACACTGGGGCTGATGTGGACCAATCAAACGGAATTAATCACCCAAATCACCGCGTTTAAAGATGAGGGGCAGAGGATTTACAGCTGGTTTTACTGCCCTGCTCCCGTAGCCTCCAGACATCTCTTTCCTCTCCGTGGAGCCCCTGCAGCTCCTCTCTGCTTCTTGCTCTGTCTCTCACCTGCAGAGACCCTTCTGGTGCCCACCTTGGGTCTGGAGATGGAGCAGGGCCAGGTAATCACAACCACTGCTGATAACACATCCAATACAGGCAGAGCTGATGGACAAACAACTGTGTTGATGAAGTTTTTTAATTTAAATTTTGTTCCGTTCAACTTGGAAGGATCCTGCCTGGGTAAAAATCTCACACCTGTGTGATTTCTTGTTACTGACAACAGCTGAGTTCGGGCTGAGCCGTGACTGTCCTCAGCTTGCTCTGCAGATATTGCATTTGCATTTTGTTCCTGTTTGGGGGAGGGGAAAAAAGAGTCAAATTAATCAGTTTTACTTCTGTGTCTTATCAATTGTAGTAAAACACCTGAGATTCCTCAACCCATGGGTAGATCTCACTGTGAGGAGCCTGCTAGAGGAAGTCTGGCAGAAGATTTTGCTTGGCTGAACCATTTTAGATCAATTAATGGCCTGGCCTAATTGCTGGCAGCTCAGCTCCGTTCCCAGGGCGTGGTTTTTAAAGGCACTTTGCTGCTTGGCTGCTCCCGGAGCGCTCGGGGCACCCCAAACCCGTTCAGCAGGTCGGGAAGGGTGAGAGTTTGGAGAAGCAGGTCTGCCAGAGCTGGCAGCGAGGAGCAGACGTGCCTGGGTTCCCCCTGGCAGCAGAGTCACCGTGCCCAGGGACAGAGGGCTGCAGGCACAGGTGGAGCTGCAGGAATGGCCAAGGCGTGACACGGAGCTGTGCCTGCTCCTGGCATCCTGCTGCCAGGGAAACACTGGGAATTTCATGGGATCACAGCGTGGTTTGGGTCCGGAGGGATGTTGAAGCTCATCCAGTGCCACCCCTTGCCATGGGCAGGGACACCTTCCACTGTCCCAGGCTGCTCCAACCTGGCCTTGGGCACTTCCAGGGATGGAGCAGCCTCTGGGAATTCCATCCCAGCCCCTCCCCACCCTCACAGGGAAGGATTTCTCCCCAGTTTCCCAGCTAACCCTGCCCTCTGGCAGTTTAAAGCCATTTCACCACAGTGTGACAAGCACAGGCTCTCTGTGGTCACCGGAAGACTGATAAGGACCAAAATAAGTGCAAGTTTTTAATCTCTTTCCTTGTGGCGGCTGATTTTGCCCAAATAAACCTCAGCTCATTTTGAGATGTCACAACACCTTCTATGTCAGATTTTAGTCTGCAGAAGATCACTGTGTGGCAGCATTATCATCAGCTCAAGGGGGAAATTGAGATGGATCTTTTTGGGGTAGGCAGTGCTTGGAAAGGCTGGGTATCACTGAGTTACTGCAGAGTTACTGAGCCTGTGAATCAGCTGACAAAATTTCTTGCTTCCACTATATTTTTTTGGTTTTTGTTTTCATTTTTCCAGGACCAGCATGAACTGTCTAATGGAGGAGGCAAGCAAGATGGAGAAAATCAAATTCCAGCACATTGTCACCATCTACGGGGTGTGCAACAGCCCCCTGGGGATAGTGATGGAATATATGGCCAGGGGGTCCTTGGAGAGAATCCTTCCCACTCACAGAATGTCCTGGCAGCTGAAATTCCGGGTGATCCATGAGATGGGCTTGGCCATGAATTTCCTGCACAGCATGAGCCCTCCTCTGCTGCACTTGGATCTGAAGCCAGGGAATGTCCTCCTGGATGGGAACATGCACGTCAAGGTATGGCCTTAGTGCTGGGTTTGTTATTTCCCAAATAAGAGCGAGGTTATTTTTGCCAAAGGAGTCCAGAATCCCAGTAAATCAGGTTCTTCAGGAACACTCCATGAAAGATCGACCTGTGGGGCGTTTAAGAAGCAGCTGGTGAACAAATTACATGGTGTTCTCGAGATCATACAGGGAACCTGGGCCAGCACTGGGAATTTAAGGCTCCAGCTGGACTCAGTGGCTGCAAATTGGCAGGGTTTTGTCAGGTTCCAGCCGCTGGGCACCTCCTCCTGTCCCTGATCCTGAAGGATGGGGGGATGTCCAGGTGACAGGAGGAGGGATGAGTGTGAGCATTTGGGGGCACTTTGCCTGTTTCTGCTTGCAGATCTCGGACTTTGGGCTGTCCAAGTGGATGGAGCAATCCAGCAGGATGCAGTACATCGAGAGCTCGGCTCTGAGGGGCACTCTGAGCTACATCCCCCCCGAAATGTTCCTGCAGAACAGCAAACCCCCGGGGATCAAGTACGATGTGTACAGGTGAGGGCTGCCACAGGGCACCCCGGGGTGTCCCCATGCAGCAAAGGGGGGCTGGAACACTGCCAGCTGCCATCACACCCTGTTTTGTTGCTGGGAGTTCTTATAAAAAGGAGTGAGATGAGAGCCCGGAACAGCCAGTGCTGCTCTTTCATCACAGTGGCTGCTGAGATTCATTCTGGGCTTAAAACAACTCCAGTATTGGCCTATCAGCCTCAGTGTTCAGCTTCTTTTTGGGCAGGAACAGGCAGAGAAGAGATTTCAGCTCGGCTTTTTTCCTTTTGGGCAAAGAGCTTTGCAGCACATTCGCATGAGCTCCGTGTCTGTGTCTGGAAATTCCTCGGCTCCTGAGTGACCCAAGGCAAGAGGGAAAGGGGGATTTGCACAGCCACAGGAACTTGCAGTTCCCAGGGCTCTAAACCCCAATGCAAATAAAGTGGGAAAAAGGCACTGAGAGCCTGACTGTGACAGGAAAGGCTCCAAGTCACTCATTCACTGCACAGACCCTTTGGGGTGTGATCACCCCACTCTTAAGGGAGATGTATGAGGCAGAATCACAAGGCCTGATCCTTTTGGCCTGGGGGATGAAATCCTTCCCTCCTGAAGAGCTTCCTTCCTGGTTTTCCCATTTCTCAAGAAGGCAGAAGCAATAAGTGCCTGTAATGCCCAGGTGCTCAGGGTCTCTGCTCTCCCACAGCTTCGGGATCGTCATCTGGGAGGTCCTTATGCAGAAGAAACCTTACGCAGGTAAAAACTGACCCTGCACCTGTGGAATGTTCATTGCAGCCCTTTTCCCAGGGAGAACACCCAGGGCGTGCTGGTTTCTTGCAGGGGCCAACATGATGGCCATCATAGTGAAGGTGGCAGCGGGGAAGAGGCCGGGGCTGGAGCTCGTCAGGGATGACTGGCCCGGGGAGTGCCACCAGATGGTCGACCTGATGAAGAGGTGCTGGGACCAAGACCCCAAGCAAAGGCCAAGCTTTGCAGGTGGGACTGGGCTGGGGATTAGCCAAGGGTCAGCCCCATGGTTTGACAAGCAGGGGATAAGTTTGTGTGTAGTTTTCCCAGGTACATCCCCGAGGTTTAACAGCTCGGTGCCCTTTTGCTGTCACACATCCCCTTCATCCCTTTTCCCTTCCTCGCCACTCTGGCTCTGAACCCTGGGGCAGCCTGCCCTGAACTGCTCTGCCCTGGCAGATATCCCTGTGGAGACAGACGTGCTGCTGGCACTGATCCAGAGCCTGGTGCTGGACCCCGAGAACGAGCGCCTTGTCAGGAAGATGTCCCACAAACCGGCCATCTCCAGGAGCCAGCAGGTGAGGAGAACCCCCAGCACCACTCAGGAGGTTCCACTGAGTCTTCTCCTTGTTCCTACCAGGTCTTGAGGCTGTTTCCCCTCCCAAAGGTGCACCTCAGCACCTCTGCAGGGTGTGTCTGCACAGGTTGTGCCTCTGTCGTTCATTTATGGGGATAAGACACTTGCAAATAAATTAACAAATGCAATAAATGAGAAATCATCCGAGAGCAAAGCCCTTTTCCAGACCTGCTCAGGTGAAGTGGGTTTATTATGGTGGCCTCAGTCACTGAAAGAAATTCAAGCAAACACAGAATCACAGGGGTTCTGCTCATGGCACGGAACTGAGGATGTTCCACTTTGAACAACTCTCAAAGAAATTAAAAATAAAATAGTTTTAAATCCCCGCGTTTCTCCAGTTAAGAAAAAAAAATCAGGCTTCTGGATAGTCACAATGCAGTCCCAGCCACTGGAGTAATTGTGCCTAGAAAACAGGGAGAAATAGGAGTTGGGAATTATTGGTATTTAGGGGGCTTTGTCAAGCTGTGCAAGCAACCAGAGGCCTGAAGAGGTGGGGGCTTGGGGGTCCCTAAACAACACAGGAAGTAATTTTGGGATGCTGCCATGCAGTCAGGAAGCAGAATATGTCTGTGCATGGAAGCAAATGAGCACGAGGAGGAAAAGCTCATGGATATCCAGAGATCATCTTCAGGCTCCCCCACTCCTGTTGTGTCACGATGTGCTCAGCTGAGTTTTGGGTGCAAAAACAGGATTGGATAAAAAACTCTCAAACGATGACACAAAACTGCAGAGCAGCAGCAAAGAACTTTGTGCAAACATTACAGGATGCAAATAAACACTTTGTCTTATCCTTTTTCTTTCCTCCTTCCTGAAAACAAGAGTGACAAAGAGGAGTTCACCTTCCCCCGAGACACCAGGAGTGGGGGTAAGTAGGGGACTGGCTTAATAATTGAAAATTAAAGCAGGGGAAGCTACAAAAATTGGCTGTTTTGTTGTAGAAGGACGTGGCTCATCAGGTTCTCCACATGGGTGACATTTTAAGTTAAGGAAAATGAACTATACAGGAAATAGATACAGTGAGAGAGAGGCCAAATATCCCAGCGCATGTCTGGCCTCATTTCATATTCCTTATCCCTCAAATGACTTTATTTCATGTCATTCTATCAAGAGTCATATCCTCTCCCTCCTTTCTTGGGAGTTTTTCACTCTTTTTCTCCCATTTTGTGTCGCTGCCTTTAGGAAAGGACAACCAGGAGGTCCCAGTGCCACCTGCATGCAGGGAGCCCGGGAGCCCCGAGGAGACGGTGCCCGAGGAGCTCGGCAGGGTGCACGAGAACGGCCTGACCCTGCTGCACCTGATGGTGATGCAGGGCAACGTGGGCAGGGTGCGGTTCCTGCTGAGCTGCGGGGCCAGCGTCAACAGCCCGGCGGGCTGCGGCTGCACCCCGCTGCTCATGGCCGTGCAGAGGCGGCTCCCGGAGATCTGCTCCGTCCTCATCGAGCACCAGGCCGACATCAACGCCCCCGACGAGGACGGCTGGACCCCGCTGCACTTCGCCGCCCAGCACGGCGACGACAGGACCGTGAGGCTGCTGCTGGACCACCAGGCCCGCGTCGACGCCCAGGAGCAGGACGGGTGGACGCCGCTGCACCTGGCGGCTCAGAACAACTTTGAGAACGTGGCGCGGGTGCTGCTGTCGCGCCAGGCCGACTCCAACACGCAGGAGGTGGATGGTAAGACCGCCCTGCACGTGGCCGCCTGCTTCGGGCACGTCGGCCTGGTCAAGCTGCTGGCCAGCCAGGGAGCCGACCTGGAGAGGAAGCAGAAGAACCTCAGGACCCCGCTGCATGTGGCCGTGGAGAGGGGCAAGTTCAGGGTGGTGCATTATCTGCTGAAGAACGGGATCTCTGTCAACAGCCTGGACCAGAACCACTACAGCGCCCTGCACCTGGCCGTGGTGAGGGGCAAGTACCTGATCTGCGAGAAACTCATCAAATACGGGGCCAACGTGGAGCTGAGGACGGACAAAGGCTGGACTGCCCTGCACCTGGCCTCCTTCAAGGGGCACATCGAGATCATCCGGCTGCTGAAGGGCAGCCACGCCCGGCTGGACGCCAAGGGCAGCATGGACTGGACCCCCCTGCACCTGGCCACGCGCTACGGGGACGAGCCGGTGGTCAGCGAGCTGCTGCGCTGCGGGGCCGACCCCAACACGGCCGAGAGGTCCCACTGGGCCCCCCTGCACTTCGCAGTGCTCAGGGGCTCCTTCCTCGGCGTCATCAACCTCCTGGAGTGCCAGGCCGACGTCAACGCCAGGAACAAGGTGGGCTGGACGCCGCTGCACCTCGCCGTCCTCAAGGGCAACATGGCCATCATCAAGACCCTGCTGAAGGCAGGGGCTCTGCTGGACGTGGAGGACATCACCGGGTGCACGGCCCTGCAGCTGGCAGTGAGGCACCAGCGGGAGAACATCATCAGCCTGCTCCAGGCCAAGGAGTCCTTGGGGAACAAAGCCGGGAACAGGACTCCGAACGATGCCAAGATTCCAAGACCCAGGCTTATCCCAGGAAGGACAGATTTGTAAATTCATCGGCTCTGGAATTCACAGCTTGAGCTTTCCCACATCAGGTGTGGCGCCTTAAAGCACCTTGTCCTGTCACCTGCTGGTGACAGGAAAATATTTCCCCTTTTTCAGTGGACTGTTTTAAAGATGAGCACTTAAGAGAGTAAAAGAAAATGAAGTTATTTGATGACGAGTTCTTTTCCGAGCTTGTAGAACATTTTGGCTTGGTGATACTTTAGGCAGTGCTTTCCTATTAAATCCTTCCTGTGCAGGGATTTGTGCAGCCCCTGTTCACAGAGGCAGTGCTGAAGCTGTGCACGGCACACACACACCCCTTCCATGGGTTTTATTGCTTTTATTCCATGTTTTCCTACAGAGAAAATTGGTGTAAAATGGCCCTGGCACAGGTGGGAATTGAATCGTGAGATTCTCACCTGCTGCTGGCACAGCAATGTGTCAGATTTCCTGACATCTCCTTTCTGTAACAAGAATCAAATTAAACAAGGAAGGAAGGAAAAATCACTGGTAGAGAACATTGAAATGGATGCAGCACAGGGAAAAGAAATTCCAGAATAACCACACACGAGATCTGGCTGTTTGCAGCCAAGGTTTGAGTCGTGCCTCTGGTGGGAAATAATTCCTGGTTTCCTTCAGAAGATGTTCCAGAGCTCGATCACTCTGTGAAAAACATCTTCTTGGTGGATTTGATTCCTCTGTGACGGTGAGCAGCGCTTGTGTGAGGCTCTGGCAGTCCTGTTGTGACTCCTGAGCCTTCCCAAAATGTGCCTGCTGGGATGATGACTTGTCCTGGCCTTGAGCCGGGAAGAGGCTGAAATAGAAACAAACAACCCCAGCTCTGCAGGGGGGATGCTATTGCCTGATGACATGAGATTAAACGGGTTAAAAGGAGGGGTTAAAAAGCTCAAACTCTACGAATTTCATTTTCATTTTATATTAACTTAAAGAATTGATGTGTATTTGATTCGAACCCAGTTTTTCACGATGCTTCGACACCAAAGCTTTTAGATATCATTTAAAATAAATTGTAATAAAATGATTCATTTTTAACATTTGCCATTGGTGAAGTGAGGAGCTGGGCAGGTTATGGAGGGAAATGCTGGTGACATTTTGGGTTGCTGGGAGTGTGAAAAATGGACCTTTTTATTGCAACCACCAAAAAAAAAAGCTTGGTGTATACAGAAATTCCTCAAGAATGGAAATAGGGAGACAGCAGGGAAATACTGATTTATGATGCAGGTTTTCAAAGGGCTGGAGAAGGAAAGGGAATGTTCAGAGTGGGATTTGAGGCTGCTGTAACTGCAGTGAAGGATCTGTGTACCTTGTGCCCATCGAATAACAGGGAGGGAATTTCCATCCTCTGTGCCAGCAGCTCCTCAGTTTCCTTCCTTCCTTTCCCCAGCTGTGTGGGGCATTAAAAACTTGGCATTTCCCTGATTTACCAGCTCTTGGTATTCCCTCATTTTGCCCAAGGAGGAAAGGCCTGGCTGGAAGGAATTCTTGGGATGCTCAGACCTTCCTGTGCAGCTCCTTCCCTCAGCTTCAGCTCTATTGATTCAGCAAATGTCTCCCCTGCTCGGTGTCATTTGAAATATTTACCCAGAAAAAAGCAATCCAATTGCCACATAATTCAGCAGCTCCTTTCTGTCCCCGCTCCAGCAGAAAAACAAAACTCAGCTCGTATGTCATGGAACGTTCTCTACAAGAGCTTAATTAAATTTATAATGAAAATAACAGGGGATTAAGAAGACACGAGGGAAATACATTGCTCTTGCAGAGCATTCCAGAGGTGATAGAAGCAATCTGCAGAGAAAATTACCTGTTTGCTGCTCAGTTTCTATAGAAATTAAATGAGTCTTTACAAACTCTGGAAAAGTGCATTCCAGCCTCCGCTTTGTGACTGTGCATCTTGCAGCTTATTTCTAAAATTATTCGTAGATCTCCATCCTCCCCACTTTTTTTTTTCCCCCCCTTTCCCAACTCCATTTCAGTCTTTTGTCCCTGCTGATAAATCTGCTGCTGATTATCTCATGTTCTTACCCAAGAGCTGCCGAAGTTCACGGCCGAGGCAGCTCCTGGCAGGGCAGAAACCTCCTGAACAGCTCGTTTGGATTCAAAAAGATCAAACTCGTTGACCTTTATGCCTCAAAAATCGTGTTTTTAAGGTACCCAGAGCTGCTTGGGTGAGCAGGGTGGTGTTTGCTGATTTTGCCAGGGAATTCTGTGGAATGACCACGGAGCGCTGCCCTGAACATCTCTGTGCTGTAGCAGCTCCAGACAGCCTGAACCAAGGGGGATATTTTCCAATTCATTTCCCTTCAAAACCCTCAGAGAATCCCAGGATGGTTTGGTCCCTTGGTTAAGATGGAAAAGTGGAGGGGGGAAATTTAAGGTCCCTTAAAGCTGATCTCGTTCCACCCCCGATCCCTGCTGGAGTCTGTAAATCCTGGGATGTCATTTGGGCTGCCTGCATTCCCTTTCCATCATTTCTATCCAAGACATCCACGGGGAAATGGATGTGGCTTTTGAGACACAAGGTGTGACTTTTAAGACCCGTTGTTCTCCACAAACAGCACTCAAAGGAACTCGGAGTAAATAAATCACCAGAAGCAGGGGATGGTTTCACGAGGGGTGAAAGCTGGGGCTGCCACTGATTTCCTGAGTGCTCTCAGTGCTGGATCTGACTGTAACATAAATTTTCTGATGTAAAATCTGTTTGAAGGGGAGATGCTTGTCGTGATCAAAACGTGGACGTTTCAGTGAGAAGTGCAGCTCTTCTGTGGGGAAATGTTCACAGGAAAATGTTTGGCAATGAAGTCACTTAAATCCACGTTTTGCATTGCTCCTGCTTCCCAGTGACTGGGATTTGTTTGTTTGGCAGTGCTGCAATTATGCAGATAAGGGATTAAATTAAAATTAAAATACCGCTGCATTTTAGAGGAAAAGAGATCTGAATACATACAGCTTGTGGGGAAAAAAAACCCCCTTATTTTTAGCAGAAATGCTTGTTTTTTTCCATAGCCCCTTAGGTGTGGAAAATCAAGATGTTTCTGACAGCAATGATGTGAATGTAGGAGGGAGTGATTTTAATGTAAGAAGAAATAGTGAATTCTGTGTTTCTTTTTCTTGCAAGGAGGTGGTTGTAGGCTCTGTGCTGTGTCAGACGTCAGTGTGAGACATGCCTGGCTCCTGCTCAGCCTTTCCATGGCCTGGCAGAATTCTCCTGCTCCCTCCCTGGGCTATATCCAGCACTCCCCAGCTCCGGGGAGGAGTTTTGTCCCTTTCCTTTGGAATAAAACCACGTTATCACTGCAGAAAGCAGCTCCCCACCCAGTTCTGTCAGAGCACGCAGGTGTGAGCTCCACTGCCATTAGAATAATGGGGAAAAGGGGAATCAAGGAGCACTCACTGCTCCTAGCAGGGATCTCATCCCCAGCAAGTTCAACATCTTCTGATCAGCTGCTGCTTTCCTCTCTTCTGGCTCCGAGCACAGCAGGAAATCCTTCTCCTGTGCAATTTGCTACTGGCCTCGTGCTCTTGTTTGGGAAAAAGAAGCCCACAAACCCAAGCCCAAAAGTGATTGTTTTTAAAGCCTGAGGTTCTTGGCGGTGAGAGCAGTTTGGGGAGGAGATGTCACAGTTCAGACTCTCATTTTGGCAATTCGGTGCTCCTCACACTCTCTGTGGCCTTGGGAAAAATCTTTTGTACCCTAACAAAGCCCAGGAAAATATTTATATCCCTGGTGTAAGAACAGCAGGGCACCTCAGAGGTTCAGAGCCATAAATCTGCTGCTCAGCCTGGGTTTGGGGGGTCATGGAAACGTGGAATCTGTGAGTCTAAAGAGCTCTTTTTGTGGCCAGGATTGGTGCTGCCAGCAGCAGCGTGCTGGGAGGAACAGAAAACCATCCCTGGAACACATTGCTCTGAATTTCCCTTAAAAATATATCAGAGATCACTTCCAAATCATCCAGGAGAAAACCCAGAGAACACGACTGAACCCCTTCATCCTGGAGGGAATTTCTTCAGAATAAAAATAAAGAAATAAGCCCCACCAGCCTTGCTGGTTAGAAAATATCCCATTAAAGACTCCAAGCCCATCTGGAGCAATTACAGAGAGGAGCATTAGGCCAGGGTCAGCAATCAAGGGGTGCAGTAATTAGCTGTAATAAGGGCTAAAATGAGCCTTTGTTTGCTGCTGCCGTGCAAGGCCATTACTTTAGAAATAAAAGAGAAACGTTATGGACACTGAGAAAATTCAGCTTTGACAGAATTGAGGTTTGGGGCATTTCTGGCCTCATTCCACGGCACTTTCACTGCTCTTCATCACCAGCCTGTTCCTCGGCAAGGCAGAGCAAAATCTTACCACCAGCAAGATTTTTTTATTGCTATTCTTTGGGCAAACTCTTAATATCTGCTCCAAGCAGAAAAAAAAAAACCAACCTTATGGGGACTTCAGGGAATTAATTTTCTCGCCTTGGAAAAGAATGGAGTCTGCCAAAAGGTTTTGCTGAGGCTGCCCTGGCTTTATTTTGTTTGTTTTGTAACCCCCAGCAGGGTTTCTCCCAGGAGAGCTGAGTGGGGCTGTTCACTGCCCAAGGTGTTGCTCCTTTTGGCTGAGCACGGTCGTGTTCTGCTCCAGGGAATGCTGGAAAATGCCACAGGACGTGAGCCCACTCAGACATTAAAAAGCGACAGGGAAAAATCCAACAACCACCACAAGAGAAAGAGAAAAACAGAGAAAAGGTGGAATTCCTCTGAAATCCGGTGAGTTTGGGAAAGTGCTGCTTTTGAGGTCGTTTGGGGAGCCTGGGAGCAGCTCTTGGGGCTTGCTGCAGCATCTCCTTGGCCCCACGGAATCAT
This sequence comes from Falcunculus frontatus, assembly GCA_013398115.1. NCBI lineage: Eukaryota > Metazoa > Chordata > Aves > Passeriformes > Falcunculus > Falcunculus frontatus. The sequence goes on from VZRV01004295.1 coordinate 23,947, forward strand.
TAATGTTGGGAAAGGCCTCCAAGATCCTATTTTCCAACCTTTTTCAGAGCCCAGCCAGGACAGCAGGGAAGGACTGGTGCCCAGTGCCCAGTCCTGGAATTCACCTGGAAAATCTGGGCCATGGCTTGGCCTCGCTGTGTTTGTAGTCTGAGGGGGAAATTTCAGATTGTGCCTAAAACATAAGCACGGATTTGGGAATTCTGGAGACTTAGAGAGCTGGGGGATGAGTCCTGCTGCAAAAGCAGCTTTTTGCCAGTGAGTTAAACCTGTCGGTGAGCTCTTGCAGCCCCATGCAGCTCCTCCTCCCTAAACACCCTTCTGCCTTCCCCTGCAGCACAGGGATGTGCTGGGATGAGCCCCTGGGATGTCACCCACAGGGTGACAGCTTTCTCCCAAGGCTTTGGGGTTTAAATGCCTGTTCCCAGCTCTGTCAGCCTGGCTGGGTGGAGAGGAGCATCTCAGTCAGTCTACTCATGGAAAACTTCCTTTTGCCTTTTTATTTTTTTTTTTAATTAAGAAGGAGGCAGAATTTACTGTGATTTTCCCTGTTATCTCTGAATCACGTTCCAGTCCCTACTATTTCACTGTCTGTAATCTTCCCCAGTGATTTTGGCCTCAGCTTTGAAGTGATTTAGGGCTTGTTTATCACAAAGGCAATCAGACGTGTTCCTTTCCAGACACCCTGGAACTGCCAGGGAGCTGAATATTCCCTTTGATGGGGGGGCTCAGACACAAAGGCAGAGCTAAACAGGTTACCAGGCACTACCTGAGCCCCAGCAAATCACTGCCTGCATAATCTGCCCTCCCAGCGAGCTCCAGGTAGGCATTTTAATGTAAACATGATGAAGGAATGTGACCCGGAGCATCTGCCACCAGCTGGGAACATGCACAAACTCAATTACCGCGGCGCAGTAAATTGCCAGCCACAATAATTCGGTCATAAATCTGCGTCCCCGAGGTTAATTTGGTGTGACTTCGGCACCCAGCCTTCAGAAGCTGAGCCCCTGCTGCTGCTGCTGCCCTGGCACTCGGAGCAGAGCAGTGCCAGGTGGGTGTTTGTTGGTGTTTATGCAAACAGGACGGGGACCTGGGACTGATGCTCCGTGAGCCCTTTTAATTATTTTATCAATCTCACGTACAGGAGACGATACAAGCTCACGTAGCCACAGAATTCTGAAGAATTTCCTGCTTACAGACCATTCTTAAAGGTTTTTCAGCCAATGGTATTCTTATAAAAATTACTGACAGTTCTCTTAATCCATCTCTAATAGTGCACCTATGCTTGTTATAAACAATACCTGCTTGTTTTAAGCCTTGCCCAGTATTCCATTATTCAGTTCAACTTTATCTATCTGACTAAGCATAATTTTTACAACTCTAAGAGCTGTCTCAGCTGAACCTAGAAGCCTGAACCATTGTTTCAGTGTCCTTGCCTCTTATATACTTGCATCTTCTTAAAGTTCCTACAGGCGAAAATCTCTAAAAACTCTTTCTCTATAATTCTGAAACCTGCTTTTAATTCTGAAACCTGCTTTTAATTCTCAGGCCCTAAAACCCTTTTACCTTTTCCTGTGTTTCCCACAGGTGTTCAGCAGCACAAAGGCACCCACATCTCCCCGGTGCCTCTGCTCTCAGCCAGCCCCTTCAGAGGGGTCGGGTGCTGGGGCCCATTCCCAGCTCTGTTCTGGGTCAAACCCTCCCATTCTGCATCATTACCCAGCGATTCCCTGGCAGGGAACACAGCCCACGGCCCAGAGGGAGGCAGAGGCAGGAGTTCAGCTCTTTAATATCACGGAATCATCACCATTTCGTGTCATGGGCTCGTCTCACGCCGTGGGTTTGATCTGGGCTGGGTTTACCCCACTCCCCAGAGCTTGTCACCCCACACTCGTGTCACCCCACACTCGTGTCACCCCACACTCCTGTCACCCCACACTCCTGTCACCCCCAGAGCTGGCCCCGCTGTGAGCACAGTGCCTCCCGTGCCAAGTCCCTCTGCAGGACCCATAGCAGCTCCTTTGCCATCTTGCTGGGGGACTTTTTTCCCCGGCAAACTCCAAGAATTATGCCAGATCAAAGTCACTTTTGTTTTTGACTGGAGCTGTCCCAGGGGGAGGGAGGTGTTCAGAGAGAGATGTACATATTTGTTTAGACTGGCACTGACTGCCCATTTCTTCACACAGACGAGCTCCCAGCTCATAACCTGTCTTGTTCAATCAGATTTGCAGCTCCTGGGTTTCCCTCTGAAGCTTTGTACATTTTCCAGCTGGTGATTTGACAGAGCTCTCTGAACTCGCACTCAGGAGCGGCTCAGAGATTCTCTGTGTTGCTGTTAGCACTTGGAGACGAGATTACATTTCTGGCTGATGTCAGTTTGGGCTTTTCTTGCTTTTTTTCACACGGCTTGAATAAAAAAATCAGCTTTGTGGCTGCACTATTAAATACATATTAATGGTGGTTGTTATGAAACATTCGATGCAGTGACAAAGGCTGAGGTTGTGACCTGATTTTCTCCCAGGTGATGTTTGCAGCCCTTTACATCTGCCCTGCACGCAGTTCAGAAGGGTTTATGGAGCAGCTGGGTACAGATAGGAAGCAGAAACAGCCGTGAGGACACTTGAATTCTGCTGATTTCTTTTTTTTCCCAGTGTGCAGCATTAAAAGCCCACAGTATCAGCCATGGGAAGAAGGATCTGGGTAGTGCCTGGCTCCTGTGTCCTGCTGTCCTGAGGCCACAGGCACAGCTTTATGTGTCCCTGGGCCCTGTTTATTTGAACAGCAGGGTGGCAGGCTGTGGGCAGGAATTGGTCACCCTAAATAGCCCTAAAATATTCCCATTCCCAAGGCTCCCAGGCTCTGGGTAAAAAGGTGATGCAGCTTCTGCCCCCAGGACGAGCTGGGCTGTGGCATCGCCCCAGAGGGGCTCAGGGCAGCCCTTCCAGCAGGGAATTCTCTGGAATGGGATTTGGGGTGATGGAAGGGAGGGGATGGAGGCTCGTGGGGGGGGAAAGCAGCTTGTTCCTGCAGAGTCAGCATTCCAGAGGCACCTCTGACCACCAAATCCCAGGACAGGGAGGAGACACAGCCCCTGCCCTGCTGATGAGTCTGTCCCCTGTCAGCCAGGAGGTGTGGGAGGCTGATTTACCCCATCTGCTCTGTGCTGAGGAGCCCCTCCAGTGCAGGGACAGCAGCTGAACCCCCAACCCCCCCTGCAAACCCCATTTCCATCAGCTTCCCGTGCTTTTGTGGCTGTTTTGCTGATGTGCAACACCTTGTGCCCCTGTTACGTGCCACCAACTCCTCTGGCAGGTGGGGGCTTGGGTAAAACCGGGAAAAAACGGCTTTTTACAAGGGCAAGAACAAACCTTCTCTGTTCCCTTCCTTCCCTGAGCCTGGCATCAGTGCTGCAGCTGAGCTGGGGGTGCTGTGCCCCTGGCAGGCTCATCAGGGCCGAGCTGATTGCGTGCCAGGGAGGATTGCAGCAGGAGGGCAGAGCTGAACTGGCTAAATGGGCTCACTTGCTCTCATTAGCCCACTGCTTTTTCTCCAGGCCCAGCATGGCAGCTTGGTGAGGCACAGTGTTTTCCTCTCATTTAAAAGGGGTTTTGCTTCGCTTCTTAAGTCTCTTTAAAGGCATTTCTAGGTCTGTTAATTATTCATTGAGCCTTAATTATGTTTAGTCCACCTCGATCACTGTTTCTTTGGTGAAGAAAGTTGTTATTTGTGAGTGGAAAGCTCTTTATGAAGCAGACAGGCTGGTATCGTCAGAAAGACTTGGGGGAGCAGTTGGAATTATTAAAAGAAGCTTTGATTAAAGACAAGGAGTTAATTTAACAAGAGTAACTGGTTTTATCTTTTTTTTTTTTTCCCCTGGGTGTGCAGAACAGAGCACACCCCTGGATGTGTCAGGCCTGAGCTGGAGCAGTAGGACTCCCTCAGATGCCCCAGGAGATGGGCAGATCACTCTTTTTATCTCTTTTGGGTGCTGTGAATGAGTTTTGTCCACAGGCTCAGATATAAAATTTGGCTGTAAGGGTGAACCTCAGAGTAGCTGCCTTTGATCCTGCCAGGCTCAGGCCAGACAGGCTGAAAACAAGGTGGTGTGTGTCCTGTTTGATGTGAAAATGTTGTTTATTCTGGTGTGTTTGGGAGGGGAGGGGGGGCTTTGGAGCTCCTAATTTTCCCTCAGTCCCGGTGGCACTGAGCTGAATCATCCAACAAGGAGAATTCAGCCTCATTTGAACTCAGCAGCTCTGGAGATTCTGGTCTCTGCATAAACTGAGGGCTTCAGGGCAGGGATTATTCTGTGTCGGCTCAAAACTGAGTAGACCTTTGGATGTGAAATGCCAATAAACTGAAATTTTAGTTTGTTATTTCTTGGAGATGGATGGACAGATTTCTTTCCTAGCAGTGGGAAGGATTTTCTTTTTATTATTATTTCTTCTTCTTCTTTTATATAAAGAAAATAATCTTTATTTAGAAAGTGCTGATGAAGCTTGGCTGGGGGCCCACCTGCAGAAACACCAAACACCTGAGTGTGTGCTTGAGAAAACAGTGCAATAGAAATAGAAATATTCTTAAGTGAAACAATGAATTTCTCCAGCATGAATTCAGCTGGGCACCTCTGCCTTCCACCCCTTCCTCCTCCAACCCTCCCCAGCCCACTTCTGTGTGGGAGAGGAGAGAAATTTCAGACCATTTCCTTTCTGTCTGTGCCTTTCTGCACCTTTCCCTTCCCGTGTCTGATTGTCGTGGCTTCAGGCAAGACAAACAGCAGAATTCTCAAGGACAGACTGCGATAGGGGGGGAGAAGGGGAACAGTCTGAGAAGCGAGTCAGAGAAAAGGCAGATCTCATGTGAAGGCAGATTTTCCTGTGTGTGTCTGAGCTCTGCAGCAGAGCCGGGGCTCCCTGGGGCCGGAGCCCTCTGAGCCAGGCACCAGCGCTGGTGTAAAGCAGAACAAAACAATCAGATGGACATCAGGGTGGCTTGTGCAAGTCTCTATTTAATTACAGTGCTGCATGAAGACATTGGTTGGTGTCACATGTACCTGTGATGGGCATTTTATACATTCCTGACTCCCTGCGGAGCCGTGTTTGCACTGGAGATTTTCACCACAAGAGGTAGTGGCTTTATTTTTCCTGTTTTCCTTTTTTTTTTGTTTGTTTGTTTTTTTTGTTTGTTTGTTTTATTTCAGCAGGATTGGATAAGCTGGTTAGACCTACTGGAGTGAATTTACTCTTCAGCCAGGAAGATAAAGAGTTCTGTGGAGTGGGAGCAAGCGGGCAAGCAGCAAATACAGTGCAGGCAGAATTCACTGGCTTTTAATTCAAACCTGTTTGGGGGTGCAGAGAGCCCCACCCAGGGCTGCAGCAAGCTGGGAACCACAGGGAGGGAAAGCAGGGACAGGAAGACTCAATAAGCAGAACTAAAGCTTCCGTTATAAAGAATGAATCACAAAAGAGGGGCTAGAGCAAGGCTCTGAAGTTCTTGAGGAACAAAGAAATGAAATCTTCTCACTAAGGTGTTTTAAAAAACCAGCTCAGTTCCCTTCCCATCGCCAGCATGTCCTGCCAGCAGAAGTCTTTGGGGAAGCAGAGGTTTTGGGTTTTTTTTTCCAGAGTGGAAGGAACAGTGAGGTCTGGATTTGCCAGGCTCAGACCCCGTGGGCGAGAGGCTTCTGAGTGCTCCAGGGTGCAGCTGACTGGGGATGGGTCCTGAGGAGCTCCCACAAACAGGTCCCATCCCAGCCCCTGCTTCTCGTCCTGTCAGCACGGACTGTCCTTGCTCTTGGCCTTGCTTTATTCCTTGGAAAGCCAGAGGTGAGGATGAGTTTTGGTGCTGTCTCCAAGAGGGTTCTGAAGGCTCAGTTCAGGGTGCAAAGTGCTTTATTTGCTGGCTGGAAGTGCAGGAGTTTTGCGGGGAAGGAAAACCTGCTGCAGAGATGGGCAGAGCTGGCAGTGCCACCTTCCCGAGGGCAGCGGGGATATTCACATTCCCACACTTCAGCCTGGAGTGTTGGGAAGGAGCAGCTTTAAATGTCCTGGGGGTGAACAGTGGGCTGCAGCTGATTCCTCACAGCGAACACTGAAGCTCTGGGAAATGACACCTGGGGATTTTTGGCCCAATTTGGCAACACACGAAGGACGTGGGCCCTTTTCCAGCAGCTTTTTTTTCCTCCATGACATTTTGGAAGAGTTTTTCAGGTAGTGGTTCAGGTGGGTTGAGCTGTGATGTTCTGCTTCTAAATTCAGGAACAAAATTTTGGGAGCAAGGTACACAGCACTGGAGATGAGGATTTTCCTTGGGTTAACACTGGACACAAAGTGAAATTATGGCACAAAGTTAGGATATTATTCACATTCCATTTATCCTGAGGGCTCACACCAGGTTTTAGTACAGGGCAAACATCACCTGTGGCAATTTCCAAATGCCTTAAAGCTTTTTTGTCGACATGTTTGTAATATTTGCTATTTTGGTTCAGCTCCCACCTGTTATTTCCTTAACTCAAATGGACCTTTCTGCTTGTAAATAAGTTATAAAATGGACCAGTAGCTCGTTGCTATTTTTCTGCCCAAAACCCTCCTGACTTTGCATCTTTCTGTGAATATTGGGGTACAAGTCTGAGCTGATTCCCTTCTCTGAGTGAATTTGTTTGGTTAAAACTGGGAGCAGGAAAAGAACAGCTCATGTGATCCTGAGATCTCTCGTGTTGGTGCTCCCAATTTTGCAGTTTTTAGCTATGAAGAGCCAGGTTCAAATGTTACACAAGGCTGTGGGCTGACTGTCAGAGCCCCTGGATTCCAGCCCATTCCAGGAACGCCAGGTTTAGAATGGAAACCTGTGGATTAAGGTGGGACTGCTGCTTCAATTTTAGAAAACAGCTGAGATTATCTGTTAGAGCTGCTTGGCATAATCTCTTCCTCAATCAGAGCTGGAACACATCCTACCAGCACAGGAAAGTGCTCTCTTAGCAATACAGGAAATCCAGGGAATTAAAGGAAACCTTGGCAGATCTTCACCTCATCTGAAGCAGAAACGGAGTGAATATTCCATAAACTGCATAGAGAATAAAGGGATTCTATTGCTCTCCCAATTGTGTTTTTACTCTTTTAGAAAACAGCAGGAAGCTGCACCCTGGGAGCCTGCCCCTGCTTATGGCTATTGCAACCCTCTGCTGCTGCACATCCTGCAGGAATTTCTAGCCAGACCTATTTCCACGTTGTTTTATTCACCTTGCTGTGTTTTATTTACAGAGATATTGCAAAGGATCGTGTGAACTGAGTACAAGTAGCAAGTACAGCATGGGTTTGGCAGTGCCAGATTCAGCGTGGTGAAATGAGGCTCTCGTGGGGTTTCAATTCTTAGAATCCATGGAAAAATAGATAGCAGAGAGTAAGGGATGCTGGAAACATCCAGACCTTTCCAGAGTCCAGCTTGGACACAGGAGCTGGCCCAGGTAGGGGCTTTCTTGGGTTTTTATTCTGGCTTTTTTCAAAATGCACAGTTTTATCTCCTTGACTGTGGATTTAAATTAGGCACAATGTTATTCTGCACTCTCTGTGGAGAGACAGAGGCAAAGCAGACCCCGAGGTGCTCCTTGGGGCCCCTGATTTAGGTGAGAAGAAGCAGCCCTGACGTGGCTGGCGTGCTCAGGATGCCCCCGGGGGCGCTGGGGCTGCGGGTGCCTCCCTGGCACAGTGTCCTCGTGTCTGTACATTCACCACGCTGCCACCCTCCCCGAGTGTCACCCCTGGGCAGAGCCTGGAGATGAGATGCTGGTGGGCAGAAATCGCTGATGAGAGATGAGGGGGTCCTGTTGGATGTACACCGTGCAAGACAAGGTCCCACTCCTTGAGTTTCTCTCTCCATCTCTTTTTTTTTTTTTTTTTTTTTTTTTTTTTTTTGGGGCCCGAAAACATCTCTTTTTTTTTTTTTTTTTTTGTTGGTTTGGGCTCCGAAATCCATCCTATTTATTCCTATTTACACCGATGCAGTGGTTTGAGGTGAGACTTTTGCCCCCTTCTCCCTTCCACCTGTGGCTTGTGGGCCCACACTGCTGCAGGGCTTGGGTCTGTGGGTGGCAGAACCTTCTTGACCCACTTAGGGACCTCTGAAAGTTTTGGGGTTGGTTTTTATTTCATTTCTGAAGGCTTCAGCAGTTAAACACGGGGTGAGTCAGCTCGAGGTGAAGGCAAAGCTATTGCACGGAGCTTCCACAGGCCCTGTCTGGCCCCTGCTGCCAAGAGGGAAGGGTGGCCTTGTCTTTGGTGAGAGTTGTGCCGATGACCCAGCGCTTCCTCCTGGCGGCCCCGTGGCCACTCTGTGTCCAGTGCACTCCAGGCCGAGTGGCCACGGGCGAGAACCGAGCGAGAGCGCCTCGATTTTTGCGCTTCCACTTCCAACACAGTGCGAGGGTGGCTCTGAAAAGCGCCCTTGGGACCGGTCCAGAGGTCACCCAGCGGGGTGAGAGACCCTCCCACCTCGCTCCATCCCCACGAGGTGCTCGGGCACTGAGTGGTGCCCAAGAGCTCCAGCCCCCTCCCCGGCTGCCCCCGCTGTGCGTGAATGGCGTCGCTTCCTCTTCCCCCTCCGTTCCTAAAAAAATGCGGATGCTGTTTGTGACTTTTAGCAGTGGAGGATCTTCATGAAAGCCTTGCGGAACTCGATGTTGAAGGTGGTGTAGATAATCGGGTTGACAGCGCTGTTGACATAGCCGAGCCACGTGAAGGCGCTGTACATGGCCGGCGGGATGTTGCAGTCGCAGTGCATGTTCAGGATGTGAGTGATGAAGAAGGGGAGCCAGCAGATGATGAAAACACCTGGGGGGGAAAAAGGAGAGAGGAGGATTTTGATTGCTGAAAGCTGGGGCTGTGAGAACAGTAAGGTTCTCTTTGGCAGAAGGGGAATGTGTTTCCCAGAGGAATAAGCTTTGTGTGTGCGTGCTCAGTGCCCTGGTCTGTGCTCTGCCCAGGTACTGAAGAGCTCCTCTGCTCTGTAATGGGCCCAGACACAGCAGAAACTCTGCCCTTCAGCTTTGCTGGGTTCTGCTGCCTTTTGTTCCAGAAAGCCCATGAGCTCTTCCCCCATTGTGGGAGCCCAGATGCCCCCGAGAGAGGCACCTTTAGCTCAGCACTGCCAGCTGTGCGTGGCTGGGGAGGAGGGACCCCTCCCACAGGCAGCCCCTTGCCTGCCTATTCTCTCATGAATCAGCTGAAATGAATTCTTAGGGGGCTTGGAAAATCAGCCTGCACTGGACACGGGGACTGGGATTTCTGCAGGCACCCCAGGGCAGCCAGGGCACGCTCTCACCGAGCACGATGGCCAGCATCTGGGTGGCTTTCTTCTCCTTCTGCTGGGACAGTTTCCTCCTGATCACGGCCTTGAGCAAGTTCCTCGTCTTGCCGTTGGGCAGGGAGTGGATCTCGAAGACCTTGGCTGTGTGGTGGGATTCTTTGGCATGGCCGTTCTTCTCCACCTTCCCAGGGCTGTTCAGGGGTGCCTGCAGGGTAGAGTTGTTGCCCCGATTAGAAGCAACTGGCACAATCAACTGGTGGTTACTTGGTGCTGTGGGTTTGAGGGCCGTTTTCTCAGGGGGACTGGTACTGGACACCATCTCCATTTCCATCTCTTCTATGTGACTCTCTGCCTCCTGGACAAGAATCAAATGTCCACAACATAATGACAGGTAAATACACAGAGAGGAGTAACGAACATTCCTTACAGAGTGAAGCTGGATGATGTTGGAGAACAGTCAATCCCTCTTCTCCCTCCCTGCGTGGCGCCCGGAGAAAGGGCTCTGGTGTGTTTACAGATATTTTGGGCAGATGGGATTGACAGAACTGCACTGGAGGATTCTCCTTTTTGGCACAAAGAGGCTCAGAAATGGGGGGAGACGCTGTCTCCACTCTCCACAGATTTTATTCAGGTTTTTGGAATGCAAATAAATAAAAATTGAATCAACAAGCAAAACCCAACAAAGCCAATGCAGTCCAAGATTTAAATAACAGAGAGGAGAAGGAAATCAAAGGCACAAAAATGTTCAAATGCCGTGGCTTTTAGAGCTGATCTTTAGGTGAGCTTAATCTGGCTTTTTGAGCTCTGTGAGCTTAAACCCCCTGCTTCACTCCAAGGAATGGGAAGACTATTTAAATTTTGAGATTGAATGGTAACCTTTGCTCTTAAGTTTATTTTTCTCCCACCCTACATAAATTAACCTTGTGTCCTGAGGGAGAAGGGGAAGGCTGAAGGCTCTGGAAAGCTCCCACTTCTCTTTAACACTCACCACTTTGCGCTTATTAACTTGGAAGCTCCCATTGGACTTCACAATAACTGTGCAGAGCTTGACGTCTTCTGGATGAGTGCATTTGTCCTAAGGGGCAAGCACCAGCTCAGAGGTTACACAGGCAGAGAGGGAGTGGGAAGGGAAGCTGGTAAGGGAGGCACGTGGGAATACAAAGGAATTAACCAGGAATTCATCAGCGTGGCTGAGGGGCCGAGCAGGATGGAAAACTGCCGTGAGGAGGAGCGGTGATGGAGGCTGCTGTGCCCCCCGTGCTCTTCAGCAGAGGAAGGAGGCCACGAAGATCTGCTGGTGTTTGTGTGTCCCTGCCTCGCTGCCTCCTTTGCAGCAGCCCTGAGGCAGCGTGGTTTGGAGCTGGGGGCCCTGGGGCCGCACATCCCCCGGGCTGTGCTGTGTGTGCTGCCAGAGCAGTGTTGTGACAAGTGCTTTCACACCCAGCCCGCCCAGCTGGGCTCCCTCACACACAGCTCCCGCTGGCAGAGGCTGCTTCCCTGCAGAGCTGGCCTTCCCAGGCAGGAGCTTGGCACCCCAGCCGTGCCAAGCATTGCCACCGAGCTTCGGGGAGACCTTAGAAAGCTGGAGAGGGGCTTGGAGGGCACGGGGGAATGGCCTTAAGCTGAAGGAGGGTGGGTTTAGGTTGGATATTAGGGAGAAATTCTTCCCTGTCAGGGTGGTGAGGCCCTGGCACAGGTTCCCAGAGGAGCTGTGGCTGCCCCTGGATCCCTGGAAGTGTCCAAGACCAGGTTGGACAGGGCTTGGAGCAACCTGGGAGAGTGGAAGGTGTCCCTGCCCATGGTCTTTAAGGTCCCTTCTGACCCAAACCGTTCCTTGATTCTGCGATTCTTCACCCCAGGCAGGACTGACACAAACAATGGTGCAGCCCCTGTTCTTGGGTACCCCAGCCCACGGAAATGCTCTGGGTTCACGCAGCAGCTCCTGGTGCAGACCTGCTGCTGGAACACCCCCTGAGATCCAGAAAGGCCTGAGGAGCACCAGCCAGAGAGCCGAGAACCCAGAGCGTGCTTTGGCGACCCCAAACTGACCACAGCATCCGCCTTTGTGAGCCGGTGCTCCGCCTGGTCCAGGCAGGGTGGTTTGGGGCAGGAGGAGCAGGGAGAGGGGGAGGATGGAGAGTGCTGGGTACCTTCAGGGGAGCCTGCGTGTCCGAGTCCAGCACGTGGCTGCTGCGCTTGGTGCTGACGCGCTTCCTGCGCCGCCGCAGCACGATGTAGATCTGCACGTAGACCAGCAGGGTGACGATGAAGGGCACGTAGAAGGACACGATGGAGGAGTACACCACGAAGGCAGGGTTGGCAATGATGCACTCCTTCTCATCTGGGAGAGAAAACATTTCAGGATTGTTGTCCCCCCTGCCCCGAGGGGACCCCCCATGCCAGCTCCCCTCAGGCTGTAGGGAGTCACATCACCCCAAAAGCCCTGGCTGCTGCTTGCCTTGCAGCTAAGGACTGCTGATCCCATGCTGTGCCCAACCCAGTCTTCCCAGGAAACTGCTGGCTGAACTGCCAGTCCTTTTCTCTCCTGCCTCGGGCAAGGTTTTGTCCCATGGATTTCCTTTTCAGGTGTTTAAATAGAAGGAGGATTTTGAATTTGTGGTGGACAAACGTTAAGGTAACACAGATTGGTGCTGTGTGAACTTCTGCATCACCTCAGTTGTGATGAGTCTGAAACCCTGCTCTGGAACAGCAAGAGGTGAAACAGCCCCAGAATCAGCTTGCAAATAGTGAGGGTTGACAATGGGAGAGGATACATCAAATACACCTCAAACCTGATCCCACATTCATTCCTGGCTCTCTGGGGACCCAGGGAGACACCAGGAGCCAGCTGCAGGTGGCACAGCCCTCACCTGTGTTGTTGAGGCCGAAGAGGAGCGGGCAGGAGATGGCAAAGGAGAGCACCCAGACCACGGCGATCATGACGGTGACCCTGCGCTTGGAGCTGTAGCGGGTGTTGTAGAGCATGGGCATGGCCACGGCCGTGTACCTGCAGGGGACACACACCCAGGGCTGTTGATGCCTTAGGTTTTAACTTTGATATTTTCAAATTCTGTACTGCTCAGAGTGTAACTCTGAAGTTCCTTGGAGCCTGTAATTCCTGCTCTCTCGTACTGGGCAGACAGAACAAAGCCTCTCCAGGCTTTGCCTTCAAGGACAGCCAGGCTGTTTTTAGGCCCAAAATGTGTAAACCAAAGATTCTAAGGGGGGCAAGCTGAGGGGAATGACATCATTAAACTGGGGCTTTAATTGGAGAATTAACCCTGATATGCAAATGAACCAAACCTATAAAAGTGTGAAGAACTCGTGACCTGGGGCCCATCTTGGGGCACAATTTTTGGAAGCAGCCTCTGGCTCCCCCAGGGTGTACCTTGAAGGCCCTTCAAATAAATACCTGTCTTTATTCCCTTCCTCTTGTCTAGTCTCTGTTTCTAGGTGGCTGCAGGAGGCATCACTGTCACCCTGCCAGGGCTGCCACTGCACCCAGGGCTGCCACTGCACCCAGGGCTGGCCCAGAGGGGAAGGTGAGGCAAAGCAGCTTCCACATGTCCCAGGGTGGCTGCAGCCCCTGGCTTGGGAGGTGTGAGGCTGAATCAGCTCAGCACGGAGTTCTCCTTCCACTCCTTCCCACTAACGCCTACTGCGCCATCCCAGAATACAAACAGAAGGACCAAACTCGTGGGAACATAGAGACAATTCCATCTGCATTCCCAGAACCAGTGTTTCTTCACCTGCTGACAAAATCCCTGCTCAGAGCTCATGGAGATCCTTTAAGTTGCTCTTGAAAAAGAATCCCCACCGTTACCAAGCCTCTGAGTCCCAGGTAAAACGAGACCACACAGAGGTGGCTGGGACTTGCTGCCCTGGGTTTGGCACAGCCTGGTGGCACCATGGCCTCACCTGTCGATGCTGATGGCACAGAGGTTGAGGATGCTGGCAGTGCACATCATGACGTCCAGGGTGACAAAGATATCACAGTGGATGCGGCTGAAGCGCCACTCCCCAACCACCTGCAGAGAGAGAGGACAAACGGTGAGCGATTCCCTGGGGCTGGGCTGCTGAGAGGGCACCAAAGCAGAGTTTGGCATGGGGATGGAGGAGCTGGTGGGTGCTTGGGGTTGTGCTGGTTCCAAGGCAGAGCTGAGAGGGCCCCAAAGCAGAGTTTGGCATGGGGATGGAGGAGCTGGTGGGTGCTTGGGGTTGTGCTGGTTTGAAGGCAGAGCTGAGAGGGCACCAAAGCAGAGTTTGGCACGGGGATGGAGGGGCTGGTGGGTGCTTGGGGTTGTGCTGGTTNGTCAGAAAGCACAGCTGAGAGGGCACCAAAGCAGAGTTTGGCACGGGGATGGAGTGGTTGGTGGGTGCTTGGGGTTGTGCTGGTTCGAAGGCAGAGCTGAGAGGGCACCAAAGCAGAGTTTGGCACGGGGATGGAGGAGCTGGTGGGTGCTTGGGGTTGTGCTGGTTCCAAGGCAGAGCTCTGCCCCTCCCAAACCATTCCCCCTGGGGCTGGCGTGATCCCATCCTAATTCCACCCTGCTGCTCTGCGAGGATTTGGGCAGCCCAGGCAGCAAACCTGGGCTCACGTTCCAGTGACATCAGGGAGCACAAGGCTCCTCCAACTCAGAAGGGAAGATGAAGGAGCTTAAACAGCTCTCTGAAGCATTTCAAAGCAGAATGAGGCAGGAAATACATTCATTTTAATTCCCAAACACCTCTAATTGTACTTAGAGCTTCTTCCTAGACAGTTTTTCCAATTACACCCAGCAAAGGTCAGCAGCAGACAAGCAGGAGCTTCCCTTCATTTCTTAGTTTAAAAAATCGGGGTAGGCATTCCTCACCTTTATCTTTTTTTTTTTTTTTTTTTGGTGAACAGAATGAGTTTAATTCAGATCGAAAAGCCTTTAACACCCCACACGATGTGCTAAAGACAAAGAACTAATGATAACACTTCCAGGCACCAGTAGCCTTTTTTCTCTTCACTTCTCTTGCTGTTGAAGCTGAACTTTGCCAATTAAGTTTAATAGCAATTATTCGGACTGCTGTGTTTGACATGTGATGAAAAAAAGTATATTTCCCTCTAACAAAAATAGAGCCCTACTGCATTTGAAAATAGAATGAATAAGATATCTATTCTTCAGTTATTTCTGCTCTGATATACATAACCATAGGCAGCATAAAGAAGGAAGAATGACTGCATTGAAGCCTGAGTGACAGATGAATACTCAGTGATTAAAAAAGCACTTAAGAGACAGTTACATCAGGAACTTTGAGGAGAATTTGCCCAAAGGCAAAGGTTTCCAGCCAGATCTAAATCCCTTCAAAACCAGTTTCCTGAGGGCACGGTTTGGGAGAAGCTGGGAACTGCAGCAATTCTTTCTCTTGGTGTTTCCACTTATGTGGGAGAAACCTACAAAATTTGGAGGTAAAAGATCTGTTTGCACCAAGGCTGGGGAGGGCGTTTAAGTGTTTAATTTTGATTTGAGTTTTTGCCAAAGCTTGTGGCACGAAACCTGGAGAAAATTGTCCAGCTGGTAGATCAAGGCAGCTGTGGTTCCTGACCAACTCCTGCACAGGAATCCAGAAAGGGGAGAGAATTTTGCATCATTTGTGATTTATTCTTCTGCCTTAAAATTAAAAAAGTCTGAGAGGTTCTTCTGGCCGGACCTGAGGGAGCAGGAGCTTCTCCCAACATCAGCCTCTGCTTCAAAAGGGCTGTGGTAAAAAAGGAATAGAATAGAAGGACACAAGTCCCAGAGGCACTGCCTGCCCTCCCACCAGCCTGTGGCCACGTTAATGAGCTTCAGCAGAGGCACGAGGCTTTACGTTCTGCGAGTGCCATGAAAACAATCATTAACTCGAGTGATAATTAGCATTGTGCTCTCTCGACAGCCCCTGTCACGTCAGTGGGTTTGTTTTGCTTTGCATCAGGACTTAATGGGCTCATTGATTATGGCTCCTTCCCCCTGCTCTCCTCCCCGTGTTATCATTCCCTCTCACAAATGAGCGCCTGGAAATTAACTGTAAACTCAGGGTAGTTTTGTGCTGAGGGCAGAGGTGTGAAAAGTGATTTTCTCTCCTATATTGTGCCATAAAAGCTGTGGATTCCCATCCTGCTTCCACAATTGCCTTCCTGCAGCCCTTCACAAACAGGGCCTTGATTGCTATTTTTTTTTTTTTGATTGCTGGATTCAATGATCCTTGTGGGTCCCTTCCACCTCCACAAATGTGATGTGGTTTCAGTGTGATACCCATGGCGTGGTTTTGAACACAAAATTGGGCTCCTTCCCCTCTTGACCCCGTATTTCTGGTGCAATTGGGCTGTCATTTAGTCCTCTGAGCAGCAGTGGGGTTTCAAGCCACCCGCTCTCACATCCATCTCCTGGAGAAAAATGGCAGTTTGGGGAACGAAAAAAGCTACAATTTCAGGAGTGGAAAAATGCGATTGCAGGAATGAAAAAGCCTGTATTTAGGGAATGAAAAAACCTGTATTTGGGGAATGAAAAACACTTCTGGGGAAATTCAGGAGGCCTTGCAGGAGCTGATTTCCAGGCTGCTAAACCCTCCCCATCCCTCCTTAACTCAGGAATTCCAAGCCCTTACCTCCAGGTAGACCACCCAGGGCATGACCAGCGTGGCCACCAGCAGGTCTGCCACGGCCAGGCTGACGATCAGGTAGTTGGTGGTGGTCTGCAGGGCTCTCTCCCTGGACACTGCCATGCACACCAGGACGTTGCCAAAGACGATGATGAAGATGAGGAGGGTGAGCAGCACGGCGTAGTAGTTGTAGTGCGGCTTCTGCGCCGCCTCCGACGCGTTCAGGGCCCGGCTCCAGTTCCTGTCCCCGTCGTACCACGAGAGGTTGAGGGGATCCATGGGGCTCCAAGTGCCAGCTGCCAGCTCCACCCTGGCACAGAGGTGTTGGAGAGGCCGTTGGAGGTCAGCATGGAAAAATAAAAACGGAACAATCGGGTTTGTGCTGCCTCCATCGTGGGATTTTCCCTGTTGGAGCCTGTTCTCCCTGCCCTGGGTGAAATGGTTGGCTGGAAATGGGATGTAGAACTGATCCAGGCAGGGATTCCAGAAGCTGGTTTTTATTTCCAGCTCACCCCCGGATTTCTGTGTCAGTTACTCTGTGTTACAGCTGGGTCAGGCAAAGTACCTGGGGTTTTTGTCCCCTGACATTCGCTGTTCCCTGTTTAGGTGTGCACAGTTCAGGGCAGAAGTGCCATGACCCACTTTGTTTATTTTCCATGAGCTTCATGGGGCTTTGGGCTGTATTCCTTTTATTTTTTTTTCTTTTGTCTTTTCCTTATTTTTTTTTTCCTCCAGCAGTGAAATAAATAAATTTTAAAACCCAAGACCTGAATAGTGACAATAATGGAACCTGACAGCAGCAGCTTTGCAGTCGGGGCTGGGCTGTGCTGCCTCTGCCATTGCCCCAGTGAGGTCACAGAGTGAAGGGGCACATGGTGGGGACAGCACTGGTGCCACCCCACAGCCCTCAGCAGCTCCTGGCAGCAGGAGGATGATTTTCCTGGTTTTTCTTGGAAAACTGCATCACCACAGCAACACCCCACCATTCCCTGGCCCATGGCTACGTGCTGTGCACTCCTACAGAGGTAACAGAAGAAATCATGGGATTTCTGTGGAGTTCCCTAAAACCTGTGGAGGGTTTGGTGTTTGTTTTATCCACTGCGAGTGGCTTTTGGACCTTTCCTGTCTCTCTGTGCTGTCGCAATGTACTAAAGAAATTCTGCTGCTGGGACAGAGGTTTTTGTGCCATGAACTGAAATTCAGACAGCAAAAAGCTCCTCTGTGCTGAGGGAGGTGAACAAACAAAGCTAAAGGAGGATGTGGAGTGGGGAGGGGAGCTCTGGGTGTTGCTGTTTTGGGGTCTCTCTCTGATGCCAGGATATGAAAAATAAATTCCGTGTTTGCAGTGAGACTTGCAGGATGTTTGGCCACTGGGAAAGGCTTTTCCTGGCTGTGTGGGGAGGATATTTCAGCTCTTGGTCAGGTGGGTTCACTGCAGAACTGCCAGGGCAGGGCTGTAAATGATGGATATTCCCACACCACATCTGTGTCCCACTTACAGAAGGGTTTTTCACAGAGTAGAAGCAATTTGGGATCAAATTTGAGAATCTCCTCAGTTTCTAAATCATTCCTGACCTTTCCATAACCCAGCCAGTGATGCAGGAGAGCTGGAAATGCCAACACCTGACTGGGAGCTCCTGAGCCTTTTACAGAAGCCTCAGATTGTGGCAGGGGAGGTTTAGGTTGGATATTAGGGAGAAGAAATCCATGGAAAGGGTTCTCGAGCATTGGCACAGGCTGCCCAGGGCAGTGGTGGAGTCAGCATCCCTCGAAAACCCACGGATGTGGCACCTGGGGACGTGGTTAATGGTGGTACTGGGCTGACTGGGCTTTTCCCACCTGAACAATTCCATTTTTTTGTGGCCTCACTCCCTGCTCAGCACTTCCTAGCAGCAAATATTCCACGTTTCCCGAGCTGCATCTCCACAAAGAGCACAGTGACTGGGAAATCTGGCCTTGCTCTCAGACACCCCAAGCCAGGGCCACTTAATTTCCTTAATAAAAGACAAAGTGACTTCGATTTATTAAACCACGTAAGTGATCAAAATAGCAAAACATTTGCAAATATCAAATTCACCTGGGAACAATGGTTTCTTTATGTTTCACTGAGCTTTTGTGTGCTTTTCTCATTCAGAGAACAATTTGGATAATAATCCTTGGAAATTTGTTGCATATGGGTCCTTAATAGCTGATAATTCAAAAAGTGTCTGTCTGACAGTGCTATCAGCAGCACTTGATAGCTCTACAAATGTCTTCTTAGGAGCTGTCAAAGTGTCAGAAATTAATTAAATGTTAGCTTCTGTGACTCAGAGTGAAGGGGAAAAATCAATGCTAAATACAGCAACAGTTTTTTCTCTTCTCCTGTTGCCCTTTCATCATGCAAAACTATCTCGAGGAGGCAGAACCATGCAGAAAATGCAGGGTGGGACAAAAAAAAAAAAAAAAAAAAAAAAAAAAAAAAAAAAAAAAAAAGCAGGGACATGGAGAAGTGTCTTTGAGGTGTAAAAGGGATGGAATGGCTTGGGATGGGCAGGATCAGCCCCTTGGGTGTATTTTGGTTTTTTCTGAGCTCTGACTGCAGGAACAAAATCGGCTTCACAAAGGAAAGGCCACAGACAGGGAGATGGGCACAGAAACTGCAGCTTTTTCCAGGCTGTTCCAGCTCCGTGGTGGAGTTGGAGGAACCATTTATAGCTCGTCTCTCTCGTGTCCATTCATCAGGAATTTACTCAATGATGGTTAGGGAGGGTGTAAAAATCCCTGGATAGTGTAATCAAAATTTCCTTTCATTTCCTTCTGTATCTTCCACGAGATTTTTTTTTTTTCTTTAAATAGAACTATTTTCACAGTAATAATTTTTATCTTTATATGCATCACGAGGAAAGTTAAAAGTTCACGGTTGAACGTTGTACAAATGAAAAGATCGGGTGTTTCTGGTTTTAGAAAAACAGTTTTAATTTGGGAAAATGAAACACAAGTTCCAAATATTTTGCATGAAATAGGGAAACTTAAACACCAAAACCTAAAAAATTAAAGCCGTGTGATCACACAATTAAAGGCTGTATCCAGTACACATCCTTGTGGTACAAACTACAATTACATGGACAACTTTGTTAATTCCCAGCTTTGGAGAGTTTGAGGTTTTCAATCCTAAAAACAACTTTCTTTTCTCCAGCCCCAGCATCATTTGGGAGCATTTTGGTGGCCATTAAGGTGTTTTGTGAGTCTCTCAGTCCTGCTTTGAGGAGCACTTTGGATTTTAGTGCTGTCAGTTCCTCAGCAGAGAAGAAAGAAGCACTTAGGCTGGAAAGGGGAGTGCTTTTCCCTGCCTGTGCCCAGCAAGCTGCATTTTCCTGGGGAAAAGGGAGAGGGAAGGGATCATAAACACAGGGAAAAAACCACAAATGGCACCTGGCTCTGGCCTTGCTGCGGTTCCTGTACAGAGGCAAAACAGAGCCTTGGCTCCAGAGGCAGAAAGAGTCCAAAGGGGAACAAATTCCCCTGTGAATTAACTGCAGCAAAGCCACTTTAATTCCCACGCAGAGTCCCCACAGATTTGCAGGGTGGCTGAGCTAATCCAGATATGGATTTGCTGCGGGGTCAAGGGCAGGACAGGGCTGCAAGGTTGCAGCCTCGTGTTTGATGGCAGCAGTGCAGCAGCAGCAGCAGCATCCCTGCTGCTCATCCCCCTCACATCACTCCCCCTGAGGGGCCCTGCTCCAGAAAAACCCCACTGGGAAGCTTTTTCCAGCAGCTGGAGGGAATCTGCTGCGTGGCTGCTGGAATTTACAGGGAGAAGGCAGCCAGGAGAGAGGCTGGGAGCACAGAGCCAGAGGTTTCCCTTCCTCTGCTGTCAGCTCCCTGCTCTTTTCCAGAGAGCAAACTGAAAAATGTGTTTGTTTGCCGTGCCAGTATTTCTCCTTGGCTCCTCATGATGGATCATTTAATTACACTCGTGGCAAACGAGCGCGAGATCTCCCTGGCAAATGTGGGATGTTCACAACACAACAAAACCCTTCGTGTCCCTGGCAGGATCTGAAATACTTTTTTTTTTCTCTCAGAAACAGCAAAGGTGTAACTCTCCTTTTGGTTTTTTACTCTGCTTTTGCAAACACTTCCAGGCAAAAAATCCTGAGGAGTGCCAGCCACTGTCACTCGTGTCTCTGCAGCATCTGCTGGGTAAAGATTTGGGGCCTGCCTCCCAAAACTTCAGCCAGCCTTTGCTTCTGCATGGAATTCCCTAAGGTTTTGCCTCAGACGTGACTCATTTAAGATGAAATCTGGAGTTCAGGGTGAGCTTTCAGCTTTCTTCTGGACTCCAGACACAACTTTGGGCCCTAACTCAGTGTGCTCCCAACAGCAGCCAAAGCCACCAGTGACAATATCCCTGTGGGAGATGTTCCCACAGCAGCCTCAGAACAGCCTCCACCTGCTGTCCCCGAGGTATTTTGCCTGCAGATCTTGCCAGATTGATATTTGCTGCTAATTGCTGCTGCCCAGAGGTGCCCATCAGGCTGCTGAGACTGCTCACAGACAGATGCTCTCCAAAGGCTTTCCACAGAAATCAATGTCTAAGTGGAATTTGCACAGTACAGTGCCTCCCTGAGTATTGTCACTTTCCTCTGAAATTTTGGAATCAATGGGCCATAGGAAAGCTGTCAGATTGACATCCTTTCTGTCCTCAAGATGTTTGCTGGGCTCCACTGAGAATGCAACAAAGACATTCCAATCAAGGGAAAAAACATCTGGCTTTTTTGGAGTAGGGAGGAGGTGGAAGAGAAAGGGAAGGGGAAAGGGTGTTTGAGGAGCTGCTTTGTCTCCCTGTTCAGGGGTTTTGTGGGGGGAAAAAAAGCAGCTTCTGGAGTAGTTTCACTATTTTTTTTTTTTTTGCACGTAAGCCCAGAATTGCTGTGGATTCCTGGTCGTGGTTCCCTGGAGAGCAAGGACGGTGTGGAACAGCTGGCACTGAGGGAGAACCTTTTCCCATTTATTCCTGCTCAGGGGACAGTGACTGCAGGCACTGAGGAGGAGGAGGAAAGGCCAGGAATGAGGCAAATATTGTAAATTCTGCCTTGACCTGCTGCTGCTGAAAAACCCCAGCCCCTGCCCTGGGCTCCTGCAGGAGCAGCTGACACAGAAGTCACCCAGCAGAGTCCTGGTGGCTTTAAATAAACACAACTCCCCCGGGCACGGAGTTGTTGGTGCAAAAGCAGCGGGGAGGTGAAGCTGTGACTGAGGAGCCTGGCAGGAATTACACCTGAGCCATTCTGAGCACGGGCTGTGGCTTGGGAAGGGCACAGCTTCGCTTTCACACCCCCCGTGCCCTCCCAGTGCTCTCCAGGAACCAGCAGGCAGCACAAGGAGGAGGCTTGGCCACCTCTGCACCCACAGGGACAGAATTAGAGATAAAAATCCTGCCCAGGCTGGTGCTTTTAGGGGGTTGAATTCTAACCTCGACACTGCAACCTTCATATCTATCAAACCAACAATTCTGCCATCAGCTGCTTCCAAAAGCCTCTTGAAAATCTTCCTCCTCTGCCTTTCTGCTGGCTCCCCTTCTCCAGATCCTTTGCCACCCAAGATATCAAAGTTACATTAATTGCAGCTGTTGCTCACCTCTGATTCAGAAACATTCCTGGCTTTGCATGATACCTAATTGGATCCTCTTGCCAGAAGGTGTTCTCAGGTGCCCCCTGAGCACCTAATCCCAGTTTCCCTCCTTCTCTGCAAGCTCTGAGCAGGGGCTCTGTGACAACAACACCCCGCTGCCACCGCGGCCTCTGAGTCACGCACCCAGAGCTCTTCTTGCTGATGCCACAATATTTCTGTTCCCAGCATTGCTCAGAGCTCCCTGCACCAATTCCAGGCTGTGATTCACCCCCTCCCAAGCAGCAGAGACCCTCAGCTCCTCCTCAGGAATGCAGGGAGGGTTTCCTTGCTCTGGGAGGGGGTGGCAGGACAATCCCAGTGCTTTGCAACTCTGGAATTTCGAGGCTGAGCCCTGGTTTTAAGGCAGATTTCTCGGCTCTCCATTTGTGGTGTTGCTCCTTCGATCATCCCGCTTTCCCTATGGAATTTTTGCATTTGGATTTGCATTTCAGGAAGGAAAGGGAATAAGTTTGCCTTTTTCCCAGAGCATTTGTCCTTCATCCCTGTGATGGACCAGAACCTTCCCCAGGACTGTGCTCCTGCACACATCAGGCTGAACCCTCTGGAGAAGGGTGTTCTGAGGCTGAATTTCTCTGGGAATTCACTGCCTGCTGCTTTCAGGCCCTCTGAAAATCTCATCCTTCCAGGTTTCTCAGCAAGTCCTCATGGAAAGGAAGAATGCAGTGATATCTTCCCTAGAGGGGGAGGAATACTCCTGCAACTTCCTTGAACCTGTCCTTCTGCTAATAAAAAGCAGATTCCATTTTTAAAGGAATCTTTAAAATTAAAGATTAAGGCCTTGTCTTTATTCAGGACTTGCAACCAAATACGGTTTTATCAGAAATTCTCCAGTTTGAACATTTTCTCACTCCAACACGTTAAACAGCCAAACCCTGTCACTTCATCAAGGAGAGGTTGTAGTGGATTTGTTTGTGTTGTTTGGTTGGGGTTTTTTTTCATAAATAATCATTTTAGGAGCAGTTTGGGGTATAAATAGCTCCCTCCAGCAACAATCTCCTCCCAGAAAAGCCCAGCACTCCCCCTGCCCACCTGGAACTCAGGAGAGGTTTGACTCCTGCCTGGCAGAGCAGAGCCACAGGTTCCTCTTGCTCTTTAAGAATCTGTGGGTACAGGGCAAGCTTTGATCTCTGCAACATTTGGCAGATGAGTTTTTCAAGCTGGAGCTGCTCCAGACACAGCCCACTTGATCACTTCTCAGCTGGGTGGAGAGGATGGGCAGAAAAGGCTTTTAAAAAATAATTTCTGACTCTGTGCTTTCAGATTTGGACACACAACCAGAAATATTGGGCACATCTTGGTATTCAGAGGGTAAAGGGGAAGGATTTGTTCCTTGCCTGTGCTCTCACATAGAGATGGTGTCTGTCAGAGGCAGCTCTTCAGCCTGGAAGATATTGGTTCTTATTAAATATTGCATTACTATAGACCCAACATCCTGTTCTGTACAAAAGCCCTTTTTTTCTCCTCATAATTCCTTTATCTGTAGCCTAATGCCAAATCTCTCTGACGAGATCTGAGCCTCTGACTAATCTAATAAATTCCCAGCTTCATGAATGCTGGTGATCTATATTCCTGTAGAATCTGTGCTGTGTTTGAGATCATCCACCAATGTCTGCAAATAACCCTTAATCAGTCACAGAGCCAATTGTATTATTTTTGAGGAATTGGAAAGGTTGAATCTCTTCACTTCCCACCCCCCTTAGTTATGTACAGAAGTGGCTGAAATTTGAACAAAATATTTATTTCTAAGTGCTGGTTAAAACGTGGCAAATATTTAAGGAAATTTTTTTCATTATTTGTTTTTATCTAATGTTTACATTTTGGTACTTGGCATTTGAAGTGTAAAACAATTTAATTGCAGAAATAGATTGTGTTAATTCCTTGGCTGAATAAACCATTTTTGCTTCCCCTCCAGCCAGGCTTCCCACGTTTCTGCAGCACCTGGCACAGGGATACTTTAGCTCTTGAGTCCTTCAGCCACACTTTATTAAAAGTAAATAATAATAATTCAGATTGAAACCATCAAATATTTGCCCTCCACTTATGTCACCGAGCACTCGTTGAACATCTGCTCTTTCCACTGCCACTCCTCCCCTTGAGCTTGTTTGCAAAAATGTTTGCCAAAAGCAGCGAGTTCCAGAGGAGGGTTCTTTTTTTTCCCCCTTTCCTTTCCCCTGTCTTTTTCTCAGATTTGTGGGAGTTTGCCCCAAACCATCCATGACTAATATTTGCCACCGAGTCCCTGGTAGCAGCTTTGATGAGGACGTGTCGATCAGCACAGCGCTCACGTGGCTTTCCTTTGCTCCAAGTGCCACTTCCCTGCATTT
This sequence comes from Falcunculus frontatus, assembly GCA_013398115.1. Taxonomy (NCBI): domain Eukaryota; kingdom Metazoa; phylum Chordata; class Aves; order Passeriformes; genus Falcunculus; species Falcunculus frontatus. Next base: position 47,847 of record VZRV01004295.1, read on the forward strand.
AAAACTCCAGGAAAACATCAATGAATTATCGTCCTGTCCCTCGTGGCGAAGGAACAGAGCCAGGCTCTGCTCACAGAGGGAAGGCGAGGAGGCTCCAAGGATTCCTCGATAATACAGTGCTCCTCAAATTTCAAATCCTAATGATCTTTCATCATTTCATCCCTGGGCTAAATCAGCCCAGCTCTTCAGCTCAAACCCTGACTTCCAGCACCCACCTCCGCTGTCTTTGCAGGCAAAAGGAGAGGAGAGAAAGGTACCTCTGGACTTGTCCTTTTCCAGCTGCTGCTCCAGAGCGGGCACTGAGCCGTGCAGGAATCGTGCTGGATCAGCAGCTCTGGAAATCAGCATCTGTTATCCTGGCAAGGGCTGGCAGAGTCCTGCGGCTCCTGCTCTGCCCTGGGGCCACTCGTGACAAGTGTTTGCCTGACCTTCCTGGTCTGACCTTCCTGAGTGGCTTCCAGACACGCAGAGTGCTTCATTACCTTTTACATCTGCAATATTTCATTCCTCCCTGGTCTCTCTCTCCACCCTGACTCTGGTCGTGTCTCCTCTCTGTTCAGCTCACCCCACCCATGGAACCACGAATTCTCTGATTTACTGTCCCTTGTTTTGTCACAAAAGCTCATGTTTTTGGAAGAATTACTGCTCCCAGGCATGGAGTTCTCCCCCATGGGATTTTTGCCATGATTTCACATGGATTTGGCCCTCAGCTGCTGCAGCACAGGCAGCAAAAGTGGATTTCAAGTGAGAGAGAAAGAAGGAGCCACGTGCAATTCCAAGCTTCAGTGCTCCATTTTTTGACTGATTTGAGGAATTTCTCTCACTCTGTCCCGGCCCTGGGATCACTGCACACACTCAGCTGCTGCTCTCCTAAATTTTATTTCACTTTTACACAGTCAGCAACATTTCCAGCCCACTGGGAAGTGCACACTCCACCCTTTATGACCCCAATTCCTAAATCCAGCGATCGGGACAGTGACTTCCATATGATTTCCATTTTCCTTTAATCCACAAAGTCATTAGCAGGGCTCCAGAAAGCCATGAATATTTTCCCCCTGCTTGGCAGGGAGCAGATTTTCTTTCAGATGAAGCATTACAAGGAGCTCTAATGTTTTTCATTAAGGTGCTGGGTACAAGTTGCTGTGGAAGTTCAGGCAGGACTAAAGCTGGGGCTGTTTAATTCATCAGCAATAAAAATCACAGCGCAGAGGAGTAAAATCATGATCTGAAGACAGGTGCCCAACTTGCAGAAGGTGAAACAGGCACAGAAGCCCAAGAAAAGCCTCCTGCAAGCACTGGCTTTTGTCATCTTGAAATAAATATTCTCTTTTCCATGCTCAGGCACAGATCCCCTGCTCGAGCCTGTGGTTCTTTCCAGGAAAAAATCCCCAAGAAATCACTGATGTGATTTGCTCTGTAATCAGGGCTTGCTGTTGTTGCTCTGACTTTGATTTTTCCCTCACGTCAGGAATCAGACCCTCTCTTAGTGCTCACTCTGTTGTCCCACCTGACACATTAAAGATGTCTTAGAATAATATCTTTATGGGAACACTGAATGCTGATGGACATGTGCAAGTTATTGAACTCTCTCTTTAGTAACTGCTTTGCCTGTTTGGTTTTTTTTTCATTCTTTTCCTAAAGTGTGTTTATTGTCTCTACAAACAGTGTCTCTTAAGCTAAATTTTGATGGTTGTGATTCTGAAGCCTCCTGAATCAGAAATTCAGTGGTAAAAACTGAATTGCAAAGTGTAGCCCCAAAGGATCTTGACTTTATTAATATTGTTATCCCTCCTTGTCATTTTCCGTTAGGGTTGTAATTTCCTAATTGATTCTTCCTTCACACTCAGAGGAAAAAAAACAACATCTTGAGATAAATAAAAATAACACTTGGAAAGGATGACAAAGGCAAGTGCAGAGAACCAGACATCACATGTAGACAAACATCCTCCCACAGAATGGGTTCTCCTTTCATTAGTGAAACATCTCTCCCAGGAAATGCAGGCTGGACTCTGGACAGGAGGTGTGGGGAACCAGGGAATGGCAAAGTGGCAGTGCCAGGAGAGATCCCGTGTCTGGGGCATCGACCCCTGCCAGCAGCTCTGCACCCAGGGCCTTGGACACGAGGTGCTGGCAGAGGAGTCACCGAATCTGTGGTGTGGGGGGAGGAAAGGAAGAGGACTCGTGAGAAAAGCAATTGTTTTGTGCAGGTGCTGATTTGGTTTGATTGGCACTGGGACAGTTTAAGGCCGAGGAGCTTTCAGCCAGCCCCGGCTCTTTCAGCTCTCCAGAACCAACACTGGGCTATCAAAATGAGATATTTTTTAAAGTGCTGCCTCACCCCACCACATTTGCTCTATGTGCACACTTTCTGGGGCACCAAGGACACTGAAATCTGCCCAATTTCCTCAGATCTTGCTCCAAAAACGTTTGTGCCCCTGAGCTCTCGCTGTGCTGCAGCCGCTGGGATTCTCAGAGTCCTCGTTCCTCCAGAAGCTCTTGCTATAAAACACCCCGGTGCCACATCCTCCTGTAGGCCTGGGAAAGGCTTTGTGTGCCTGGAACACTCAGCCCTGAGCAGCTCCGTGCTGTGAAAAGCTCCAGGAGCCCTGGCTCTGTCCCTGCCCAGCAATTTAAATAATATTGACCCACTGCCAGTGGTCCAGGCTCAGCAAGAGCAGCAGCCTGGCCTCAATGCCCAGCAGTCTTCAGCAGACAGGGAGGAAACCCTGGAGTTACCCATGGATATAAATCCATGGGGGTGGGAGCTGCATGTGACCAAATGGGCTGGAATTTACTCCCAGTCCTTGTCTCCAGTCTGGAAATAAATCCAGAGCCAGGGGTCCCCTGACCCAGCAGCTCTGTCTCCAGCAGTTCCTCGGTGCTGTCCTTGGAAATACTAAATCCTGCCTTGCATCCAATTGCTAAATTTGAGGGAAAGGTTCCTCTTTTAGTCTCATTTTCTAGAGAGGAAAGAAAAGCAGAAACCTAAATTTCGCTGGTACCTTATGTGCCATTTTAAAGTAATAATAATAATAATGGTAATGCTTTATAATAATAACTGTAATGCTTTAATAACCTCCTGTTACACAGCACAGGCCCCAGTCATGGATCACAACCTGCTTTACAAATGGAAATAAACCAATATGTAGCATTCTACCCACATGGAAATTCTGATGTTGACTTTTTGACTCCCTGGTTAGTAGTGAGAGAAAGAAAACCCTCTAATTGGAACAGTTTTGCCATCAAAGTGCAAATAAGGAGCTTTACACATGCCTGGACATGGTGGGCTGAAGTATTCCTGTAGTATTTATTATAATCACCATTTTAGTTCTCACAAACACATTTTTAGAGCATCCATAACCTCATGGGGGTGATGAATGATTCATGTACTGGGACATGAGTGATTCTTCCTGTTCAACAATATGGATGTGAATCTGGAGGGGGGGGGAAATGTTTCTATTTTTAAGGGTTTTTAAATTAGCAAGTTCTTTGTAATTGTGGCTTTTCAAAGCCGGGTGACTAAAATTCACCTCCCAAATCCGTGTGGGGATGTCTCAAGGAGAGCAGGAGGCTGGAGGTGTCCTGCCCCCTCTCTGGGGTGGGTTCTGAGGATGGCAATAAGGCTGGAACTCAAAGGTGTTCAGAGAAAACAGATGAAATGTTGGAAATCTAATTCCAGACTCCAGTAATCCCAGAGATAATCACATTTTTCTCAGCTGTCATACAAATATGCAAAAGCTTGAAATAAGCAGATACAAAGGGGCTGGGGGTCAGAGAGTGCCTGTTGCAGAGAATCTTAATTTGCTGAAGCTCCAGATTGCCTGAGATATCAAAATAGGACGGAGTTTAGACAAGTAATTTGCAAGGTGCCATATTTTTAGGTAATAGCTCGAAGTTCTCTGCTGGAGTGTGTCAGCTGCAGCATTCAGGGGAGCTGATTGAAAAACCTGAGCTGCTGGTGAAGGGTTCATTTCTCTCTCTGAAGCTGCAGATTGCACTGAGCACTCTCAATGGTGTTGATTTTGCTGATCCATCCCCAGCGCTGGCAGTTGGCAACCTGGGGCAGCGAGCAGAATCAAGTATGTGTATTTATATGTGTATTTTTCAGATACATGGATTTATATGTGTATTTATCACTCACTGATGTTTGCAGGCCCTGGGACACCTCACACCGGAGCAGCCAAGGCTATGGAGAAATCTGGGATAAATGAGAGAGGAAGGAACTACAAAGCCAAGAGAATGGGCAGCACAGGCTGCCGAGGGTTTCTCTCCTTCAGGCTGCTCCGTGATTACCTTTCCCCAGGCAGCTCAGTGGGTTTATTTATCCCCCATAAATGTGAAGTGTGGCCATCCCTGTGCTCAGGCAGCCCTGCAGGGCTCGGTGCTGTGCTCTATTAGCACAGCTTTTATTGCTCCTTGCAGTCTCTCCCTCTCCCCAGCGCTCCAGAACACATAAGGCTGCATTTACATTTTCTGAATGGACTAATCATGGCTCTCTGCTTTGATAAAGAAAGTGCAGCCTCCCACATAACCACATGGAAACCAACAGGGAAGAGTAAACCAGAAATAAACCCATTCTAGGGGGTTGAGAGAAAAATACCCACCAGGATAATTGGGAGGGATGTACAGAGAAGCAGCAACTGAACACATAGTCACATCTTCCAAAAAAAAAAAAAAAATTATAATGCTAAAAATACCCAGGTGAAGGACAGCGAGAGAAAACATGATTGAAGCGGAACAATTGGGAGAGGAGTTAATAGTTATTAGCAATCACTTCAGATTGAATATGGGTTGGTTTTGTAACAGCACAAGGGATGATGCATCTGACAGGACTTAAACAATTGCCTCCCCCTTCTCCAAAGGATCTCGCTGGCAGCACCCTGGCACGCACTGCTCAGTCTCCCTGCTCCTCAGGAGTTACTGAAAGTTTTTATTTGTAAAAGATAGCGAAGTTTGATCCCAGACAAAGCTTTCCAAACCTCTATTCCAAGCCTTAATACATTTCAACGTTCGTCCCACTGTATTTTCTCCTGTGGCCTTTCAAAAATAACCCAGGGAGGTCAAAGTTCCACCAGCCTGGGATCTTTTTATCCAATTTTGCCTTTGCCTGGGCAAGAGTGTGAGAATGGAGCAATGTTTATGATATTTCTGCAAACACTCCCCCACCACCCAACTGTTTGCTGTGCCAGCCTGGTTTCGATGCATTTATTAACAATCTGTGGACTTTTTTCCCTTGGAATTGCAATTCCCCGGTGTCCACAGCATTTGGGAACATTTTGCATCCAGATGTCCTGTGGCACGAGGCTTTACAGCTCAGTGTGGACCTGTTCCCTGTCCTGCATCTCCTGGCACTGGAATATCAGCTCTGGGCATGTGGGAAATCCAAAACTGAGTCCCAGATTTCCTCCGTGTTCACGAGGAATTTGTGCACAGAGGGTGAAATTGAAAACGAGTTATCCTGAAAGGATTGTGAGGGGCGTGAGCCAAATCCATCTTGTTCATAACTGGAGAGCTACAAAACCTTGAAGATAAGTATTTTTCAAGGGGTTTTTTTCTACTGTTGTTTTAGAGAACTTGTGTGAGGTATTTGTTACAGAATGATCCTTGTGGGTCCCTCCCAGCTCAGGGTATTCCATGGTTCCATCGGCTCCATTTAGAACTCCAAAGCTGAAGTAAACAGAGGATGGGAGGGTGGAGATTTGCTGATTAAAGCAAAGGATGGGTTTGAGGAGAAGAACAGCCAGGGAACGGCACTCTTTGTGCCAGGCCTGAGCCTCTGAGGGGGAACAGCTCTGTCACGGGTGCTCCCTGCTCTGAGCTGTTCAGCCCCTCAGCCTGGCTGCAGGGCGAGCTTTTCCTGCTCCAGCTGCATTTCCCAGTGGGTTTATCCCTGGTGTTAACCCCTGCCCAGTGCCTGCAGCCTCTGCTGCTGGTGGTGCAGCAACAGCCGGGGCAGGGCGAGGGGGAACAATTCCAGGCGTCCATCAAGTGCCATTAAGGCAGAGCTGAGTATCTCTGCCAGGCAGGTGTCTGGCTCTTGAGCAGGGCTGAGCAGATGAAGTGCAATCTGTGTCCTGCTGCCTGGCACGGGGGCACGGCGTGCAGCGAGAGGGGGCACGCTGTGCCGCCCTCGTGACACCGCTGCAGGGACAAATCAGTAAATCCCCTCGGCCGGGCAGGCTCAGGGCTGGAACCCCCTCGGCTCAGGGTGATTTGGGCTGTGGGAGCAGTGTCAGGGTGGGCGTGGGGCTCACTGTGTGACCACTCGTCCCATCCAAATCCTGCCCAAGCTTTTCCTGCAGGGTGAGAGTGGCACAGGAGCAGAACGTCACGGGGAAGGAGCTCTTTGGGCCTGGGTACAATGTAAAATATACCCACACTGACTGTTCCCCTGCTTTTGAGGGGTCACAAGCTTCTCTCTAAAGCCTAAAACTTGCACTTGTGCTTTTCCAGTGGGACAGGGAACCTCTTTTCCACACACGATGTGTGTGTGCCCGTGGAAGCTACGTGGAAATGTGAAAAGCACAGCAGATTTTACACAGTGGTTCATCATCAATCAGTGGAAAGTTCTTTTACAAAAACTCTCTTCAGAATTGAAAGGTTTGAATGTAACAGAATTTCTGCAGTATGGAAAAGAAGTTAAGGGCAGGGGGGAAATAAAAACGACAGCGCTCTTTACTTGAAGTAGTCAGAAATATTACCAAGAGGTTGAGTTTTTTCTAGATTACTACAAGCAATTCCTTCAAAAGAGATAAAAAAGCAGGGTTGTGAGTTCTTAATACCATTGTGTGTTTAAGGAACAATAATTCCATGAAACCCCGAACACGTAGGAAACCCAGCCCACGCTGTTTTGCATGTGTAACCTATCTGACCAGCTCTGTTATAACCCCGTGGCTGCTTATTTATAACACAACCCGAGTTGTTTTTCTTTTTAACTTGGAGCTCCACTCGAGGAGCAGTGATTCATGCTCCACATGCTGGGAGCTCTGCAGCTCCATGCCTGGCATGTGGGAAAGTCGGGATGAGAGAGAGACTTGAGAATTACCAAGTGGGGATGTGTTATCTCGTGTAGAAACAACCTCCAGACAACAACTTGGACCAAAAATACTCCAGCACCGAGCAGGACCCAGCACGATCCTGGTGGCTGATTCCCTGCCCTAAAGCCACACTTTCCACCGGTTTCAAAAAGCTGGATGGAACTTAGAACTGGGGGGGGCAATGGAAAAAAATATTAACATCTGAACAGGAATGGTTCAAACAAAGGCGACTGTGAACCTCACACAAAATGTGCTTGCAGCATTCAGAGAAGTATTTCTGAAAGGTTTCCTTCCAGGGGTTCTTCAGGAAAGGGTGACAGACCCCCTGTTCTCCACTGGGGGAGACTGTTCTCCATCCAGACTGGTGCTGAGCAGTACATTTGAAGGGATGCCAGTTTTGCCTTACCAGATGTAAAAATATGAACGTGGTAAGAGACAAAAAGAGTGTTTTCCCTCAGACAATTTGACTGAACGATCTTGTTCCTTGGGGAACTGGAATGTACCTACATTACATCCTCTCTGCACATCCTCCTCCTCCACTTCTCCCCGTCACTCTCTCTCCATTGTGTCTATGTGAGAGCGATGTTAAACATCAAACTTCTAAAAATGAGCCCAGCTTCTTAGCAACTCCAGATGCCTCTTTAGCATACAATAACAACTGTTTGTTGCTTTGCAGTGAGTGGTTTAGATGGAGAAATGAGACAGCCTGAATTTCAGTTTGAAAACCCGCTCTCACCTCTTCTCTTGCAGAAGGGAACAGCTTAATGGATCTTTCTGGTGTAATGACAAATATTTTCCTTTTTCTCCTGTCTTTATTTACATCTCTAGGCAGTGGTGATCACAGCAGCCACCGCTGTCTGTGTTCCCTCACCGGGATATTCACAACATTTATATTTCTGGAAGAAAATCACGGCACGAATCTCTTACCTTCAAGCCATATGAATCCCTCGAGCAGAGGTGTGAGTACTTTGTGCCAAATATATCCAAAACACCACAACTCTCCACCGTGGCTTTTCCCAAGCTCTCCCAGGCTTTCAGGCAGACTTTTTGGTATTCAGCATTCACGCACAAGCAGGGGAGCAAAAAGAGAGAAAATCACCTGCCTGACCCCTGCCAGCTGGGAGTGGTGCAGGTGGAACTTGCCGTGGTTAACCCCGGGCTGAGCCAGCGACTGCTGGAACTTCAGGAGCTCGGGAAGTGGCTCAGCATCCTGGGCAGAGGCGATCCCGGGGCCAGGCTCTCCCGCAGCAATTCGCTGTCCATCTCCTTCAGCACACCGCCGGCTGGCAAGGCAGCAGCTCCGTCTCCATTTCCCAGAGCCCAGGCTTGGCTAGCGGCTGAGCAGAGCCGCCCCTTCCTCCCACGGAGAGATCCCAACAACCTGTTTCCACTCCAGCTCCCTTCGCCGGCCGCGGGATGCGAATTCCCGCAGCGCTTCCCTCTCTGCCTCGCCCGCTGCTGCTGCTGCTGCTGCTGAGGGGAGGGGAGGGGGCGAAGTTTCCTCCCCCGAATCCCACGGACTCACCCCGGCGGGAATGGGCGGCTCCAGCCCCGGGGATGCGGGACCGGGACCGGCCCCGGCACCGGGACAGCGCCGGGCGGAGCGCGGGGCCGGGGGGGGCTGGCGGGGCTCAGCCGCTCCCACCGCAGCCCCGGAGAGAGGAGCCAGAGGGGTTCCCACCCCCGGGAACCCCTCGGGGGGGACCAGCCCGTCCCTGCGGGCTGCCCTGCCCCGCGCAGGCACTCCCGGGTGAGCTCCGGGGGTGCTCCAGGGATGCTCTGGCCGGGGATGCTCGGACCGGGGATGCTCCGGCCGGGGATGCTCGGACCGGGGATGCTCCGGCCGGGGATGCTCAGTCAGGGATGCTCTGGCCGGGGATGCTGCGGCCGGGGATGCTCGGTCAGGGATGCTCTGGCTGGGGATGCTCGGTCAGGGATGCTCGGGCCGGGGGTACCCAGCCGGGGATGCTCGGCCGGGGATGCTCGGGCCGGGGGTACCCGGCCGGGGATGCTCTGGCCGGGGATGCTCAGTCAGGGATGCTCTGGCCGGGGATGCTCAGTCAGGGATGCTCGGCCGGGGATGCTCGGTCGGGGATGCTCCTGTGCTCCTGGAGCGCTCCGAGCTCCAAGGTTAGCGCTGTCCCCGCGTGTGCACAGCTGTTGGCGTGGCAGGGAAAGCACGGAGTGGCCCGGCAGCACGGAGAGCAGGGATTTCTGTGTGAGGAAGCGGGCTGTAGGTGTTATTGCCGCTGTTAACAGCTTGTGAACCTCCGGTGTAACGGAGCAGGGCGCTGCCGAGGAGGGGCATCACTCACCTGCATCCTTCCCAGTCCCAGCACGTCCTGGGGATTTGCTAAAAACCCCGGCTGGAATTCTCAGCAGTGCTCCTTGTTTAAACACTCCATGTGCTGGTAAAGAGATCTCTTTGCAATTCAAATACCAAGAGAAACCATTTCCTGGAAGTGTAGCTGCTGTTGCAATATTTTAATATCTTCTTATAGTTTAATATCCCTAACACCACCTCACTTTCAGAGCATTAGCAGTCTGTAATCTGAAGGGTGTTTCCTAATAAAGCTTCTCTTTTTTTTCCAGTAATGGCTCAAAACCTTTCCTGAATGTATTTTTCGTATCACCAAACAGCCCTAGACAAGGAGAAAACAGAGTGAAACCCATCTCTGTGGTGAGGTTTTAAAAAAATTCAGTTTCTTGGGGATTTTCTCCAAAGGAGTGGATCTCAAATGCTGCTTTCAAACTCTCTGGCTGGAGGAACCCTAAATCTCCTGGGATGTTGCATTCCCGAATTGCTGTGAGCACACTCTTGTCTTCCTGAGTCATCTTCAGTGCTAAAGTCAAACTGAATTCTCCTGAACTTTCCAAGTGTTACTGCAATAATTTCCTTTTTATCCAGTTTATGTGAGTTTTGCAATGCCAAGGGAACCAAATGAGCTCAGTATAGAACAATTATTTCTCCTGGAAAGCAGGACAGCAAAGCTTTCATACACTTTGCTTGCCTCAAAATAAATATACTTATTTAATGGATGGACAAGACTGCTTTGAGATGTTTATGCTTTCTCTGAGGCCAAGAAGAATCTGTCCTCTCCTCGACTCCTTGGACTTCCAAGAATATTTTCCATCCAGCCATCCATAAGAAAATCAACTCCAATCTGAGTCAGGAAAAGAGCAATTTAATAACTGAGAACTGAGTGAGGTGTTTAATGGACGAGCTCTGAGTCTCACTGACTCTTTGCCATCTGCCTCGGCCTTTTGATTTACAGCGTTTAACTGCTTGTAAAACTCATCTCTGTCTGGGTTTTTTTCAGTCTTACTAAAGAAAAAAAAGCATTTATTCTTTCCCCTGGAAAACGATGGATTGAAATAATGGCTGCTCTGATGGGAGATGTGTTACAAATCACATCTGCCTTTGCCAGAAATGCACCTTGTCTCTCAGTCTGTAATTGGAAGAGCTGGAAAAAACTGCAGGAGACTTTAATCAGGTGATGGAGATGTCCTTAGGAAGTTTAAAGTGAGATTCATTTCCCTTGCATTTCGTATCAAGGATTTCAATAACTGCCCTAGAGTCAGATGAATCACGGGAGAAAATAAAGCACAATAACAAGAAAAACTGATGGATAAAAGAAAACCAGCCCTGAACCCGAAGCCAAAACAAAATGAAAGTTCAAACCCACAAGTGCAACCTTCTCATAAGGAGCAAAATCTTTTCTTTTCAGGGCTTTTCTGGTTTGTGGAGTGCTGTTCCTGGGGCAAAAATCCTGAGTGTTCTGTATTTCCTTACCATGTGTTCTCTCTTTTTGCCTCTGTAACAGGAGACTCAGAGCAGCACGGGGAGTGGAAGGAGATCAGGTGCCTCCTGCACTGCACCACACCGCAGAAAAAGGGAAATGGCAGTGGAATATCACTCCCTGACAATGAGATAATTCATTTTTTTGCTGCTCTGTCACAGGCTGCTGCTGTGGAAAGCTTTGAAGAGAGCAATGGGGTCTTGACTGACAGTTTGATTTCTCTGATGCAGGGAGGAGTTGGCCACAAACGCTGAAGAGGAAACGTTTCTGACTCACCTCAGATAAGGCAGAGGTTTTTTAAGGGCCAGTCCTGAACTGAGGCATGAACTTCCCTGCAAGTTTATCACAACTTTGTTGCTTTCTGTGTCAGGCCTGTCTCTTTCTGGCATCAACATCCAATAAATATAAAAATGAGGAAGATTTTCACAGCAAACCACCTGAGTTTGCACTCAGATCCTCCTCCTGTATAAAAAAGGCCCACCCAAATCCTCTTCAACACCGATTAATTGGTACAAGTGCACCATGCACACTCCTAAATGTTGCTCAGGTCTCATATAAAGTGAAAAAAACCCACAAACCCACAAAAAGTAGCTCAGAATGGTGCAGAACTCGTCCTGTTTCACTGCAGGAGTAGGGTGCTTGTAAACCCCTGGGAGATGTTCAGCATCTTGTCCAAAACGTTGCTTCTTCAGGCTCCTGAAAGTCAAGGCTCAGCGCTGTGCAGCTGAGGAGGAGAGTGAGGAAAATGCAATTAATAAGCCCAGGCTTTTCAGCCTTTCTCTGTGGCACCCACAGCTCACCCCAAATTAACGTCTGAAATGCTAAATCCCAGTCCGGGGGTCAAAATACAAGTCCCATTTCCCCAGTTAGAGCCCAGTGTGCCTCTCCAGCAGCAGCAAAGAGCCAGGCTGCTGTGGGGCTGGAGATGGATCCTGTGCAGACCTGGCTGGGAGCTGGCACTGATGCCTTAGGTTTTAACTTTGATATTTTCAAATCCTGTACTGCTCAGAGTGTAACTCTGAAGTTCCTTGGAGCCTGTAATTCCTGCTCTCTCGTACTGGGCAGACATAACAAAGCCTCTCCAGGCTTTGCCTTCAAGGACAGCCAGGCTGTTCTAGGCCCAAAATGTGTAAACCAAAGATTCTAAAAGGGGGGCAAGCTGAGGGGAATTACATCATTAAACTGGGGCTTTAATTGGAGAATTAACCCTGATATGCAAATGATCCAAACCTATAAAAGTGTGAAGAACTCGTGACCTGGGGTCCATCTTGGGGTCCATTTTTTGGAAGCAGCCTCTGGCTCCCCCAGGGGGTACCTTGAAGGCCCTTCAAATAAATACCTGTCTTTATTCCCTTACTCTTGTCTAGTCTCTGTTTCTAGGTGGCTGCAGGAGGCATCAGCACAGCTCCTCTCCCACCCTGAGCTCCCTCCCAGTGCTGCTGCAGAGTCATCTGGCTGCAGGTTGTGCCACCTTTATTACAAATACCTAAATTAGCATCCCTTGCAGATGTTCTCTCCCAGGGCAGGCCTATATCTGACTCTGGAATAAAAGACCTGCAGCTCAGGAAGGCAGATTAGTCATAATGAGCCTTCTGAACTCGAATGCTCTGCGGTTTTCTCATCTCTTCTGCCAAAACAAGCAGCGTTTCCCAGCCTCCTGTGCACACTTGGAGTGTGGAGGGAGCCTTTGCTTTGCTCAGCAGAACAGGCACAGGGAATTATTGGTCAGAGTTGGCTTCTGGAGGACGATTCTCTCCCTGCCTTGGGCCAGGGTGTGGCAGCTCCTCGATCCTGCCAGAGGAAGCACCCAGGCCCTGGCACAGGCTGGCTTTGAATTGCATGATATTAAATCCAGCCCTGGGAAACGCAGGCTCTGGAAGTGGCTGCAGATGAGGTTTGAGACGTCAGGAAATGTCCCATCCCATGTGCTGTGCTCTTCATGAAGGCAGTGACTCATCAGCAGTGACAACAAGGGGCTGCAGCAGAAGCTGATGAGCTGAGGGCATGGCCTGTGCTTTGAGGGCTGCAAAGTCCAGTGAAATGTGTCCCCCCAGATAAGAAAATTGCCATTTTTTGGGTCCCCGAGTTGCAGAAAGAGGTACCCAGGGTGTTCTCCCCTGGGGGACAGGCAGCTGTGGAATACATCGTGTTTCACCCCATTCCTGTGACCTCCAAGGAGGTTTTGGTGCCCCAGAGCTGCTTTTGGTGCCCCAGAGCTGCTGCATTCCCAGTGTGTCTGAGCCAAAGTCCAATGTGTTCACACAGCTCTGGAATTGACTGGATCAGTTCATTTCAAGTGTAGCAAATCAATAGTCTGTAGTGTGAGATTTCTTCAGAAGCCAAGATGGGTATTGATATCTCTGGGAAGGAAATGAATTCTCCTCTTCTTGCATATTCCCAAGGATGGGCCAGGAGGATGCTGCTACTCCCATGAATCAATAATGGCAATAGTGCACTCAAGAGTGGGCTCAAAATATTTGGGTTTTTTCCCAAAAGCACTACACCAGACAGTTCTAAAGGGATCTGACTTAGCCATGCCACTGATCTCCTGTGGGGCATTGGGCACATTTTGGCCTTTTCTCTGTCTCACTGAAGTTAGGACAAAGTTTTGGATTATCATGGGCTTGGAGTTGACATCTATTTTATATTTTTTAATCAATTGCCATTTCTCACGGTTGCTTTTATCCTCTGAAGTGGTCTGTGCAATCCCCACCAGACCCTGAGTGGGGAAATGCTATCGGTGCATATTCGAATAGATTAAAATTGTGGCTGAGCTCTCTGGAGAGCAAATCCAGGCTCGGAGCAGGGAGTCCATAACAATTTGTCCGTGGATGAGGGGCTGGGATGTGCTGAGGTGGCAGAGCAGAGGCTCCGTTCCCAGAGCAGCTTTTGGGAAACTACAAGAACTCTCTTAATTTCCTTGTTGTGGATTGAGGATAAAAGATGTGCTGCTGAAAGGGATTCCATGGCAGGGCCATTGTTCCTCAGCAGCAGCTCATCTCCCTGAATGCAATATTTTGCAGGACAGATAAGGACAAGAGGAAGAGGATTTAAAAGCACCTGGCCCGGGGCAGGTTATTAATTCTGATTAAACTTAAGAAAATTCAGCTCCTCGCTGTGCCAGCACCCATGGGGTTGCTCAGGTGTTGTCAGAGCTGTGTCCCACCAGGGAGGCAGAGAAATGTTCAGCTGTGATGGCCCCCAAATATCTGAGCATCCCAAATTTCGGGTCCTAACTAGGTTACTTTAAAAGGCAGAAGGAGATGACACTTCCTGTTCTCTCCATCTCTTTGTCTGGTGCTTTTTCTCTGCTAACAAAGGCCCTTGGGAACTTCGAGTGTTGGCAATCAGCTTGGAAAAACTCACCTGGATTGCAAGAGCCTCTCTGCTGCCTTTTTTGAGGCTTTTTTTTTCCCCCTTGCCTCCTTGTTATTTTTGCAAAGCTCGGCAGCCAGTGAAGACGTGTAATTAGAGTTAATTGTGATTGCTCGGTGATGCAACGGCCCCCCACTGACTTCAGGGAGCTTGTGGCTCAGAGGGATGGGAATATTTCAGAGGGACAGAGCCCCCACAGCCCTGGAGAGTTCCTCTGCTCCTGTGCCTGGTCCCCGAGGGAGGTGGCGATGTCACCTCGTGCAGGTAAATTCGGTTTTCTCCAGGTTTTTAATGCCTGTTTGTTTTTGAGGCTGGTGGTGACAGATCTCTGGTGCTGATCAATGCCCCAGCTGCAATTTTCCCTCCCCGAGGCGCAGGGGGAGACTGACAAGGCTTTGATAGATGATCAAAGCCAGTCTTGTCACATCCCACAGCCATCCACCAAACCCAGAGCTGACTCCTGCCCTTTCCAGCATCCAGAACCCTCTGGGGATTTTGCCTCATGGTGCCTCTGTCATGCTATGAATTTCAGAAGGATCTGCATTAAATAACCTGCCTGGCTTTCTGGGGGAAAACAAAAGCATTTTAATAGCCCTCAAAACCCCTAATTTACATCGTTCTGGGCTGCTCTAGTGGCCACTCAGTGGACAGTGATGGTGCTTTGCCCTGCTGTGTCCATGGGGGTTTAATTGCTGGGGTTTTGGGCGGCACATGTTTTAAACGAGGCCCACAAATCCCACTCTGCCCTCCAATGGGTGTGTGATGGTCATTAATGCCAAAAACGAGGCCCACAGATCCCACTCTGCTCCCCAATGGATGTGTGCTGGTCATTAATGCCAAAAACGAGGCCCACAGATCCCACTCTGCTCCCCAATGGATGTGTGCTGGTCATTAATGCCAAAAACGAGGCCCACAGATCCCACTCTGCTCCCCAATGGATGTGTGCTGGTCATTAATGCCAAAAACGAGGCCCACAGATCCCACTCTGCTCCCCAATGGATGTGTGATGGTCATTAATGCCAAAAACAAAGCCCACAAATCCCACTCTGCCCCAAGAATGGATGTGTGATGGTCATTAATGCCAAAAACGAAGCCCACAAATCCCACTCTGCCCCAAGAATGGATGTGTGATGGTCATTAATGCCAAATTGCCCCTCCATGGCCTCAACAGGGCACTGTCCCGGGCTGAAATTCTTCATTTTGCTGTGAGATGGAAAAGAGCAGAGAGGAGGGGAACAGATGGGCCCTTGCTGGTGCCACACTCACACACATCCTGCAGAGTGTGAGGGAACCAAAACACTCAGCTGGGAGTGGGAGCTGGGGAGAAGTTCAGGAGCCGGGGAAAGGCGGGTTCTCAATGAGGCAGAAAAGCTGCACTTGCTCGGGATTAGTGAAAACCCCAGGGACAGCCACCCACAGGCCACAGTCTGCTGCTGAGAGGCTGCGAGACAAAGCTTTGAATAGATTACAGCAAATAATTCATTACATCTAAGTTTTCAGGCCCTTCAGCAAATCCCACTGGAAGCCGCCTGTTACACTCCGTGAATTTGGGCTGAAAAGAGAATTTTTTGGGGGTTCTCTGAGGGAATCTGCCTGTTGCACGACCTGAATATGGGTTGAAAAGATAATTTTGGGGTTCTCTGAGGGAATCTGCCTGTTGCACACCCTGAATATGGGCTGAAAAGAGAATTTTGGGGGTTCTCTGAGGGAAGGTGCCTGTTGCACACCCTGAATATGGGCTGAAAAGATAATTTTGGGGTTCTCTGAGGGAAGCTGCCTGTAGCACACCCTGAATATGGGCTGAAAAGAGAATTTTTGAGGTTCTCTGAGGGAAGCTGCCTGTTGCACGACCTGAATATGGGCTNATGGGCTGAAAAGATAATTTTGGGGTTCTCTGAGGGAAGCTGCCTGTTGCACACCCTGAATATGGGCTGAAAAGAGAATTTTGGGGTTCTCTGAGGGAAGCTGCCTGTTGCATGACCTGAATATGGGCTGAAAAGAGAATTTTTGGGGGTTCTCTGAGGGAAGCTGCCTGTTGCATGACCTGAATATGGACTGAAAAGACAATTTTTGGGGGTTCTCTGAGGGAAGGTGCCTGTTGCACACCCTGAATATGGGCTGAAAAGATAATTTTGGGTGTTCTCTGAGGGGAGCTGCCTGTTGCACATGAGGAATTTGGGCTGCAAAGGGCATTTTAGGGGTTCTCTGAGATCTCTGCATGCTGCTGCCAGATCAAACATGAAGGATATTCCTCCTTACCCTGCCCAGCCCCTAATTGCTGTCGTTTATTTCCCCCAAAACGCCTCTTCAGCGCTTTCCCTCAGAAGCAGCCAGCCTGGAGCGTGTGTTAATCACCAGGATTAATGTTTATTGCTGCAGGAAGGCTTTGGGAAGGAAACGAGTTCTCCCTGGGCGTTTTGGGATCAGTGGTCACTGCTTTTGGGGATGCGGTTGGTTTTTAGCAGGAATCTGTTCTCTGCCTGCCTGCTCTGGACCCAGATGTGCTCAGCTCACTAAAACTGAGCTGACTCGGCCTTTTCTGGGGCACAAAACCCTTCCCCATCCCCGACTCTTACATGGAGGGCGCTTTCCTATCTCTTTTTCAGAAATGAGATTCACGAGCTACCTGGATCCTCTTTTGCAGTTCGGGAAATAATTACTTTACGCAATATAATTTGCTTAAAACCATGACAGTTTTAACTATAGTTTAAGGCTAAATGACTGCTCAGCAAGACAGCTGGTAAAATTCACCCTGTAATAAGACTGCAGCAATGTAAACAAGCCCAGCCCATTTAGGGCTTTGAGTTAATATAGACGTCAAATACTCTCAATATCTCTAAATTTCCCAAACCATCAGGCATCTCCCTCCTTTGTAAACGTGTTTGTAATTGATCTCATCCTTTATCACCTAAACCCGCAACAAATGTCTGTCTTAAATCCATAGAATTGATTATGTTTGAACGTAAATTAAATTAACCTTGGAGGAAACATCGTCTGGTTTGTTGGAGCACCACAGGCACCTGGGACACAGGGAACCAGGAGCTGCTGCTGCAGCACAGCTGGAGGGAATTCCAGGCCTGGCTCCTTCTCGCTTGGAATGTGGCTTTTTCCAAAGGGAACGCAGCCTGAAGCAGCCAAAAATGACAGTGCTTAACTTTTATTACAAAATGTGCCTTGGGGATTTTCCCCTCTGTTCTGCAGAGCTCTTGTAGGAGCTGTGCTTTGCTTAATTTTAAGATTTTGTCTGAGTTTGCTTTCTCATGCTCAGCAACTTGGAGAACTCCAGCCGGCTAAGAGTCACCACCAAACCAGCTTTAGGTGAGAGACTGAGTTTTTCCTCTCAGATGGCGATAATTCGAACAAAATTATGCTCAGGACTTGCTAAAACCCTGCTATTCACTCCATATGCTTTCCTTCAGTCCTTGTGAGAGTCTGAACCAGCCAGAAACCAGCCCAGTGGGCAGGTGAAAATTGTATTTATAGAGAAGCCGAGTCATATTCCTGAAAATGAAACCCCTCTGCAGCCTCCCGCAGGCTGAGCAAAGCCAAACCATTCCAATTTCACTCACGAGCAGTAGGGAGGGATCTCTGGGGCCTGATGTCCTCTCTCCTGCTCAGTTAATAACCACCATCCAATTGCAATTATGGCGATAAAGCTTAAAATTCATTTGCAGCCGCTCGAGTTGTGGTGATTTATTGTTGGGTAATTATCTTGCTGCAGTCTTGAGGATGGAATAATCGCCCTGATTTGCATAATCAAGGCATCAAAGTCTTTAGAGCAGGGCTTGCTGTCAGCAGATGGGCCTGGTGTGTGTGGTAGGATCCCTCGGATTTTATGGCTCACGTTGCATCCAATCTTGTATCTCTTTGCCTATAGCACAAGTTTACTGTCTTCTGCTAATTAAGTGTAATTCGCATTAATTTAGGGAGTTCTTTCTGTGCTGCTGGCAGCCTGCTGAAGGCAGAGGCAGCCCTGACCCCACCTGTGTGGATGAACAGGAGCTGGGAGAGGCAGGATTTCATAAAAATGTGGAATCTCAGAATGATTTTGGTTGGGAAAGACCTTAAAAATCACCTCATTCCAATTTCCCATGGGCAGGGACACCTTCCACAGGCCCAGGTTGCTCCACATAACAGGATGGTTTCTCCCTTTAAATCAAATAATTCCAGAAAACCTCCCCTAAAACAGCTCCAGTGCCAGAGGGGTGCTCTGGATGTGCCCTTGTGAAGAAGGAGCAGGATCCATAAAACCTGAGAGCTTTCCTCTGCAAATGTGATTTCTGTGAGTTCCAGCTTGTCATCAGATTAAAAAACCACACATGTAAAAAAGGCTTGGAATTGTGTTTCAAACTGAAATTTTGACTTGACATTTCTGAGCCCTGTAACTCTGTGCCTTAAAAATGACACCAGCACTTTTCATCTGCCTTTAACGTCGGTTTTATACCAATAATTACCAGCACCGTGTAATTAGCTGAGTGTTCTGAAGCTCTGCCTGTCATCACAGAAATTGGGCGGTTCCCATGAAAGGGTGAACGTTCATGGGCTCTTTTTTTGCCTGAAGTCTGAGTTTGGTTCGTACATTCGTTGGTAAAACCATCACATCTGAAGCAGAAATCAATAAAAACTCCAGAGTATCTCATCAGGGGTGTTTCATCTTCATGATTTTATGCAGGGCGGAGAGAAGGAAAGTTAGGTTTGAAAATTCAAATTCCTCGAGTTCAGATATTTATCTGCACTGCAGATTTTTGATTTCAGTTCCATTTCAGATGCCCTGCATGTGTTTCTGCCCCTGTATTTACCACTGGCACCAACCCGACGGGGTTCAGTGTCCTGATGCTCCAAAATTGTCAAAGAGCAGCAGAAATTGCTTCATTCCCTGCACTTTTGTGCCCTCACGGCTCCGATCTTGAGTGCCTAATGAGGGCTGTGCTCTGAGAGGAAATTACCCTGCGAGCTGGGTAATTCTGGGTAATAAATGGGGGGGAGAGGATAAAAAAGGCAAACAAGGGCAGGGCCTGACACTGAGTTAATGTCAATTCCCTGATTTCCTACCCAAACTGGAGTGGGCACAGTGAGAGTTGAATTTCCGAGTGTTCAGCTCCTTCTGTTTCCAAAGGACTTATCAGAGTAGTTCTTCTCATGCAATCTTGCTTTTAGACCGATCTTCAAAGGATTTTGTTCCCTTAAATGGGTGGGGGGGAAAAAAAGCACAAACTGCTTTTTTTTTTTTCCGAGTGTAATTTTTAATTATGCTTCTAATTAGGGAGAAAAACTGTCACAGAAATTACATCTTTGAATTGTCACACGCAGGAACGTGAACTTGGCACTTCGTTTTCTATTGTTAGAGCCCTTCCTTGGGATTGGGATGGCTTTTTGTCCATGGAGCATTTTGGTGTGCTGATGTAGCCTGGGAAAAGTCCATGCTCAGGATCTGGGGATGCTCTGAGGGAGGGAAATTCAAAGCAAATTCCACCAATTGTGCTTTTTTTCCCCACCTGGGCTGTTTCATTCTTGAGGAGAGAAAAGCTATTTATTGCAGATCGGTGTTTGAAGGACCTTTGTTAGTGGAAATCTCCTCACAATAAGCAGCGTGTGCATCAGGAAAACAGGACAGGGTTGGATTCGCAGCCTTTTCTTCTCACCAGGGCATCCCCGAAGGGGTTACAGGGCTGGGATGCTCATCCCTGGCACACAAACTCGCCTCTCCTCCGGGAATCTGTGCAAAGTTCAGGAGGAGACTCACCTCTGTTTGCCCAGAGCTCACCTGCCTCGGTGAGCCCACGCCGCCCTCCCCGAGGAGACGCTCAGCCCTCTTCAATAAAAGCAGGAAAGGTCAGCGCTGAATGCCTGATGAGCAGGGCTCTGCCCAGGGGACAGGAGTTGATTTTGGGGCTCCAGCAGCCCCCAGACCTGGCTTTTCCCTAAGTTTTGCCGAAACTCCCAGTTCAACGTTAAAACCCAGCTTATTTAGGGGAAAAAACATCTTCTCAAGATCTTCCAACTCACTAATTCCTCCATTAGCAGCAAAGGGTTGTTTCAGGAGTTGGTAAATCGGGTTTAAAAGGCAAATTGACACTTGGAGATTATCTCCGCTCCTGTTTTTTTCCTTTATTTTGAATTCATTTCAGGCTTAACCGCGGAGCCTGCAGGATGTATCACTGCTGCAATCAGAATCCTTATTAAAAAAGAGCAGGATTGAGCTGCTAATTCCACAGAGCCATTCTGCAGCTCGCAGCTCACTTGTAATTTAGATCCAATCAGCAAATAAATATGATAACAGGCTGCTGTTTATTGAACCAACAGACAAGAAAGCTCTGTCTTTAGGAGCTGGTTGCAAAGCTGTGGGACTTGGCACAGCTCTTGTCTGGCTGCGGGGCTGGAATTCGGGAAGCAGGAGATCCTTTTGCTGGGTATTTCCAGGCATTTTCCCTGTCTGTCACCTCTTGTGCTGCCTGACCTTTTCACTTCATTAACCAACCCCCCAGCCCTGCTTTCTTCTGTCGCTGTCCTGTCACCCTGAGCCCATCCTGGCTGTCAGACAGCTCCATCGATTCCAGTATTGATCCCCATTCCAGTATGATTTCCAAAGAGTGTTCCCAGTGTGGCTGCCCTGTGGGAAGGCAGGTGAAGGGAACAAAAGAACTCTGGCAAACAGAGGTCTGTCACCAGCAAACCCAGCGGGATCTGCCTGTTCCTGGTCGGGATCTGAGCAGCTCTGGAATGCCCCAGCACAAGGGTCCTGCCTCGAGTCTGTGTTCTCTGCTCCTGCACCGAGGGAGGAACCTGGGGGATCCTCTGCTCCTGCTCCAAACAACCCCGTGCAGATGCCAGGCAGGGGGAGAGAAGCTGGAATTGCCTCAGCGCTGCCAGAATTTGCTGGGAGATGACATGCCCTATTCCCACTTTTCTTGCGTTAAAATTTGCCCACATATTACAGCGAGAAATCCTCCGTGGGTATGGGTGGAAGGTGTTACTGAGCTTCATGAGGCACTTTCCTCTCAGATCAGGGCCCTAAAGCAGCGCCTTTTATTCACCCCACAGCTGCCCTGCTCTCTCAGCACCCTGAGCGGGCCAGCAGTGAGCAAAGAGCCGCTTGTGGAGGCAGCAGTGGCACTGGGTTAATTGTGATTTCAGTGGGGCAGAGGGAGCTGGGCTCGTTTACAGCCATCACTGATGGTTCAGGGCCTTCTCCTGCAGGTATTTGCCAAAGAAATGCAAAAATGCCCAGTGAAAGCGAGGACTTAGCCATGGAAAATGCTGTTTAGTGAGTGGCTCTTGGGTTTGTCAGTGGGATATGGCACTGGACTGCAGGATTGTCAAACCAGGGAAAGCTTTTCCTTGGCCTGTCAGTGGAGGGCTAATGGATCTCGAAGCAGAGTTGTTGTTATCCCTTCAAAATCCTCCGATTTTTAACCCCATTTCAGAGCGAGAAATGGTGCTCATCAGGACATTCCATGTAAAGTTCATTCCACAGCTTCCACAATTCCCATTTCCCACTTGCTCTGCTCCTCCTGGACTTGGGTTTGCATGTAGTCAAATAATAGCTGCTGATTGTTTCTTTTTCTCCAGTTGACTTTCCAACGCCAGGGGAAAAAAAATACAGAGATTTAGGGCAGGATGGGAAGGGAACTAATCACTTAAGACCTAATTAGCAAGGGATTCTCACAGGGACATCCTCCCCGGGTAATTGCTGCTCATTTTCAGCTGTGGATACAGGAAGACAAAATAGTTTTAGGGAGATTAATCAAGTCCCTGCAAAATCCTGCGAGGAGCACCCAGTGTTTGAGGGAGGAGGGATTTACAAAGGGTTCTTTAAAAGTATTTAATTAAACAGCTTTCCCCCAGTTTGGTTTGGGGCTCCTGAGGGATTTGCCTCCAGCATCTCCTTGTGCAGAGCACAAGAGTCTCTGCTGCTACAAACCCATTTTCTTTTGGAATATCCCAGAATTATCACCAGGACTGCTCCTGTCCTAGCAGGGACCATCCTTAAAATGCCAAATAGAAGCCATTTTCTGGCTATACAGTGTCAGGACTACTGAGCCACCAGCAGCATCCAAACCATTCCTGTTTATTTACTGCTCTAACTCTCTTTAAAACCTTGAATTTGTGCTTTTTTTTTTCCCCCCTGCAGAACAGCCCCAGCAGTGTGAGAGCTGCACAAGGCATGTGTGCTCCTGCAGCTCATGACTCTAACCCTGTGAGTGACTTGTTCTGTTAGCATGATAAACACATGCTGGAGAGGAACAGCACTAATTATGACCCTGTCACCTTCATCAGCTCCCCACTAATTGTTTTGGCTTTTTTTAATCTCAGTGCTTGGAGATGAAACATGATGTTTGGTTCTGCAAAGGAGTTGAAAAGAAAAGAGAAGAAAGAATTGCATTTTAAAATAGAAGCATCAGGTAGATCTTTCTGTTGGATTTGAAATTCAAATGACAGAAATTATAACTTTTTTGTGTGTTATTAAAATAAGGCACGGGAGGTTTTTAGAGGACTTTTCTGGGACTGCCCATATCGAGTGTCAGTCCACTGCTTCACCTTGGGTTGTGCTCTCATGATGCTCCCAGCCCAGGATCAGGGTTCTCTGTGTCACAACACAATAAAACTTCCCTGAATCTCTCCAGGTGTTGCCAGACAGCTCAGAAACCTTCCCAGCGATAACTCTCTTCCTCATTTTTTGAGGGTAAAGGGTGATATCTCCTTATTGTGGGCTCTGTGGGTCTTGGGAGAGTAAGGATTAGGATTCAAGCCTGAAGCAAAAAAAAAATCCCACATCTTTTGTTCCTCTGGCTGTCCAAAATAGCAGGAAAATGAAGCAGAATCTGGATTTTCTGCTGGGCATTGTTTGAGAGTGATGTACGGGTGTGAAGGACTGTGTCAGACCTACACACAGAACACTAAATATTCCACAAAATGAGAATCAGGACTAAGGCTTGGGTAGGGGAAAAATCTTCCCAGGTGCTCTTTCATCCCCTCACAAGGGGCAGATTCTGTCGCTGCCCCAAGACCAGAATGAATCCTGCCAGTGGAGCCACTATTGACTTCCATGGCTCAGGAATGTTTTGACAATTAAGATTTATATGAAATAAGGGATCTCTGAAAAGCCTTAGCAAACCTTGAAGGGTGTTATTTCACCTGGGGAGAGCTCCTGAGGTGGAGAAGGATTTTCAGCCACTTGGGAATGTTCCATTTCCAATGATCCCAAAGCAGTGAGTGAGGCACAGCTCAGGTCCTGTCACAAACCTTCACACAAATTAGTTTTATTTTTTTGTTTTACACCAGTCTCTAAAGGAATACTGGAGAATTCCATGGGTCTCACCCAGTGCTCCATCCTGTCCTCTGTGTCCTCACCTTTGGTAGTTGTTGAGTGTTGTTTTAATGTCTGCATGTGCACCCCCATGTGCAAAGAGCAGCAGAGCAAGAAATATCAGTGCAGGGCAAGGCTCTGCCCACCCCCAGGAGATCTGGGGTGGAAAACTACTTAATTGGGGTGTCCAGGTCTTGGTACAAACACATACATGGAAAAACAGCTGAGGAAATGAAGTCAAATATATAAATATGAATGAAAGACAAAATTGTGATCAGTCCAGGGCCTGATTTCCCATGGCTGCCCCGAGTAATTTCCACAACCCGTTGTTGCAGCAGCCTGTGAAAGGAAATTGGCTGGGTAAAGTGAGCTCGGGGTTATTCAATTGTGCAGGTTTCTGTTCCACCACATGTTTATAACCAAGAGCAAATGGCCAGGGCTCTGGAAACACCTCTTGCTGCCCGCTTTTGGAGCTATTCCCCTTTCAGTGGAGGATAAAGGTGAGTGAGTTGGGGAAAAGGAGAAGCTGTGTCCTTCCCCATTGGTCCCACGCTCTGCAGCCTGGTGATGAGAGGCACAAAGAAGGTGGTGTGTGAAATATGGAATCAGAGAATGGTTTGGGATGGAAGGACCTTAAATACACCCAATTCCACCCCTGCCATGGGCAGGGAACTTTCCACTGGCGCACGCTGCTCCATCCATCCAGCCTGGCTTGGAATCTCTGCTGTGTCAGACCCAGACTGGCTGTTTTTAGCTGTCCCAAGAGGCTGCTGACCAGGAACGAGGAGCTGTGCCTCTGGATGTGGAGGGAGCATCAGCTCCCCCTGCGCCGGGCGGGTTGGGAGGCAGAGTCATGAATAAACATGATTTGCTCTGCGACTGACGCACGGCAATCAAAGGCAAACTCGTTTAGAGTTTGAAATCCGGACTTTAATTGCCAGCCCACGTTTACCTGGCTGTGTAGGCAGGAGGGAGAACTCTTCACCCAGCTGCATGGGGATGCTGGCTCTCGGGAGGGGAGGAATTGCTGGGAGCTGTTCTGGGAGGCTTCTTTTCATTTCCAGCTCAAAGCACCAGGACCGTCCTTCCTCTTGCTTGGCACGGCAGGTGCTGGAGAGGGCATTAAATAAAGAAAAGACCCTTTACATCTGCAAAGTAATTAAACAGCAGCTGTCCCAATGGCAGAGCTCAGCTCTCAGGCTTGTGGGGGGATGTTGATCCCGGTCATTTTATTTCTCAGCTTGAAAACATTCAGATTATCCAGGGTAATCCAGGAGTGGGGAAAGAAAGCAGTCATTTGTGGGTTTCTGGCTAATCCAGCCCAAACTGGCACAAATACCAAAAGCAAAGTTCCAGCAGGGCACTTTCCAGGGATCAGGGAGTTGTTTTCACACAGCCTGGTTGGATGCAGCTCCAGTAAATGAGAAAAAGGGCTTTTGCCCTGCATCGTTTTTAGTAAAATCGATCCTCGCTCTCGACAAAGATCAAAGAAATCGAATCCGTATGGGGAGACACTGGGCCCTGGGGACTCAGATTAATTCCACTCACCTAATTCCCGTGGCACTGGCAGCTCCACTCCGTGCCCGTGGAACACAGGGCCTGGTGAAGCCATCTGCAGTTACGTAACCTCATTAACCCGGCTGACGGCAGCCGCTCCTGCATTTCCTATAACTTCTTTTTCATTGCCTTTGGCGGCCAACCAGCGAAGCAAACCGACTGCCCCCTGATTGATTCGCTCAGAATAACCCTGTTATTGTGGCCCTGCCCAAATGCAGGGCAGTGCCCTGAGCTGGGAAGCCATCTAGAGGTACAGGAGATATTCCATGATTTCAGGTGAGGGGGGCTCAGCACCATTTTCACTCCCACACTGGTGGCGTTTGATTTTTTTTGCCAAACTTTCTGCCCCTCTCTGGGCATCACATCTTGGTGGTCTCTCAGGCACCAGTGACCTTCCTTCCTTCTCACCTGGGCTTGGGCTGGCCAGGCTTTAGGACCAACACTATTTCTGAGGTCACAGATGAGTGTCAGAGATGCTGATCCTTATGAAACAACTCCTAATATCTACTAACATTACAGTGAGTAAAAAATTAACTTCTGAAAAACTAACTTTTTAGTTACGCCCTGGACTTTTCTCTCTTTGGCTTCCTGTTGATGTTTGGCCAAAACATCTGAGCTGCCTCTTCTCCCAGCTCGCTTCCCTCTCCTTTTTGGCTGCTGGCAAATTGCTGTGGATCAGTTCAGCACCACAGGCGAGCCTGGGGGGGCGAAGATTAACTGAAGACTTGATTTCTGCTCTTTTCATTTGATCAGCTAAGTGGGAGAGGCACGGGCCCCATGCTCCTGAGGCCTCGTGAATCAGAGCCCGCAGCTGCCACAGGCTGTGTTTGTGTGAGGTTTGTGATGATTTTGGAGCAAAGAGCCCTGCATCCATCACAGCCCTCCCGGGCACAGCTCCTCTTCCATCACTACCCCAGGCAGGAGCAGGGCAGGGAAAAGGGGCTCAGAGAGAAGAGGGAAGGGTCAGGGGTTAGGAATGGCTCGGCAGCAGGGCAGAGATAGGGACAGGTCTGAGGGAAGGTGTCCAAGGGGCAGCAGCCAGCTGGAGCCAGACGAGCCAAGCTCCATGGCCAGACTGTCCTGGGGGCAGTAAATCAGCCAGAGACAGCGAGGCACTGAAGGAATGAAATGTGCTTGCACAGTCCTGCGGGAAAGCTGGAAAATCCCAGACCTGGAGTGACCAGCAAATGGAGCAAGAGCTTTTCCTCCTCGCCAGCCTGACATGGAGCTTCTCCTGCTGCCTTGGCATCACAATTATTGCCTTGGTACTGATGCCATGATGTTTTTTGCTTTTTATATATATCCCCTCTATACACTCTTTTGTATAACTTTTATGTATTCTCAAGGGCCTTTTAGCCCACATACTTCTAATTGTTCAGGTTTGATAACCAGCATAGGCCCAGTGTTCCCTTAAGCCAGGAGACCAAACATCTCAGAAGCCTCAGACACCAAGGCCTTCTCTGGAACACATTTTGTAAACTAAGANGCATTTGGATGTCCATTCCAGCGTGCTCCACCTGGACAGAGTGCACCAAGGATCCTTCAAATAAATACCAAGGGAAAATCCCTTTTTCCCTTCTAACTGTGTTTGGCTCTTGATTTTAAGACCAAGAAAAGGCATCAGTACCACAGCTCCATCCAGCTCTGAGCCCTTCCAAGCTGCTGCAGATCAAAAGTCCTTTCTGCAGCTCAGTTCAAGTGCTTTGACCTGATCAGAGCCACAATCATCACTTCTGTGTGCATCGGGTGGCTTCCACAAACCGGGGCTTTGCTCAGTGCAACCTGAAACCAGAAGCCCTTCAAGGTCCCCATTCTGCCACAGGCGCCTCGTTCTTCCCTTAGAAAGTTGGTGCTGATTTCCTTTTGCTTTTCTCTGGTTTTATCTCGATTCCAGAGCCTGATGCATCACACGAAATCTCTCGCTGGTGTTTGCCTGGAGACAGATGGAGGGGCAATGAGGAGGAGCAGTGAGGAGCTACCAGCAGCTTCCCTCGCGTTATTAATCTGCAATTAGTCACCAGCGTTTGACAAACTTCCTGCCGGGGCTGTGCTCCTGCCTGGGGCTGGCACTCCTAAAGGACGCTGCCTTTAAATGGACAATTTTCAGCTTCTGCCAATTGCCCGGAATCTTCTGCCTTCTGTATCCACTCCAGTGATGCTAAAGGTTTATTTTAAACATTTCTTTTTATTGGAGAGCCCAGGCCGGCCAGGATTAGCCCAGACTGACTGCAAACACACAGGTGCTGCATGCCCTCAACATCCTTTTGTAAACTGCATCTCTCTGCAACCCTTCTGTGCTGGGGAGCTCATGAACTGCTCCTGGGAGAAGGATTTCCCAAATATTTATGGAAATCTGCCCACCCAGAGGCCCTGTGCAGTGACATTTTGCCCCCCTGGCCTTTCCTCCTGCTGCCTTTGGTAGTTTGGTGATGTCTCCATTGGGCACTTCACTGCAGAACCCTCCTGGAATTCCCAGGGAGCACGCCCAGCTTCCCTCCCTGTGGAAAAAGCAGGGATTCCAGCCAGGCTGAGAGCTGCCCGAGGCTTGCCTGGAGATCTGGAGTGATTACAGGGAGCAGAAAAACTTCATACTTCCAAATGTCAAGCGGTGTTTACCTGAAACTCTTCCCGGCTGGGAGGAAATGAAAGGAGATGGAGCAGCAGAAGGAGGAAAGGGGGATCCAGGGTGGGCGTGGGGCCAGCCCCACCCTCTGCTCCTCATCCAAAGGAGCCGGGGGTGCTTGGGGAGTGCTGGAGCTCAACACTGCCCAGAGTGGACAACAATAAACTCTTACCGTGGTGGTGAAGTGGCAGGGGACATGGGGAGGATGTGGCACACACACATCACGGATTTCTCTGATTTTCCTTTAGTGTGTTGAAGAGTTTAGTCTGTTTCCAGATGTGCTGAAGTGCCATCATCCCGTGAAATTTCTTTTTTAATTGGTTAAATCTTTGTGATTTTTTTTTCCCCTCAGGTTCTCCTGCAAATACACAGATCCATGTACGACGGGGTTTTAGTTTTCTGTGATAATGGCACAGAAAATTCTGTTTATGAGTCGAGCACATATTATTATCCCAGCAGAAAGAATCCCAAGATGGGTTGGGTTGGAAGGGACCACCTGGTCCCACCTCCCTGCTCATCCCAGAGCACGGGATTGAGTCCAGGTGCTTCTGGAATATCTCCAGTGAGGGAGATTTGATGCAAACACTCCCCATCACTGTGTCTGCTGCAGGAACGTGCCTTTGGGAGAGCCCAACTCAGACAAAGTCACGTTTGCTGCATTAGAGCGGCCGTGAATTCCAAACTGACACAGAGAAACGGCACAATTGGGACCTCAGGTTTGTTTTCTTTATTGTGAGTGCTCTGAGTCGCTGGGGTGGGATTTCCACCCACCAGGGGTGCTTTCAGCAGGTGGATTTGAGTGTGGAATGGGATGGAACATCCTGCAGGTGGAGGAGAGTCGGTCCCTCTGTCCCAGCAGCTCCCCACTCAGTCTCTTCACTTGTCACTGCTCCCACCCCATAACTGTGTCCCGTCCCCAATTCCAGCTCTGCTCAGTGGTTTTTTTTCCTGTGAAAGGCTCTTTCAGGAGTTGCTTTGTGTCTCTGACCTCGCAGTGAGTGGGGATTCCCAGTTTCCATCTCTCTCCCCCGTTTCCAGCTGCACACAACGGGACAGATTTGCTGCCTCTGCCTTGTTGCCGTGTCCAGGCTGGGAGAAAACAAACCCATGGAAAACCAGCCCGTGGAAAGAGCCCAGAGGAGGTGAGGAGCTCCATAAACACCGACCTAATGGGCTGGAAACTGCAGACAGACACTGCCAAGCTCTAGATAAAATCATTTCACATAAACAAGATCCCTGCCACAAGGGCTCCAAATCCCACGCAGAGAGGACTTGAGAAGATTTTTTTTTTTTTTTAAATGCTGTTTTTGCTCAGTTTAACTCCTCCCCGGCGCTTTGATAGCAGTGACATGGAGACAAGCAAGTGTTTTATCGTTTTATCTCTTGGAAACCACTCACATCCTCCCTCACCTCTCTGCTCTGTCCACAAAGCACCAGCCCCATTACACAGACGATTTATGTCTGTGCTTCTCAGCTTTAGGCTGCCAGCAACTTCGGGAGGGTTATTTGTCCTTAAGCACTTGTAATTCTTCCTCTGCAGGAGCATAATCAGTCATTATCAGCGGCAGTTTCAGGCTCTAATCATAAAGCTGTTATTTCTGCTTAATCCTAACCTTGCTAAATATTAATTTGATGTTTAATCCCCCTGGTATCTGGCAATATTGGCCTGTTATTGTTGTTGTTGCTGTTATTTATCTGACTGTGAAAAATCAGCCCGGTAGGAGTCATATCCTTAATTATTTACCATTTATTTGCCAAATCTCAGTTGCTCTCTTGCTGCCCTGTGTCCTGCAGTCTCTCGGGGCAGTGTCACCCAGAAGTGTCCCACATACACACGTGGTAAAAGGGACAGGTGACACTTTTAAGGAGGAGGGGACAGGTACACCCCAGACTCACTCTGCTTTTTTAATCCCTCCACCACCCTTCAGAAAAAAACCAACAAACCAAAACTCGAGCAGAGCAGCTGCAAACCTGTTAAGCTCTCAAACATGAGGTGACAATTTATCAAACACTGCAGACCTCACCTCGAGAGAAGTGACAGAGCCACTGCAGGAACTGTCCTGGTAGGAGCAATTATCTAATTAACCACTAATTACCTGCTGAGATCAACACAGCCATTTCACAAAGGCAATGTCAGAGCTGGGGAGGGAGCTGGTGTCAGCAGCTCCCACAGGCTGGGTTTGTCCACGGGAAATGCTGGGATTTGCCCTAAATCAGAGGCTGAGAGGCTCTTTTTGGTGAGAGCTGGGGAGGGAGCTGGTGTCAGCTCCTGCAGGCTGGGTTTGTCCACGGGAAATGCTGGGATTTGCCCTAAATCAGAGGCTGAGAGGCTCTTTTTGGTGCAGTGATGCTCTGGAGATGCAGCCCGGTCTGTACAGCTTGGAGAAAAGGGTGTGAGGGCAGAGCTGAGCCTGGTGAGGAGCAAAAATCCCTCCCCAGGGACCTTCTGGGAGCTGCTGCTCCAGCCCTGACCCTCAGCATCCCCTCTGCTCTGGAGCCTCCCTGCTGCTGCTCAGGAATTTGATCGCTGTGTGCCAGCCTGGCTCTTGTTTTCACGGCTGCAGCAATGAAAATTAACGCAGGAAACGCACACGGGGATCTTCACTTTTATTTGTACAGTAAAACTGCACGTTGATTTTTACTGTAAAGCTGTGCCTTCTGCCTGAGGCTGAGGGAGAGCAGCCAAGCACACAGATTTGGGCTCTGGTGGCACTGCTGGGCAGCAGTTCCTGGTGTCTCTGGCAGGAGAAGGGGACAGGCAGGGTGACACACGGAGCACACCCCGGCTGTGTCACCAAGCAGGACAGAGAAACCAGCAGCAGCTCCCTCTGTGTGAATTATTGCAGCCTTTGTTCTGTGGATTACATGGGAGGGTGTTTCTTAACCAGGGAAGAAAAAGCCCTCACTCCCAGCACTGCCTAAATTTTCAATGTATAACTTTGAAAGCTTAATCATATTCTTTTCACAAAGCCTTATGGTTTATATATATTTGGGTTTTTGTTACTCTTTTGTATTCACCCTTTTCGCTGTCATTTTAAGCTTAATAATATTAAAATTGCTCTGGCTCGCTCTGCTTAAAATTCTGCAGTTACAGAATTTTTTGGGAAGAAGAAGTGCTAAGTCAAACGCTTTCTCCTGTTTCTTGTTTGTCTTTAATGACTCATTAGATCATCACCTCTGAAATGAGGAAGCAATAAAGCTGCTCTGAGGAAAGCCTTGCAGGGAGCTTTGGAGGTTCAGGGCTGTGCTTTGGTTCTCTGGGATGGGAGCTGGGCTTTTTTTGGGACACAAATCCCCTCCAGAGCTGGTTCCTGAGGAGATGTCAAAGGGCATAGGCCACAGTGGGTTAAAAACACCATCCTGCTGCAGGGAGGGTCTGAATTTTGCTTCCATTGCAGGGTGAGAGGCATAAATTATCATTAGAGCCCCTCCACCTTGCCCAGGAGGGATCAAATTCGACTTTTGAAGGGAAAACTGGAGAGCAGCAGAGCGCTGCGGGTGGGGAGGCAGCACTGGTGTCACTGGGGATGGGGGAACAGCACCTCCTGCACCCCTTTGCTGCAGAAATCCGTGTGAGCTGTGGCTTCTGGCCTCGTGGAAATGTCTTTTTTTTCTTTTTTCTTTTCTTTTCTTTTTTTCTTTTCTTTCCTTTTCTTTCCTTTTCTTTTCCTTTTCTTTTCCTTTTCTTTTCCTTTTCTTTTCCTTTTCTTTTCCTTTTCTTTTCCTTTTCTTTTCCTTTTCTTTTCCTTTTCTTTTCCTTTTCTTTTCCTTTTCTTTTCCTTTTCTTTTCCTTTTCTTTTCCTTTTCTTTTCCTTTTCTTTTCCTTTTCTTTTCCTTTTCTTTTCCTTTTCTTTTCCTTTTCTTTTCCTTTTCTTTTCCTTTTCTTTTCCTTTTCTTTTCCTTTTCTTTTCCTTTNTCTGTTTCCCCAGAGGGTGACAAGAGCAGCATCCCTGGAACAGCAGCTGCTGCCCTCTCCCCACAGTGCCGGGCACGGAGAGGCTGAGGGGAACACGACAAACATCAGAATCCTTTCTTCAGTGCCTCCCTTTCTGTTCTCAGTGACTGGAGAACCTTTGCAGTGAAGCATGGACATGCTGATGAGGAGAGGCAGCCCCGGATCGTGGCAGCAGAACCAGAGAGAAGCTGGAGCCCTCCCTGGGTGCCCAAGGGGTGCCCAAAATTCCTCCATGCACCTGCGGGGAAGGGCAGCTCCCAAAAGCGTTTGTAAGCGCATGCAAAGAGCGGGTTTTTTTCCCTTCCTTGCCTGCAAACACGAGGCTGACTCATCACCTCGCAGATGAGAAAAGCAAACATTCCCCTGGCACTGGGAAAAATGATGTTTTCTCACACGTGCAAAGCGTCTCTTCGTCATGCCGGGGTGAGAAAAGCGAGCTTTGGGCTGGAATACAGGGACTTTGTCCCAGTGCTGTGTTTGGGGTGATTTCTTGGCAAACTGCTGCTCAAAACTTGGTGTTTTGAGCGAGTGAGTGCAGATTGATCCTGCTGATGTGGTGAGGATGCTGTGCTTGGGCTGCTGCGGGGGTTTACAGAGCCAGAATCAAAATGCCAGAATGAAAATGCCCCTTCTGTGCTGGTTCTGTGCTGGACGAACAGCGCTGCCCTCGGGTTTATCAGCATTTAATGAGGTTTCAGCAGTGCAGAGAAGGCTCGAGTGAGTCGGGCTGAGTCACAGCCCTGAACGGCTGCGGAGCTCAAACTGCTGGAAAAGCTGAATTAATTAGCTAGGAACTTGAGCCAGTTATATTATACCTGTTATATATTACACGTTATATAGGAACTTGAGCCAGTTATAGATATTATACATTATATTATACGTGTGTTAGCACGGCATCTTTGGAGCTTTGCAGCTGCACCGAGAGTCCTACAACTCTCAGGTTCAAAAAAAAAGGAATATATCTGGATTTCCGGGACCTCCTAAAACATGTGTCTATTTTTGAGACACAGATGGCAGCTCTGGTGAGCCAAGCAGCTTCTTAGCACCTCGCAAAAACTCTGCTGGGCCACAAGGGGTGGCACAGCCTGGCAGGTCCCGAGGGCTCAGGGTCGTTGTTCTCCCATTCAGGATCATTCTTGTTTTGGTTTTTATATTCTTTTTCCCAAAGATGGAGAAACCCCATGGAAATAGTTGATGCTCACAGGTGTGTTCGGTTTCCTCCTTCACTCAGCAGTTCCCAGAGTAATTACATAAGTCTGTTCCAGGAGGGTAAATCGGGCTGCTGTGCATCCGAGCTCATAAATGAGTACGGCAGCACTTCCTAAATGAAATCCTTTTGATTTTTCCCCCCTTTTCCAGTCAGCACGGGCTGCTTTGCAATCCTGAGCATCCCCGAGCTGCAGGAAGCTGCTTGCCCCGAGGAAGGCTGTGCTTGCCAAACTGCTGCAGAAATGAAACAGAAAGAAAAAAAAAGGGCTCATTTTTGTTGGAGTTTTAGGTGATCCTTCAGGGAGGTATCGAGGCCGCGGCTTTAAAGTGCTGAGGAACTCCCTCGTGTGAATTTATGGGAGGAAATAAATAAGGAAGGTGGAGGAAATAAATAAGAAAGGTGGAGGAAATAAATAAGGAAGGTGGAGGAAAGGCTATTTTGGAACTTTACTCCCCTAAATGTCATGCCTTGCAGCATTGCTGCTGGTAAACGCTGGTGGAAGGGGAGTTATTTCTCTGTCAAGATGCATTAAAGATGTTTCACTTTGTAGCCTGGAGAAATGCAGAGAATTCCAGGTGGGAAGAGGTTTTCTGGTGCTAAAGGAGGTGTCAGGGTGTGAAGGGGACAAGGGAGAGCTGCTTGGGAGGCCTGGGCCTGGGCAGGAGGAGCTTCTCTGGAGTGATTTTCTCTTTAACCGAATCTATATTTTCTAATAGCTTTTCATAATTCTGTAATCGCAGGCGGCATATTTATTTACATAAGTAGTGGCTGTAATTACAGAGAATGAAAATGTGTAATTATTTAATTAGGATCCATAATGAGGCTGTGTGAGGGAGCTTGGAGGCAGATGTTTTTTTGGTTAGCACTGGCCAAGACTTTGTGCTGTGTCGTGGAGGGGAAGAAAGTCAGGATACAGGAGGATGCAACCAGGAGCTGAGCACAGGAAAAATGCTGCCGCTGGCTGGGGAAATCTTTATTTCTGTCCCGAAGAAGGAGGTTGGGTTTGGTCGCCTCTCACTCGAATATCTCACTTCAAAGGCTGGCAGGAATCTCCTGCTACTCCTGGATTCACCTTTTCCTTGCTGAGGGAGAAGCTGCTGAGCTGAACAATGACAGATTTCCCGGGAATGCTGGCAGTTTAACCGCCCAGGGAAAGCAGAGGCTCCCCTTGAGTGCACTGAGTTAATTTTATCGGGTGTTCAGCAGCCTCTAAAGAGCACCCAGAGACCTGTAGATCTTCTCAGGTGGTTAACTTCTGGCAGGACCATGATTGCAACTCCATTTTATACCTCGTAGAGCCAAAGCCCGCCAGGGATGTGCCCCTAGGGAAGCACACGGTGCAGGAAGGTTCTCCAAAAGTGATGCTTCTTGAGAAGGAACCAGAAAGGGAAAATCCTTCTGCCCTTGACGTGGATTTCAGTGCCCCCTCCAGGAGCAGCGAGTGAAAAAATCAAACCCAGCGCCTGTTTGACTGCTGTTCAACAGCTGGGGTGAAATCCCGGGAGAAACACCCCCAGAAGGGAGCAGGGCAGGGGTTCAGGGGGAGCATCAGCTGGAACTGCAGCCCCTGGCAGCTCAGGAGCAGCTCCCAGCCTTTGCCTGTGCCGGGGCCCTGGGGACAGGAGCAGTCAGTGGGGTGGAAGCTCAGTGCCAGCAGCCTCAGGGCTCTGCAGGGATTCCTGGCTGCTGGATTTGCTGAGGCTGGAATGTTCCCTGCAGGGGGGTGGCACCTCAGGGCTGTCACACACCTGCGTTTCCTCCTCAGCCTTCTCCTAAGGATTGCTGCCTTTTCCCTGCTGCACCTGGGGCCAGTCAGTGCCTGAGAAATGGCTGAGAACTCCAGGGCTGGGGGATTTCTGTGGGATCTGCTGGGATGGATCCATGTGGTGCCTGGTGGGAATTGTGAGCTGGGGCCAGGGCTGTGCTAAGCCCCAGCACCCCGGGGTCTGCACCAGTGTGGCTCAACTGCTGCCCTGATCCACCAGGTCACTGAGCTAAGCCCAGCTGTGCCCAGCCTGTTCTAGAGCCTTTGCTCCTTAGACAAACCCCAGTTGAACTCTCTCCTTTGATGCACAATCCCCTGGGACAGCCTCTTTCGTGGTGCTGATGCCTCCTGCAGCCACCTAGAAACAGAGACTGGACAAGAGTAAGGGAATAAAGACAGGTATTTATTTGAAGGGCCTTCAAGGTACACCCTGGGGGAGCCAGAGGCTGCTTCCAAAAATTGGACCCCAAGATGGACCCCAGGTCACGAGTTCTTCACACTTTTATAGGTTTGGACCATTTGCATATCAGGGTTAATTCTCCAATTAAAGCCCCAGTTTAATGATGTAATTCCCCTCAGCTTGCCCCCCTTAGAATCTTTGGTTTACACATTTTGGGCCTAGAACAGCCTGGCTGTCCTTGAAGGCAAAGCCTGGAGAGGCTTTGTTCTGTCTGCCCAGTACGAGAGAGCAGGAATTACAGGCTACAAGGAACTTCAGAGTTACACTCTGAGCAGTACAGGATTTGAAAACAGAAAAGTTAAAACCTAAGGCATCAGTGCTGATTGCTTTTTTGGTTTCCTTTTTTATTTATTAGAGCCACAAGAAATCAGGCAAGGACAGACTCCACAGACCAACACTGTGCCATTCCCACAAGTGAAGAACAGCCCAGGACTGGCTCCTCCTGTGTCACTGTAAACCAAAGAGACTCCCAGACGTGCTCAGTAGAAATAGTTTATTAAAGAAAGTGGAAATTACAATTCTGTGAACCATCCACAGGGAAGAAGTGTTTTTCAAAATAGGTGTTTTTTGGTGGCTGTGTTTAGAGGGGCTGGGGATCCCACGAGATGCCAGCGTTCTGGGAACACTTGGGGGAGGGAAAAACAAAACCAGAAGGGTTCTGCAAGGACTGGGGTGATATGAAAGCCTCAGCCCCTGCACAAACACTTGGGACAAAAGTGAGACAGGAGACAACAGATTAGAACATTAAACTCTGTGACTGAAAATCTTCTAAGCCCTACAGGGCAGGAAGGATCAAACATAGACTTTTGTGACTTACAAGACAATGCTGTGAGTGTACTTTTCATTCCCTTTTTATACTGTTTTTTTCATTATTCTCTAATTATTTCTCTCATTATTCTTAAAGGACAGAAAATGTAATATCAGAATTACCCAGTTCACACCCAACAAAAACATAAAAGAAGGAGCTGAAACGGCTTCTACAGTTGGGAAAGTGAGATTGAAAAGTTCTAAGTCAGATTAAAGGTATTTTTCACGAGAAATAAGAGAATTTTCCTCCTTGTGAGAAATGCTGTGACCTTATTAATGGTTCATTCAGCACAGGATCTCCCTTCCCCACATTCCCCCCTAAACTGTCTCTCCCTTAAGGTCTGCTCCTCAGGGGAGCCTGAGGTGAGAAAGTTTGGCCCTTCCTGGAAGATCTCCAAAGCTCTCCCAGCCCGTGGGCTCCATGTGGGGGACAGAGGAGGTCACAGAGGGGCTGCAGGTCCCCAGACACAGAACTGCATAGAAGAGTCCCAGCTGAGCACTGAGAACGCCCCTGCAGCGCCCTGAGCCCAGCCTGAGATGAGCTTCCACAAACACCGAGCCAGGAAATGCTCCTTCCCCCCCAGCCGAGCTCAGGGAGCCCTCACCCAAATTCCCAAGTTTTCCAGAGCAGTACAAATAAGAAAGGTGCAACCAAAAAGGTTTGAAAGGGCTGGATTGCTCTGCAGCACCACGAGATGCAGCTGGAAACCGGAGTCACTTGATCCTGGCCAGCGCTGCCGCTCTCCTCTCCGTGTTCTGGAACAAGGCTCGGATCAGACTCTTCACCTCAGCTGCTGAGAACTGCTCTGCCAGAGGCCCCTTCCCATCTGCCCACCTGGATGGGACACAGGGAGAGCTTTATTTCACCCACCTGCCCAGGAATGGCACCTCAGACGAGCCTCCGAGGACCTGTGCCAGCGTCAGTGACCCAGGTACGTGAGTGCAGAACTCTTTGGCCAGGTACTCAAAGGTGGGAGGCGATTTTGGCACTCAGAACCTTTTCCTTCTCCTAAATAAGACTAGAGCCTGCCTGCAAAACTCCCATGTGCCTCCTTAACAACACAAAAAAGTGGTTTATGCCCTGCTGGGAGGAGAGGTGGGAAGCTTTGGTGACTTAGATGTTTCCAAGAGCAGGGCCCAGGGCAGGAGCTGCTTTCCCTGTCCCTTCCTGGTTTCACCTGCTGGGGACAGGGTGTTTTCCTGCTCTCTGGCAGGCAGCTGGGAGCAGGGAATGCCCAGCTGCTGACAACTCACACCAACTGAAGTAACAGAAGTAATGATGCAAATCCTTATGGATAATTCAGATGAATTCCCCATTGCAAGGCAAAAGGAGCAAGAAGAAAGCACTCAGGTGGAAGGACAGCAGCAGGAAAAACACCAGGCTGCTCCTTGTGAAGAATTCCTGAACTTGGAGAAGCCAAGGGGATGCACAAACTGTGCTTCGGATCTCTCATGGCACCTGGTTTGTTACCATTTTGCTTTTTTCTTCAGAAAAGAAATACATGAGCAAATTTTAAATGGGCTGTGAAGAGCCAGCCACAACCAGGAGCTGATCCTGACCCTTGTTAGCAGTTTCTGCCTCTCCTCTGAACCCCAGCTCCCTGGCACAGGTCTGGAGAAGCAGCTGGAAAGGAAAACACCTACCGATCCACGATTTCTTGGAGGTTGGCCCGCAGGATGATCATCAGCTCCTTGAACATCATCCACTTCTGCACAAAGACTGGAACTTCCTCCTGGTACTTCTTATTTTTGTGTTCTTCAAGCAGAGGGGTGAAAACTTGCGGTCCCTCATCCACCATGATCTTGCAGAGTGAGTACAGCCTGTCTGCACCCTCTGCAGAGATATCCTGGAACAGGGAAAACATGAACAGAGAGGAGAAGAGAGGTTTCTTTTTGGAGTGCCAAGTGAAATGAAAAATTGGGATTGTGAATATTTCCCATGGACACATGATTATAGTCGCTGTCTGAGCGAACCGTTCCCCTGAAATGTGATTTTGGGGAGAGTTTCTGGAGGTGACAAATGCTGTCCCCAGCACCCCCCAGGGCTGTTACCTCCAGGGCAGTAATCCTGGTGACAATCTCTGCCAGGGCTGTGTTCAGCAAGGTCCCCATGGCCTTGCAGTACACGTGCACAGGGAGCACATCCTGCCACACCGTGCCCAGCCCCTTCAGCTGATGCAGCACCTGCAAGGCAACAGCTGAGTGTGACACCAAAAAAACACTGGGAAAGGCCCCAGGGGATGGGGTGAGTACAAATGGGGAGAAACAACGGAGCAATCCTGCTAAGGACACAGCCCAGGGCACAACACCCCGAACCATCACGTCACAAAATAGGTTTTTTTAGCAGTTGCACAGCTCTCAGGACTGAGATTACACCGTGAACCCTCCCCACGATAGCTGCAGGCACTGGGATGTTTTTTCTCTGCCTTCCTTACCTGCTTTATGGATTTATTTGCTGCATGGTAATTCTCATCATCATCCATATTGGAGAAATTCCTGGCACTCCAGAGCCTGTCCAGGACTCCTCGCTTCTGCACTTGCATCTGAGCCAGAAAACACTCCATTCCTTTAGGAGCAAAACAAGCCGAG
The DNA here is from genome assembly GCA_013398115.1 of Falcunculus frontatus. NCBI lineage: Eukaryota > Metazoa > Chordata > Aves > Passeriformes > Falcunculus > Falcunculus frontatus. Next base: position 86,332 of record VZRV01004295.1, read on the forward strand.
AGAAGCAATGAAGCAATTACTAAATTTGCCTATTTATGACTGTAAGTGCTGAATAATGAATTTGCTGTAATGTTTTATTTTTAATCAAATTTCCAGTCTCCAAACAATCTCCCAGAGCCAGTTTAACCAGTGGGCTCTTGTGCAGCTTGCTACACTGATGGGAAGAAAAGCAGAGAGGCAGAACAAACTGTGGATGACTCCTGTTACTTCACACAAACTTATCTCTGAATTGATTTCTGTAGAATAACTAATGAAAATATCAAAGGACTGAGCCACAGATCCCAAAACACAGTGCCACATCTTGCAGGATGCTGAACTGCTCTTGGGGACTCAGTTCAGGACAAGCAGATAAGGGTTTCAAAGATCCAAAACTTCCTAATTCAGAAAATGCCACCTGTCCAAAAACACCAATCCACCGCTCGCACCGAGTGAGCAGCCACACCTCCAGGAAACCACTCAGCAGCAACTGCCAGGGTAAATTCCCACGTGATCCACGAGCAAATTTCAAGAGGGAAAGGTGGGAAGTTACCCAGCTTCTTGAAGTCAGGCACTGCATCCACGAAGGTGCCCCCACAGTCGCTGAGCACGGCGCTGCTGAGGTAGCGGAACTGGTGACCCAGGGTGAGCAGGTGGTGGGCAATGTACATGCAGTTGTTGTAGTGGATGGCAGCCAGCTGGGGCAGCTTCTGCAGGTTCTCCCTGGCCCAGCATGAAGGGAAAAGGAAGAAATGGGTTCATTTAGAGCTGGTTCTGTTAGAAAAATAGCCGTGTCTACCCTAGAGGAACGCACGGGTTGTCAGCAGATGGTGCTGGCAAGGCTTGGTTGACATCAGAGTGAAAATTTGATTTAACCTCTCACATCCCCACAGGAACGGGCAGGAAAAGAAATGGCACCGAGGCATTTGAACCCTGTGTTATCCCACACTGCTTCCAGCCATGGATTTTCAAGCAGGAATGTGTTTTGTTACAGCGAAGTTACGGTGAGGAAAAGGGAGAGAAGTTCTCTGACAGGATTGTGACCTTTACACCTTCATTGCTGCTCTTTTTTTGCAGGAAAAAACATCATGAAAAATCTGTGCATCAGACCTGGGGTCAAAGTTACGTGGCTGGAAACAAATACAGCTGTGTGAGAACTTCACCCACGGCCCTGATCATAAGACTGACAATGCAGAAACTCTCAAGCACCGGCTTTGCACAGGTATGGTTTAACCACAGATTGAGCAGCTGATTTTTGCTGATGGAGCCCCTGGCTGTAGTGGACAAGTGGGACTATTCCAACAGCATTGTTGCCCCTCAGAACAGGAAATATGGACACACTCACCTGTGGTATTTGGGCACTACCTCACAGAAGACGTGGAAGATGTCCCGGACGCAGTTGCAGAGCTGCAGACAGCTACAGGGGAAAGAGGGCTCATGTCAGCCTGTCATTAATGTCTTGTTCACAGCTAACCCTCGACCTGCCCCAGAACAAGCTTTTATAAGCAGTGAAGCACTGGCACAAAGAGGAGATTGTCAGGATCAATGGCAGCACTGTCACCACTCTGAAAAACTCACAAAGGCTGTGGTGACCTCGAGGTTCAGTGTGGAAGGGAGGCAGATGAAACCCCAGAACAAAGGGGACACTGTCCCTGCCCCTCCAGGTGTGGGCCTTCTCCATAACTGCCCCTGGAGGCCTCCAAATAAAAAAGCACTTTTATATTACCTCCGTACTAAAATTATCCCGAGTTTCATTTCCAGGGGGGGAAAAGGCAACAGTACCAGAACTTGGTGCTGGTTTTGGCCTCCTCCATTGTGTTATAAGCCAGCTCCACGAGCTGCTGCACGGAGGAGCTGATGCGGCAGGTGGGCAGGGACAGGGTGGACTGGCTCAGACTGCTCTCACTCCCCAAATTCACAGTCCCATTGTCCAGGAGGTTGGAGGGTCCGTGTGTTTTTGGGTGGTCTCCTGACCCAGGACTGGGGAGCTCTGGTAGGGCTGCGATGGAATCGGGTGTGATCTAAGGGAAAACGAGAGAGAGGAGTAACAGAATTTAGAGCTCAGAAAGGAGAATCTGCAAGATTAAAAAGCACTGAAGGGCAGAGATTTAGGACTCAAGATAAACACAAGACTGCAGCACTATTAAAAAATATTTAGAGGCTGTTTTCCAGGTGGAAAAGCTGTGTGAGGCATCCCCAGTCACCTTTACAGTGTTGTGTATTTCTGAGGTCATCAGCTTCCTGGCTGCCTTGATCAAATCCTGGCACTTCTTGTTGGCAAAGTGGAAATTGACGTTGCAGGCGTATTTCAGCAAGGCAGTCTTGTCTTGCTTCAAAAACTGCATCTCCTTCAGGGCTTTCTCAAATTCCTTTGTGGATTCGATCACCTGAGGAGAGCAGATGTGTTCTGTGTTAGCAGAGTCTCCTAAAACCACAGAACAAAGTTAAAATTGGGTACCAAAGCCGAAAGCAAAGGATGAAGGAGGCTTTGGGGGGTTCACACTGGAATGATGCCTGGCTCTGTGTTCAAGCCCGAGGGGGTTTTTGGGCCCCACCTCTTTGTACTGCTCCAGTTGGCTGCTGCTGCTTGGGACAGAGTGCACCAGGCAGCTGTGAATGAGGCAGTTTGAGAGCTCCTCCCAGATGAGCTCCCCCAGCAGCTCTGCCAGGGTGACTCTGCCATCCTTTTCACCTTTCCCAGGCTCCTCCAGAGGCACATCTGCATCCCAGAGAAGAAAATTGGATTTTAATACAGCTGCTTCCCGCACCAGACCCTCCATCAGTTCAAATGCCTTTCCTTCTTCGTTTTCCTTGCACGTAATGCTGATTAACAATCAGATATTCTAGAAAACTCTGATTAAATGAACAAGGTACTGATCATAACTAATTCCAAAATAGAGGAACTACCTACTTAGCAGGTATTTGTGCAGAACTTCAAAAATCAGCTTGATCTGGTCAAACACCTTCATAGGAGAGAACTCATCCGAGGCAAGCTCCTGGGACCTAAACCTCAGGATGAACACATCTGGCTGTTCCTCTGTGACTGGCTCCAGAGATGGGTATGAGATCAGTGGCTTCAGGATGTATTCCATCAACAACTGGCCTGAAGAAAGTGAAAAACAGAGGTTTTTCCAAAAGCAGATTGCTCCAGTGAGGTCCAGCACTGACTACTCTGGATTTAGAGACTGCAAGAAGTGGAAGGAACACCCCCTAGATCAGCTCTATCAGGGAATTACTAATGAGGTAAGACTCTTTAAGCATCAGACTATGAAACCACACAGCCATAGATCAAAAGTCCACTGAGTTGTCAGGAAAGGATACATAATTCCAGCTAAATACTGGGGTAAATATTTTCCTATTAATAAGAGCCACAGCATTCACCTCAGCAGGAAACACAAGCCAAGAGAGAGAGAGGTTTTCCAGTGTCCTGCTGCAGTGAAGTGGATCTCACCATCCATGTTAAAACAAGCCTGAACTATCCACCTGAGCTACCAGGGCTGTTTCTGGGGTCTCTTACCAAATTCTTTGAGCTTGTAGTGCAGCTCTCCCACGACAGCCAAGGCCTGCAGCACGGCAGCGACGGGAGGGACAGCAGTGTCCCCACCCTGGGGTGGCACCGTGTGTAAGTGCAGCTCCGACAGCACCACGGCCTCCAGGCTGCTGCTTCCTGCACACAAACCAGACCCAGGGCTGTCACAGGGCCACAGCAGAAGCTGCTGCAGTCAGCTGAAGTGAAGATCTACCCCTCCCCAGAGCAAGAGCTCGTTTAACCCCCTCAGCCCAAGAGTCTCACTGCATGTCCCATCTTGCAGGTGAAAACAGGCACCTCAGTGGGGCAAAAAGAGAGAAAAACCTGTGAGCACCTTTGGAATGGGGAAGCTTCCACACAACCAGCTTCTGCCACTCCTTCCCGAGCTGGTAGATTATGTTCTGTTCCTGCACTGTGAGCTCCTTGTGCAGGGCCTTCGGGATCCTCAGCTCAAAGCCCCTGTAGGATTCCACCTTCCTGAGGCTGCTCCGTGCCTGGTGGGGGAGAGCAAACACAGCTTGGGTAAGTGCTGCCCCTGCCAGGGAAAACCATCCTCTGCAACTCATTCACTGCATCAATCCACCCTGCCAAGGGGTCACTGTTACCTTTTGCAGCCTCTGAGCTGCTGGCATGTACTTCTCTTCCAGCAGTGCAGTGCTGAACTCTTTCATAGCTGTGTCAAACTGCAAGGGCCAAACACACACAGGTGTCACTGCAGCTCTGCTCTTACACTGCAGTTTGTAGGCTACAGCCACTCATTCCAAAGAGAAGCTCAGAATAATATCTGAGACTGAGGAGCAGGATGTTTTCCTCCCCCTCCTCACCTCCTGCAGCATTTTCAGGACACTCAGGACCACTGAGTCCCTCTCCAGCTGCTGCTTCAGCTCTGTGAACTCGGTAACAGCGACCTTTAGATCTTGCTGGACCTAAAATAACAACATTTTTCAGTTCAGTGGCAGCATTTGTTAGCACACACATTTTCCTCTTACTTGAAATTTCATTTATCATTTATTTCTGTTCACAGAATAAATTGGTGAGGAGGAAAAAAACTCCATCCTCTTTAGCCCTGTGCCACAACCCCTGCCACAACCAAGGCTGGTCCTTTTCTCTGAAGGACACTGTGACACACTTTTCCACCTACACAGGAGTGACAATTCCTTAATGACAGCTCTTAACATACACACTGGTGCCACCTCAAGGCATTCTTTAGGGCTGATATCACCCAGGGATCTTAGTCACAGAATCAGATCATCTCCTGAGCTGGAAGGGGTCCCCAGGATCATCGAGTCCTGCCACCCACCCCAAAATCCCACCATGAAAGTGTTGTCCGGACACTCATTGAGCTCTGGCACATCTGAGCCTGTGCCTTCCTCCCCCAAACCCATCCCAACACTCCGTGCTGGGGTGGGGCTACAGATTTGGGATGAAACAGAGTGGAATCGGAGTCACCTCGTTCTCGATGGCCGCCTTGAGCAGGTCGATGTCCATGCACAGCCCCTCCACCTCTGCCACCAGGTCCTCTCTGTTCTGCACGCTGGGCAGGAACTCGCTGTATTTGCTGTTCATCAGGGTCCAGACCTCATCCTGCGGACAGCGAGCAGCGCGACAGCGTCACCTCGTGGGGAGCGGGGCAGGACCGCCGGGAGCAGAGCAGGGGAACCTGGCAGGGCTGGGGCACCGCGGGGTGAACCAGGGCTGGGCACCCCTGACCCAGGGCTGGGGCACTGCGGGGTGAACCAGGGCTGGGC
>VZRV01004295.1:91740-108995 GCA_013398115.1 Falcunculus frontatus
AGTGAAGTGGATCTCACCATCCATGTTAAAACAAGCCTGAACTATCCACCTGAGCTACCAGGGCTGTTTCTGGGGTCTCTTACCAAATTCTTTGAGCTTGTAGTGCAGCTCTCCCACGACAGCCAAGGCCTGCAGCACGGCAGCGACGGGAGGGACAGCAGTGTCCCCACCCTGGGGTGGCACCGTGTGTAAGTGCAGCTCCGACAGCACCACGGCCTCCAGGCTGCTGCTTCCTGCACACAAACCAGACCCAGGGCTGTCACAGGGCCACAGCAGAAGCTGCTGCAGTCAGCTGAAGTGAAGATCTACCCCTCCCCAGAGCAAGAGCTCGTTTAACCCCCTCAGCCCAAGAGTCTCACTGCATGTCCCATCTTGCAGGTGAAAACAGGCACCTCAGTGGGGCAAAAAGAGAGAAAAACCTGTGAGCACCTTTGGAATGGGGAAGCTTCCACACAACCAGCTTCTGCCACTCCTTCCCGAGCTGGTAGATTATGTTCTGTTCCTGCACTGTGAGCTCCTTGTGCAGGGCCTTCGGGATCCTCAGCTCAAAGCCCCTGTAGGATTCCACCTTCCTGAGGCTGCTCCGTGCCTGGTGGGGGAGAGCAAACACAGCTTGGGTAAGTGCTGCCCCTGCCAGGGAAAACCATCCTCTGCAACTCATTCACTGCATCAATCCACCCTGCCAAGGGGTCACTGTTACCTTTTGCAGCCTCTGAGCTGCTGGCATGTACTTCTCTTCCAGCAGTGCAGTGCTGAACTCTTTCATAGCTGTGTCAAACTGCAAGGGCCAAACACACACAGGTGTCACTGCAGCTCTGCTCTTACACTGCAGTTTGTAGGCTACAGCCACTCATTCCAAAGAGAAGCTCAGAATAATATCTGAGACTGAGGAGCAGGATGTTTTCCTCCCCCTCCTCACCTCCTGCAGCATTTTCAGGACACTCAGGACCACTGAGTCCCTCTCCAGCTGCTGCTTCAGCTCTGTGAACTCGGTAACAGCGACCTTTAGATCTTGCTGGACCTAAAATAACAACATTTTTCAGTTCAGTGGCAGCATTTGTTAGCACACACATTTTCCTCTTACTTGAAATTTCATTTATCATTTATTTCTGTTCACAGAATAAATTGGTGAGGAGGAAAAAAACTCCATCCTCTTTAGCCCTGTGCCACAACCCCTGCCACAACCAAGGCTGGTCCTTTTCTCTGAAGGACACTGTGACACACTTTTCCACCTACACAGGAGTGACAATTCCTTAATGACAGCTCTTAACATACACACTGGTGCCACCTCAAGGCATTCTTTAGGGCTGATATCACCCAGGGATCTTAGTCACAGAATCAGATCATCTCCTGAGCTGGAAGGGGTCCCCAGGATCATCGAGTCCTGCCACCCACCCCAAAATCCCACCATGAAAGTGTTGTCCGGACACTCATTGAGCTCTGGCACATCTGAGCCTGTGCCTTCCTCCCCCAAACCCATCCCAACACTCCGTGCTGGGGTGGGGCTACAGATTTGGGATGAAACAGAGTGGAATCGGAGTCACCTCGTTCTCGATGGCCGCCTTGAGCAGGTCGATGTCCATGCACAGCCCCTCCACCTCTGCCACCAGGTCCTCTCTGTTCTGCACGCTGGGCAGGAACTCGCTGTATTTGCTGTTCATCAGGGTCCAGACCTCATCCTGCGGACAGCGAGCAGCGCGACAGCGTCACCTCGTGGGGAGCGGGGCAGGACCGCCGGGAGCAGAGCAGGGGAACCTGGCAGGGCTGGGGCACCGCGGGGTGAACCAGGGCTGGGCACCCCTGACCCAGGGCTGGGGCACTGCGGGGTGAACCAGGGCTGGGCACCCCCTGACCCAGGGCTGGGCATCCCGGGGTGAACCAGGGCTGGGCACCTCGAGCTGACCCAGGGCTGGGCACCCCTGACCCAGGGCTGGGGCACTGCGGGGGGAACCAGAGCTGGGCACCCCCTGACACAGGGCTGGGCACCCTCTGACCCAGGGTTGGGCATCCCGGGATGAACCAGAGCTGGGCACCCCCTGACCCAGGGCTGGACACCCCCTGACCCAGGGTTGGGCATCCCGGGATGAACCAGAGCTGGGCACCCCCTGACCCAGGGCTGGGCATCCCGGGATGAACCAGGGCTGCACATCCCGGGATGAACCAGTGCTGGGCACCCCCTGACCCAGGGCTGGACATCCCGGGATGAACCAGGGCTGGACACCCCGAGCTGGGCATCCTGAGCTGACCCAGGGGTGGGGCACCGCGGCATGAACCAGTGCTGGGCACCCCCTGACCCAGGGCTGGACATCCCAGGATGACCCAGGGCTGGGCACCCCGAGATGACCCAGAGCTGGACATCCCGAGCTGACCCAGGGCTGCACATCCCGGGGTGAACCAGGGCTGGGCACCCCCTGACCCAGGGCTGGACACCCCAGGCCAGACCAGCGCTGGACACCCCGAGCTGACCCAGGGCTGGGCACCCCCTGACCCAGGGCTGGGCACCCCGAGCTGACCCAGGGCTGGGCACCCCGATCCCGCCCGGCTCCGCCGCGGCGCCGGTCCCGCGTCTCTCCCCACGCCCCCTCCGTCCCCCGTCCCTTGCCTTGAGCTCCTCGACGCGGCGGGAGAGGCGCCCGACGTGTGCTCCCAGGTGCTCCTTGTCCAGGAGGCCCGAGTGCTGCAGCACGGCCGCCACCAGCGAGCCCTCGGGCTCCGCTCTGCCCGCCATGGCCGCGCTCCCTACGGCGGCCGCGAGGGACACGGCACCGCGGGGCGGAGCTCGGCCGGGAGGGCCGCGGGTTCGAGGCCGCGCGGGGACAGCCGGGCATGGCGGGGCTCCGCCGTTATGGGGACACGGAGATGCTGAGGGAGCTCCAGGGATGCCCGGGGGACCTGTGGATGCTCAGCCCCTCGTAACCCTCCCACGGGTTGGCGCTGGGGTGAGGAGGAAGGCGCCGAGCGCCTCATCCATCCCCAGGGAGGGAGGATCTGCCCCCAGCATCCGGTACCTGACGCAGCCCCGGGCGGGTGGTGCCTGTGCTCAGCAGCGCTCCCCACGTCCTGAGAGCGGGGACAGAGCTGCCACCGCCGTGCCATGGCGAGGGGACAGCTCCCGAGCGCCTGGGCACTGCTGGCCAGCCTGGCCATGGCCGGCTGGGGGGTCCGAGGTGAGTCCGCAGCTGTGGGGTCAGCGGCCGGACACTTGCTGTGGTCCCTGGAGATGCTGGGAGGGTGCTGGCGGGGAGCCCCGCGGCTTGGTGGGGTTTTCCACCAGGGAATGAGGTTTGGAATGTCGGTGGGGAAAAAAGGAATGGGTGCAGCGAGGGTGGGAGAGTCTGCTTTTCCCGGAGTTTTTCTGGGACAGCCTGAGGTGATGCTTTATCCCCATAAGGAGCTCTGAGCTCTGCCCCGCTGTCGATAACTCAGAGCTGAAGCTCTCTGCTCTCTTTTCCTTTCGCAGGGCAGGAGATATTCGTGAAGGAATTCAGTGGAAGGGTGTTCTTGGAATGCGTGCGAGGCCAAGGCAATCAGAACATCACATGGTGGAAAGATGGGAATGCTGTTGGAAACGAGGCACAGCTGGACCTGAGCTCGGTTTATGACGATCCCAGAGGCCTCTACGTGTGTGAAACAGGAGGCAAAAGGAACAGCCTCCAGGTGCACTATCGGAGTAAGTGCTGCACACTTGCTTTTCTAGAGCCAGAACTCCTCGGAGTTTTCACCCAAGCAAAGCCTTGAGGGAATTTCCCCTTGTCTGGGGGTGTCTCCACCAGTTTGCTGCAGGTTCCTCTGCGTGTGGTGTCACTTCAACAGCTTTGCAGCCTTATTTAGTGCCATGCCCTGCCTCTCTGGCCCTGCACTGGGTGTGGGGGACACATGGCAGCTTGTGCCACTGCCCTGGGTCACACAGCAAACCCGGGTGTGGGGGACACGTGGCAGTTTGTGCCACTGCCCTGGGTCACACAGCAAACCCAGCTGCTCTCTGTTGGCCTGGGGTTGGGGCCTGGGCTGGCAGAGCAGCCTGAGCACTCTGGATGTGCCCCTGCTCTCAGTGTCCGTGTCCTTTTGGGCTTGCAGTGTGCCAGAACTGCATCGAAGTGGACGCCCCCACCATCTCAGGCATCGTCATCGCGGACGTCGTGGCCACGCTGTTCCTGGCAGTGGCCGTGTACTGCATCACTGGCCACGACAGGGGACACACGTCACGAGGTGAGGGACAGAGGAGCCCCGAGGGCTGCGCACCTCTGGGGGCTGTGTGTGTGTGTGTGGTGCCCTGGGGCTGCAGCCAGCTCTTGGGTTTGTTTGTAAATATTCCCCACATTGCCCATGGCTCCCCTGATCCTTGACCTTGACTTTTTTTCTTCCCTCAGCTTCTGACAGGCAGAACCTGATTGCCAATGAGCTCTACCAGGTGAGTGTGGGGGCAACCCCTGTGTGTCTGTGGGGACACCTGCAGCACCTCGGTGTGGAGAGAATCCCCAAAGGCTGATCCAGCTCCTCCTCCCAGGGCTGGGCAGGCCCAGTTTTGGCTCATGTCCCCTTTTTTCCCCCTCCCAGCCCCTCGGAGAGCGGGAGGATGAGCAGTACAGCCGGCTGGCTCCTGCCCGTGCCCGCAAGTGAAGTGGGAAGACTCCTGAGACTCTGTGACTGCCTTCACCAGCGTGCTGGTTTTGCTTGGAGACCCCTCCAGGATGGGCTGCTTGTAGCACTGTGCTCATCCCCCGTGACCTCTTGCACTTCTGTATTCCTGTCATTAAAGATGAGCCTGTCCCACGGCCTCCCTGCTCCAACTGTTTGTGTCGAGGTTCTGGGGAAGGGGCACACGGGGTGGGATCTGGTGTCTTGTAAGGGGCACATGGAGTGGGATTTGGTGTCTTGTAAGGGGCACATGGGATGGGATTTGGTGTCTTGTAAGGTGCACATGGGATGGGATCTGGTGTCTTGTAAGGTGCACACAGGATGGGATCTGGTGTTTTGTAAGGGGCACATGGGATGGGATTTGGTCACTGGCAAGGCCAGGTCTCCACTCCTCAGCCCCGAGCAGAAACAGCTCATGTGGTCTGAGCCCCCAAAATGGGACACAGACACCAGCCAGGGCCAGCCAGCATCACCTCACCCTTGGAAGGACAAAGAAATATTCCTTGGGTGCAGGTAAGCACAGAGGCAGAGTTGTCACTGGGCGAGTGCTGGTCCTGCTGAGACAAGGAATGTGTGGGATGGTGTTGGCTGGGGCAAACTTGTGCATTGATGTACCCCAAAAATGGTGGTAGAAGCACTGGGGTGTAGCAAAATTTAGGTTTTTTGCAGCAAAATTTAGGCCCTGTACACCCAGAGCGGTCCAAGCTCCTCCCAAGCTGGGAACAGGTGGGAATGTCCTGCACTGCTGGGCTGAGCAGGGTCCCTGCAGCACTGCTGGTTTGCAGAAGGTGAGAACACGGCTCTGAGTGGTTTTGGAGCTGCTGGGGGTTAGTGCTGTGTGTATCTCACCATCTCCCTGCTCGGGGTGTAGGGCCTGTTGTGGTAAATAAACCCAGCTGTGCCTCTAAACCGCATCCTGCGGGCTCACAGCTCTGCCCAGAGCTGCTGGAGCTGCTGGTGCTCACCCCACCAGGGCTGAAACACCCCCAGCCCCTGCTCTGCTGCCGCTTCCTCAGCTCAGAGCTGCTGCTCTGCTCAGGAACAAACGGGGGTGGCTCAGCCAGGGCTCGACCTGAAACCTTCCCAGGCATCAAAACAACCCACGGGCCCCTCTCAACCTGTGCCATTGCTGCTGGGCCGTTGGGGGGTTTTTACTGACTGCCTCTGCTCCTTGGGCTGCAAATGAAGGTCAGGCTGGGAAGGGAAGAGCAGGACAAGGTCAGAGGCAAATCCCTCTGAGATTTGCCCACTCTCAGTCCTGGGGAACCACCGGGAGCGAATGGAGCTGCTCAGAGCAGAAATTAAATTGGAGGGAAAACCAAGTGGAGCAGAGAGAAGTGCAAGGGGAAAAGGAGACCAGGAGCCACCAGTGAGGCTGCAGTCCTTTAATGAGAAGGAAAACTCCTCTTGCCAATGTGCTCATTTCTGTTCCCTGATGGCAAACCCACGCACACCCCAGGGTGGGACGGCGTGTCCCTGTCCTGTTGCCACCTGGCTTATCCCAAAATGCCAGGGCCTCAGCAGAGAGCTGGGAACAAACTGGGCAGAAGCGTTTAGCCGCAGTGCTGCTGGCTTCCAGCCTGTCGTGCCCGGGGATTTCAGAAGCCCCTGGATTGCAGGCCTGCATACACCTCCCTCTGGCCTTTCCGGATGGGCTGTGGGAACAGCAGAGACCTTGCTTCAGGAATCTTTACCTGAACCCGCTCAAAAGGTGGAGAAAAGCACCACAGAGCAGGGGCAGTGCACGGGGAGCTGCAGTTCTGCTCCCAAATAAATCCCTGTGGCAGCACCACGAAAAGGAGCTGCACCCTCGCCACGTTTCTCCTCCACTGCCAGGAAAACTTGGAGCTTGACTGGATGCTTCCTCAAGGGTAAATGACCTGGCTATCAGCCCCAGCCCTGGCTATCCCTCCCCAGCCAGCAGGGATGGAAAGCACAGGGACAGTCCTCACCTCATAGTCCGGGTTTGGGACAGGGGGAGGACGCTGCATCTTCGGACCTGAAACAGAGGCACAGAGAGGGGGAATCCTTGGGGATTCCTGTCACGAGGGACTTCCAGGATGATCCCAGGGCCAGGCACACCATGGGTCAGCTCCCATGGCTTTATTCTGAGCTCTCGAAGAGGCAACTGCTGCCAGGAGCTGGAGGGTTGGCTCCAGCACAACGGCCTGGGAAATGGGTTCCTGTGTGCAGGGAGCCTTTGGCACAGCAGCCACTCCCATCCCTGCACAAAGGCAGCCTGGAGAACACGTGTGGGATGCAGGAGCATTGCTTGGAAGCTCGTGGAGAGCAGAGGATGCTCTGACGAGGGATTCGCTGGGTGCTCAGCGATGTCACAGGGAGCACAGGGCTCTGGAGTGGCTCTTACCTCGTGGCCGACTGTCCCCACCAGCGCTGGCTCGTCCCTTCCTGCCTTTGCTGAAGTAATAGACCAGGACCAGCACCCCCAGGGTGATGAGAAGGTCTGCAGTGATGATCCCTGCCACGGTGAGGGCGTCCAGCTCCTCGCAGTTGGCACACACTGCCAGGGGACGAGGGGAGGGGGCGATGCTCAGAGCCAGGGACAGCCCTGGCCTCGCTCCCCTGGGTGCTGCAGGCAGGTGGGAAGGGGAAAAGGGCAAACTGAAAGGAAAGGGGAGATTCCTTCTGCCAAAAATGGGCTCTTGGGACTCCTTTACTACCCGCACAGAGCAGGAAGGGGCTCGGCAGCACCACATTCACCCACCCCAGCACTGAAAATCAACCCTCAGCTCCCAAAAGCTGCCGCTGGAATGTGCAGGCTGCACTCACCTCTGGCATTCAGGTACAGCTTATGCTTCTTATTGCCCAAGGAACAGCTCAGGTTGGCAGGAGTGCTGTCATGGTCCTTTATAATGAACTTCCTCTCCTCTCTGTCCCCTCTTTTCCCAGATGGGTCCCACTGGATGCCCTCATCCTCCAAGGGACACGTGATTGTCACCGTGGTGCCAGAAATCTCCACCAGGAATTCCCCTTGGGAAGACAGAGCAATGAGAAAGGAAACCAAGGGGAAAACTCAAATATTTCTACCTCTGTTTTAGTCAGCTGCAGTTTGTATATTACACTAAATCGTTAAGAATGCTGGTAAAATTCACTTACCCTCCTGCTCTTCATCTGCAAAACAGAAAATAAGGAGTGTTAAAAAATCATCTCACAATTTCCTCACTGCTTGGTGCTGTTGGAAATGCCCAACAGTGGTAATAATCAGGGACCAATTTCTCCCATCAGTAAGATCACTGTCAATTAACGAACAGTGAATTTTTCCTATCCTGCAATATTTGCAAAATTCAAATGTTTCTATTTGACTCTTAGTCCTCACTTTTGAGGCATATTTGGGGTTTTTAGCATGCTAAATAGCTAAGGATGGTGGTAAAACACACTTACCCAGCTGAGCTGTGGTGCCAACTGCAAAAAAAAATAAGAAGAAATATTAAATAATTGAGCTTCTGCTATCACACACACCTTTCCTACTCCCAGGACATCCTTTCTGAACTCAGCTGCTTGAAAGAGATGTTCACAGTCCCACATTCATGCTGAAAGCATTAGAAATATTCTGGTGGTGAGACAGGATGTTGTTCTGAAATTGGAAGCCATTTTTAACGCAGCCTAACGCAGAATGGAAACTTGAATCATTTTCCGACCCAGCTCAGGAAAAGGGTTGTTATTGCAAGCTGTGCACCCCGAAATTCTGCTTAATTATCTTGGAGCAAACACTGCTGGAAAACCCTGCTCAGAACCTCTGTTTTCCACAAGAGGACTCGGGGAGTGGGACCCTGACCTTGGTTTAACGCTGTAAAACAGTTTCTCTGTGTGATTTGTCTGCCTTGAAGGAAACAACTTGCTCCATGGAAGGCTCTGGAGCTGGAGTATTAAAGAAACAGATTTTAGGAGTTGTGAATCACGCCTGTGATTTCCTTTAATGACATCTGTCTTTTTACAAAAAGTAAGGTAAGTAAATAATTGTAGATTTGAATGCCACAGACAGTGGGCTTGGCTGGAGAGAAGGTGACCTGATGCTTTTTATTTTACATAGATAAATTTGAAAACAGAACAGGCCACTGATAAACCATCTTCTATCTTCTCAAAGACTGGTATTTGCAGCACATTGGCAGAGCAGTTGTAGTCTTATTGTAGGAACTCTTAATGAATTACCTTGCAAGCTTTTCTCTCCTCGTTACTGGCTTCTTTAGAGCTTTGCAGGTACTCTGCACTTCATCCTAAACCAGCAGGGCACTCGAACTGCTCACTGGAAACTGCCACCACACCCTTGATATCCCCCCAAATCTGCAGTTATTTAACCAGGATCACAAAGTGCTTTAAGTAAAGTGCCCGAATAAAGGATAAAACCAAACTGAAGACCGCGGAACCTCACAGATCGCACTGCACCGAGCTCCAGCGCCGCTGCCTGAATTTTCGGGACTCACCTGCACACAGCAGCAGCCCCAGGAGGGGCAGGGACCGCTCCAGCCTCATCCTCGTGTTCCTCCTCCTCCTCCTGCTCCTCTCCACCACATCACACTGGCATGGCTGTGGCAGGAAAGAACACGGTGGCTTTTCAAGAAAGAGGCACAGGATTATTTTTTTTTTTTCCCAGAATTGCCAACGAGCCGAGCAGGGCTGGGGGACTCACTGTTTCCAGAGCGGCCAAGGCAGACCCAGACACGTGAAATAAGCCCAGGTCAGGAAGTGCAGAGGCTCAAAATGTCTTCAAGGGACGTCACTGGCAGCGAGGGGTGGCTGCTGTGCTCTGCAGCAGCTCTGCAGGGCTCGGGAGCTGCCCTGGGAGCAGCAGGACACAGAAACGAGCCGGAATCAGATTCGCCATCAGGACCTTCCCAACAGCTTCTCAAAGTGAGACTTTGTGAAGTTCCAGCTGCGGCAAACGACTTCACGTGGAATCCCAGATGGTTTGGGGTTGGAAGGGACCTTAAATATCATCCCATTCCACCCCTGCCATGGGCAGGACACCTTCCACTATCCCAGGTTGCTCCAAGCCCTGTCCAACCTGGCCTTGGACACTTCCAGGGATCCAGGGGCAGCCACAGCTTCTCTGGGCACCCTGTGCCAGGGCCTCCCCACCCTCACAGAGAGGAATTCCTTCCCAATATCCCATCCGTCCCTGCCCTCTGCCAGTTTTAAACCATTCCCCCTTGTCCTATTCTACCGTTTCTGACCGAGAATCCCTCTCCAGCTTCCCTGCAGGTCCCTTTCAGGCACTGGAAGTTTGGAATAAAGGAACCAGGAGCACCACACGAAGCTCAGCACAGAACGGAGCCTGGGCGTGCCAGGCTGGGACATCGTTCCCTGCCCGGCCCCATCGCTCAGCCCCCTCCCCACGGGCCCACCCGGAGGCATCCCAGCAGCATTTTTGGGATGTTCTCCCGTCTGGAAGTGGCCTGGCCCCACTAGAGGGGGCTCCTGCCGCACGCAGGGGACGGTCCCTCCCCACCGGGCTTGGGGCAGGCACAGACCCCCCGTGGGACCGGGACGGGGCCATTCCAGGCAGTGCTGCCCGCAGGGATGCTGGCATGGACAAAGGGGATGTGGTCGTGCCCCGTTTCCTTTATTGGGGTGCCCTCTTTGGCCGTCAGAGCTTTCTTATTTATGTTTCCAAATGGAGCATCAGAGAATTTAGGTTACTGGTGAGTGTGCCAGGGACGTGGTCTTCCCTTAAAAGTTGGAGTCCAGAGGTTTTGAAAGAAGATGAAGATTAGCAAAAGTCTGCAGGCAAAGGTGGGAACGGGGGCTGTTCCCAGCCCTGTGCAGAAGCAGGATTAGGAAGTGGCAGCAGATCGGCTGCTGAGCGCTGCCTCGCAGGTGCTTTAAACACAGCCTGAACAAAGCCCCAGACTGGTAAATATCGGCGGTGGCAAGGAAAGAAAGGGAGGTGACATTTTGGAATAGTAACGGAGTGGAAACCTGGGGAGATGCAGTGATGCAGGGCTGACACAGGACCGAATTATTCCCGGGAAAACGGAGAGCCTTGGTGTCTCGGAGCTGTTTGCAGGGACGTGTTAGCAAACACAGGATTCCCTGTTCTGTTCTGGGGACAACCCACGGAGCTGACGGCCTCAGTGCTGTTTTTCCATCACCAAAGCGCTGAAGGGAGCCCCTCCAAACCCCCAGAGGTTCGGGCACCATCCCCAGCCCTGCCCTGGCACCCCTGCAAAGGAAACCCGCACCAGCCACAACTGAAACCGATAACCTGGGATGACTTCTTGGAACGGGATCGTGAACCAGACACAAACACTGGCGCAGCCAGTGATTTATGGCCCTCGAATGCAAACATCCTCATTTCACCAGCACACAGGCTCAGGTTGGTTTCACGCTCTCACAACTGCCACGTGCCCCCAGCAGAATATTCAGTGTTCGGAATTTGTCCCTCGTGGAGCACCGCAGGGTTTCCCCAGCTGTGCCTGGAATACGGCCGGACTGACCCCATTTTCCACTTGGCTTTTCCAAGAACTTCCCAAGCACCAGGCTCCCAATCCTCGGCTGCAACCAGATTATTTTACGGTGGGTGTCTGTGGTTTGGTGGGACGTTTCCATCCTCTGGATGAGTGCTCGCACTGCGGCCGTGGACTGTCAGTTTCGGGCTGCTCTTTTCGGGATTATTTGCAAGTTTTTTGCGGAACAAATGGCCCTCATTCCTTCGAGCCATCTATGAACACCTCCAGGCGATTTTCCTCTTACCTCCCACAAGAGGGGAGTGGTTTCAGGTGGCAGCTGGGAGGAGGAATGATTGCAACACAAAAGAGCAGGGGAATATGGGAGGGAGAAGAAATTAATCTTACCTTGGGAAACTCGCTGATTTACGGGCAGAAGCGAGCGGGGCCGGGCGCACCTCGGCAGGGAGCGCTCACCTTCCCTCGCAGGCCGAGCTGGGGGCAAGGAATCTGCCCTGTTGTGCTGGGAAGACTTTGAGAAACTCATTTTCCACGCGGTCAGCGAGAGGCCGAAGCGGATTTGCCTTTGCAGCCCCGCACTCCTGTCCCCGATGCGCGGCCGCACGTGGCTGAGCGCTGCGCTCGTCCTTGGGGCGCAGCTCCGAGGTAAGGAAACCTGTCCCTGTGCCGCCGTCCTCGCCTCCTCCTTCTTCCGATCCCTTCAATTATCCCCAAGGCAGAGGCTTTTCCCCCGGCCCTGCTGCGATTCGCTCTGTGCGGGGTTCGCTGGAAGTGGCCCGAAGTGGCTGAGTTTCTTCCCCGACAGGTTTAGGCGTATCCAGCGGAAAAACACCGATCTCCTTCACTGCTCTCGTCCTCAGCTCGGGTTTCAACGTCTTTTTCTCTCCTGCCAAGGATCTGAACTTTACTCCCAGCCTTTTTTTTTTTTTTGCTATCTTTGTTCCTAAACAATCAGGGATTGTCCTGGAGCCCCGGGTTCAGATCCTTTACACAGTAAAGGTTCCAGACTGACACGAAACTCACCTGAATTTTCAGTGGTTTATATCGAAACACCTAGGTTTTAAGAATAACAAATCCTCCTTTCCCAAATGCATCAGCACACGGATGTAATCTGCCTTGAAAAAAAAGTATTTTACACTTATTTCTCGCTTAGTTCTTTGCAAGGAGTTTAAAATGAAAAGATTTGGCACGGAATCTTTGTATGAGCAACGTGATCTCTGCCAAGGAAATTTCCCACGTGTGAATACCTTCAATGTTTTGGCATTTCAAGTATTTTCCCCTTTGAGATAAGGAATTATTTGGAAGGAAGCATTTAGTCATAAATTACTTCCAAATACGTCTTTATTATGAAGCTATGTTTTACAACCATAGATAAGCTTATTTTGGGCTTGAATCACACTGGAGTGAGTTAACTTCCTAAGGTGACAGGATAGTGATATTTTCTTTTTCCTTCACCAGCAAACCATTAATTTTTCTTATTTTTCATTTTCCTCCTTTCTTTTCCTTGCTCTCCCTCCTGCTGGTTGTTCCTCTTCCAGGGGAGTATCAAGTGAGCCATGCTCACTTATATTTAAAGCAGCAGCTGTGGTGGTTGTGGGGATGTTTCTTGGACAAACAAATCCACATTTCCCTTGAGGATTTCCTCTAGAATTCCTCAGCCTGACTGAATTTACCTGCAGCTGCCCAGCTGGGCTATAAACCCTCTAAAACTGGCTCTGGATATATCAGTAAAAGGAGTTTCATTGTGGTGTGCATGAGGCTGAGTATAAAGTGTGTAAAGGGAAGTTCTAGCATGGGAAATAGCAGTTATTGAGTGGGTTTCAGTCCAGTTTTGAAAGGGTTTTTCTGAATAAATCTGCAGGACCACCCCCCTTGGAATGGTATCTGTGCCTGAGCCACTCAGGTTATCCATTGCCAGCGCAGAAAAGGCTCCCAAAGAACCAAACCCGCTAAGGAGCAGTGATGAGCTCGCTCCAGACAGCGATTTCCCCCCTCTGAGCCCTCTGTTTGCCCTGCAGCTCTGTGGCTGGCGGCGGCAGTGGAAGTTCACACTGCCAAGGAGGTGGTTGCTGTGAACGGGACCAACCAGCGGCTGAAATGCACCTTTTCCAGCAGCAGCCCCGTGAGCCAGCAGCTCTTAGTGACCTGGAACTTCCAGCCCGAGGACCTGAGCTCCCACGAGCCGGTGAGTGAGGTTTTTGTGCTCCATTTCAGGGGTTCACCCTTGCCCAAACGCCCAGCACTGGGTGAGCAGTGAGTGGGTATGGACACACCCAAAACCCACAGCTACGTTTGGGCCTTTGTCACTTGCAGTGATTAATCCGAGCTCTGTTTATAGACCCTGCCTTAAAAAAAAACACTCTCAAGTTAAGTTTTGGGTGGTCAGGGTTAAAATATTCATGGCTTGATGAAGCTGGGCCTGCTGGCACCACAGCTGAGCCCTGTCTTAGGTGACATCCTGCATCTGACACGACTTCAGGAACCTTCCAGGTCCCTTCCAACCCAGGCCATTCGATGTTTCTGGGATTTTTGTAGGTTTTCCGTTACTACCTGAAGGAGCCCTACAAGCCCCCCTCTGGAAGGTTTAAAGAGAGAGTCACCTGGGATGGGAACATCGAGCGTAAGGACGTTTCCATCATCATCTGGAACCTGCAGCCCAGTGACAACGGGACCTTCACCTGCCAGGTGACAAACTGGCCAGATGTCTACGGCACCATCGGGGAGGTGCGACTCCGGGTTGTGCAGAAAGGTGAGAGGCCAAGAAACCCCCCTGAGGTTGTGTGGATTTAACCAGAGCAGCCTTCCTCCACACCAGGGAAAATGATGGGAGAAAAGGGGTTGGAAGTAGAAAACATGAGGGGAAAAGAGGAGCCTGAGGAAAGGTTTTATTCACAGATCCAGGATCCCAGCCTCGTTCCTCCTATGTGTCCCTCTGGTTCACTCCTCTGTCTCTCCCCACGCAGTGAATTTCTCAGAAATCCATTTCCTGGCCGTGGCCATCGGATCTGCCTCTGTCCTGATGATCATCGTGGTGACAGCTGCGATTATCTGTCGGCAGCATCGCAGGAAAGCGCGAGACAAGAGGATCGAGGTGGCAGACACTGAGCTGTAAGGACACGGGAGGGAGGGAGAGGCTCCTGGGAGAGCTTGTCAACTTTATCTCCACGGCCTTTCTGAGTTATTGGTGTGGACCCTGCACGGAGCATCTGCAATGCAAAACTGCCAGCCCAATTAGCGATAATTGGCTGTGTGCAGGCAGAACAGAGCCCCGGGATGGACAAACTCTGGAGTCCTCGTTTGGCTCTTGCCCTTCTCAGTGGCTCCTCACTCAGAGAAGGACCCAGCTGCTGTGGTGGTGGCTGGCAGGTGACCACCCTGTGCCCTGAGCTGTGGTCACCACACGTGTGGCACACTCACCATGTCACCCCTCAGGTGTGCTGTGTGTGACTCAGGACACCCTGCTGCTCAGCATGACACTGATTTGGGCTTTTTGTCTCTTTTTTTTTCCCTCCCATTTTTATAACAGTAAAGAAAAGGAGAGCCTGAAGATGAGGGAAGAAAAGGAACCCATCCCATTGGAAGACTAAAGGTCTTTGCTGGTGTGCACAATGCAGGTACCCATCCAAACCTTCTCTAATTCATGTCTGTGTTCCTGTGGACTCCCCAGGACAGATTCCCTCGGGTATTTCCCTGCTATTCACAGTCAGAATTGAGGCCACAGTCACACTTTGCTGTTGAGGATCCTTCAGAGACAGCTGAACAATGCCTGAATCATCACAGCCTCTTAAATGTGCAAGAGATTTCTCCACCCCGGTGTTGAGGAGCATTTGAAGGAAAGCCATTGTTGCTGCTTTCCATGGCATTCCTGCTTTGTGGATGAAGAGCAATGAATTACTTCCCCTTTGTCCGTTTCAAATCTGCTTTTTGATTTACTTTAACCTTTATTGTTTTAAAATTGCTACAGGAAGGCTGGAACTGTTTCCATATTCTCTGGCTTTGCTTAAACGTGTCAGCATAAATTTTACCCGCAGTTTCTGAGGTCAGCAGTTGCCTCTATTATTTTGGTTTTTGACTATAACCCTGAGTAATGGATGTTTGTTTTTCTTATAATCTTTCTTCTCAGGTACTTCCAAAGCAGCTGGTGAAAGCTTGTAATTTGGGGTGTTAGAACAAAGCTGGATTGCAGACGCCCCACGCTGCCCCTGTGGTACCTCTGCTCAACCTGAAAATCCTGCACAGAAAGAGGGTGACTTTACAAGAGCTGTGAATTCCCTCCAGTGAAGGAAAGCAGGAGGAACTTGCCCCACGAACAAAGAACTTTCCTTCATCTTCTCACCTGTGGAATGCGAGCAAGGCTTCTCTCTGGAAGGTGAAAGTGCCAAGGCAGCTGGCTGAACCGAGGGCTGGGAGGTGTTTGAGCAGATGCACTCTTGCACCTTAGAAACCACAACGTGCCTTTGTGCTGCCCTGTTTTCATTCCCTGAGAATCCCCCCTGACATCCTGAGAAGGAAGGCTGAGCAGTGAGGGCTCAGCTGGCACAACACACGTACTTGGGATCCCTTTTCTTTGTTAGATGGACAGTGTTAGAGCTGGGCAGGGTGTGCTCTTTGTTATTGGGGACAACATTCACCAGCCGGGGTGGTTTGCACATCCCTCTCTTGCAGCTTTGGGAGACTCTGGGGGCTGAGCAGAGTTTTTCTGCCTGGATTCAGCAGCTCCCTTCCTGTTCCCATTCCCACTCTCACTATCCCAGTGCTCCCCTCTGTTCCCTTTAGCTCCAGCCCCCAAAACTGGAACCCACTGAGCTATAACGGTGCCTAACCAGCCCCAAATCAATCCTGTTGCAGTATTTACCCAGCTCCAAATCAAAGCCTTGACTCGTTTGTTTGTAGAGTGTCTTTATGGCTTTACAACCTGTGATATGCCAGCCACATTCCCTGGCTGTTCCCTGGCTGTTTTCACGTTCACTCTGTTGTAAATAAAGGCACTTTGCTGAGAGCTGTGCTGGTTTGGAGGGGGGCTGTGCCCTGGGAGCCCCTGGCACCTCAAATGAGCAGATTTGCGCTTTTTGTCCCCAAAATCGGATTTGTTACCTCGTGTGCAACAAACCAATAGTGAAATACTTCAGGGAGGCATTGATTGTTGATTTCAGGGGAGCCCAAGCCTGGGTGCTCAGTGGTGTCCCACAAATCCAGCACCCCCCAGCAGACTTTTCACACCATTATTTATACACAGGAATTCAGAGTTAATAACTTTCCAAGTACAGCCCCTCTCTCACGATGGGTTGTTAATTCCCATACGAGTTATGTCACCCCGGCCAACTTCTACCCCTGCTCAGGGGAAGGGTCTTCACCTGGTCAGGGTCTTTTTGACCTGGAGGTGAGATTTTTATTATTATAACCAAGATAGTTCAGCTCTAGGATATATAAACCTTGGGTGTTTTGCCCAGTTAGCAATGTACACATAGACACACATCAACATCTTGATTTAATACATCCTCAAAACTTGTCAGTTCCAGGATGTCCTTGGCTAAGGGATGCAGCTGCTGCCTGCTCCCCTCATTAGGTCTCCCTTTTTTTGCTGATTGCGCTTGAAAATCTACAAAGATCTCACAGCGAGGAACATCCCGACTTAAGATAATCCTGACACATTCCTTGTTTTGTGGCAGCACCCAAAAACAACGACCAAAAAAAGCGCAGCGAGGGGGCTGGTGGTGACAGGAGCCATTCGGGGACGGAGGGACAACTGTGGTGGCCACGCTGGAGCCAGCACGGCCGTCCCAGGAGTACACAGGTGTTCCAGGTGTACCCAGGGATATCCAGGTGTCCCCAAGAGTCCCCAGGCGTATCCAGGAGTACCCAGGTGTCCCCAGGTATTCCCAAAAGTACCCAGTTGTCCCAGGTGTCCCAGGTATTCCCAGGAGTCCCGAGGTGTCCCAGGTGTCCCCAGGAGTACCCAGATGTCCCCAGGCATTTCCAGGTGTCCCCAGGTGTCCCAGGTATTCCCAAAAGTCCCCAGGTGTCCCAGGTATTCCCAGGAGTACCCAGTTGTCCCAGGTGTCCCCAGTTGTCCCAGGTATTCCCAGGTGTCCCCAAGAGTACCCAGGTGTCCCCAGGCATATCCAGGTGTCCCAGGTATTCCCAAGAGTACCCAGTTGTCCCAGGTGTCCCCAGGTGTCCCAGGTATTCCCA
>VZRV01004295.1:109212-134477 GCA_013398115.1 Falcunculus frontatus
CCGGTTGTCCCAGGGTGCCCCAGGTGTCCCCAAGAGTCCCCAGGTGTCCCCAGGCATCTCCAGGTGTCCCAGGTATTCCCAAGAGTACCCAGTTGTCCCAGGTGTCCCCAGGTGTCCCAGGTATTCCCAAGAGTACCCAGGTATTCCCAGGAGTCCCCAGATGTCCCAGGTGTCCCAGGCGTGCCCAGAGCCGCGGCCATTTCGGGGCTGCCCCGCCCTCACCTGCGCCAGGTGAGCGCCATGTTCCGGGGCTGAGCCCGGCCGGGATGCGGCACCGAGGGGCGGCGGGGGCCGGCGGCCGCCTCGTCCTCCTCCTCCTCCTCTTCCCGCGGGGGGCTCTGCTGCTGCTGCTGCTCGGTAACGGGGGGCTCCGGGGGTCGGGATGGGATGGACGGGACGGGACGGGAGCGGCGCTGCCCGCGGTGCGCCGGGGTCCCGCGTGGGAAGCGGCCCGGGAGCGCTCGGGATGCGGCTCCGGGGGCCGTGGGAGGCTCGGGAAGGGTGGTCTCGGGGCGGTGGGTACTCTGGAGGAGGGGGGAAGCTCGGGAAGGGCCGTCCCGGGGCGGTGGGAGGCTCGGACAAAGGTCTCCCCGGGGCGGGGGCAGGCTCGGGAAGGGCCGGAGCATCGCGGCAGCTGAACGGGGCAGAAGCGGCTGCACACGCTGGAAACAAGAACTGAGAGCCCTTGGTGCTGTGGGGAGACTTTTGACCCGGTGCGTGTGAAATTCGGGCGCTGTGGCAAGAAAACACAGAGCAGAATTGCTTTAAAGTACCTAAAGCTGGCGCTTTGCAGCTCGGCAGAGACGCAGCTGATTTCACTTCTCGGCTCTTTATCTCCTCATCCAAACAGCTGCGGTGGTACTGCCCAGGTACTTTATTTGGAGCCCGTTCCAGACCCATGGAGAATAGGTCCGGAAAGTTTTCTGCTTTCCTTCGAATTCCATTGTGGGGCAGGGAGTCGCTGCTGTGCTTTAGTCTTTGAATTCTCCTTGGCCTGCACAAGTGTCGGTACTTTTGGGACGATTTTGCACCTCGTAAGTAACAAGAAATCAATCCCTGCCTTTTTTGTGCCTTTTGTTCCATCAGGTGTCTGCAATGTTCTTTCCCTGGAAATTAAAGCCAGTTCTGAAGTCCGAGCTTTCGTGGGTGAGCAAGTGCTGCTGAAATGCTCCTTCAAATCCAGCTCCCCCATCACGGAGAGCCTGCTGGTGGACTGGACCTACCGCCCCCTCACTGGGGGCCAGATGGAGACGGTAGGTGGAACACGGCCAGGCCTCTGGGCATGCTGAAAATCTGAATTTTCTGTTTGCTTTGCTGGGCTGCTGCCTCACTTTGCAGTTTGGGAGTCTCGTTGTTGCCTTCTTTCCCCTGCAAAATTCCTTTGATGTTCTCTGGGCGAAAAAATATTCTATGCAAATACAAAATAGCATAATAATGATAAAGTGGATAAATTTGTGGGTTTGCCACAAGTGCTGCATTGTGCTCTGCACAGAGTAATTGTAAAGATTTGATTGGTAGCTTTCTCTTACATAGGAAATATTCTATTTCCTGACTTCTTAGTGTGTCATCATTCCTTTATTTTTGCAATGCAAAATTCCTTTATTTTTACAACGCACCAAGCAGTTCACTCCGCTTTCCTGGATGAGTGTTTTATTGCCACAATTATTGCCTTTCCCTCCTTGCAGATTTTTCATTATCAGTCCGTTCCATACCCCCCAACAGCGGGGAAGTTCAAAGACAGGATATCCTGGTTTGGGAATGTTGCTAGGGGTGATGCCTCCATCGCTATCCAAAGCCCAGCGCTGAGTGACAACGGGACGTTCATCTGCAGTGTGAAGAACCCTCCAGACGTTTATCACAACATTCCCCAGACGGTGCTGGTGGTCACAGAGCGGGGTAAGGCTCCCTGCCCACAACTCAGCCTCACCCATGTGCTAGAGTTGCTTTGTGGCATCTTGGAATCCTGAGCATCACCTGGGAAATGCTCCCTGGAGTTCCTCGCTGCAGTTTCAGCAGGGGTTAGCTCAGCCCCGCTCTCTGAGCTCAGTGCTTTGAGAACTACTGAACTGATTTGGGGCAGGAAGGGACGGGGGGGAAGCTGTGGTGATAACAGGAATCAAAAGTGTCCCTTTGTTCAGAAGTTTCAGCCTCCGCAAATTGCGGCAGAGCGAGTTCAACACTGAGGAAACGCCGGCCTAAAAATAATCTCCACATCACAAGCGCTGATTGTCAGTAATAATTTCCTCATCTGCCCTGCGTGCCAGCCCTGCCCCAAATTCCCAGCTCAGCTGTGCTGACAGAACTGTGTCGTGCCCTGCCTTCCTCTGCATCTCCTGCATCTGAGGCACCTGCCTGGGCTGGGTTTGGGGGCAGCAGCCCCACAGATGAGGTGACAGCTGTTTCCAGTCTGCCAGCCCCGTGTTTCACGTGAAAAAGCCACCAAGCTGTGCCCTGGGTGGGTGTTTGTCCCCAGGTCTCAGCCAAGCTGTGTCTCGCTGTGTTTCAGGCCTGACCTTCCAGCTGACCTCAGCAGCTCTGCTGTCCATCCTGGTGTTTCTCCCTTCCATCCTCGTGGTCATTCTGCTGCTGGTGAGGATGGGGAGGAAATTCCGGGTGCTGAAGGAGAAAGGAAAATGTGGCTACAAGAAATCCTCCATCGAGGTGTCTGATGAGTAAGTCCCGGCTGCAGGCTGGAGCCTGTATTTTCCTTTTGGGGTGTTGGCACAGGTACGAGGGATGATTTCCCTCCTGTCCTGTCTGCAGTCCAGTCACTGGTATCTGCTTCTCACCCAGCAGTCGGAAAGCTTTGGGAAATCCCCGTGCTGGAGCACAAACCAAGTGCTGCACATCCCCTTTTTCCTGTCATTTGCGTGAGGAATGCCATGGAACTGAAGCAGTTTAGGGTCAGACACTATTTCACTTCTGTAATGAGGTTTATTTTAGCCTGAGTCAGCAGGATGTTCTGCATGTGTGAGCTTTGTGTGTTGTATTTTGGGATGAAGTCCCCATAACAGCAAAATAAAACCAAGAATGCCACCTGTGGTGGCCTGAGCAGAGATGCCAGGTACTGAAGGAGCCTTGGAGACTGAATTCCCTTCTGCTCCATTCCTTGCAGAATGTTGGTTTGGTTTTTTTTTTTTTCACTGAAGTCTGTTAATCTTTTGATTGGTGGTGTAAGATTTGCCAGCCAAAAAGCAACTTCTGTTTTAATCTTCGTGCCACTTGAGTGAAATATCCACCTTCAAAAGGAGGCACCTGGCAGCTTCCAGTCCTTTTGGCTTTGCTGCGTGGAGTCAAAGGCTTTTCCTCTCGATGAAAAACCTTCAGTTCCATGTGGCATAACCAGAATTCACAGTCCAGAGGAGATTTGCAATGTCTGGGGGGGGAAAGTCCAACCTGATGCCGTGCTTTTGCTGCAGGCCTGAGCACCCAGACACAGCCGGCTGCGGGGGGAAACTCAGGGAGTGGTGCCTGAACTGCGTGGTAAGTGGAAGTTGGTGTTTTCACAGAGGTTTTGCCAACCTGGGTGCTCAAAGAAGGTGCTAAGAGCAGCAGGTAGAGTGTTATAACACCTCTGGGTCCTCCAAGGTGTGTCCCAAATGGCTCCTGGGAGCTTCCCAGCTATAGGGAGTGAGAAATGCTGGCTGTACTGATGGGGGAAGCTGTCATGAGATCCATCAAACTGATTTTTCATTTGGCTTGATTGGAATCAAAGCTGTCATTCTAAGATGAAAAATCAGGGCTGAAGTGCCAGCTGCTGTGGGGTTTCTTTAGGGGCTCTGCATGAGCAGTTTGGGGTTGGTGGGGAAGGCAGGCAGTGACCCCTCAGCCCGCCGTGTTTCTGCAGAGGAAATCTTCCTCCTTTCACCTCGTTTTCATTGCAACAGAGCATTGCTAAACCCTCGTGGTTTGCCTGTTTGTTTGTTTCTGCTTTTTGTTTGTCGTGCTCTCTGAAGTGGTGGTTGCCTTCTAATTCTGCTCCTTCCCCTCCCACCCCAGCAGCAGCTCCTGTAAGTCAGGTGCCTCGTGCTCCAGCTCCTGAGTGTCTTTGCCACCTGCTGCCCTTGTTTTGTGTGAGTCCTGTGGGCTGGAATCGGCAGGCACAAGCGTGGCACATTCCGGAGTAATGCCCAATTCGAGAGGGCTTTCATTGTGTCCCACAGGGGATTTACCTCAGGGGGCACCTTTGCATCTCATCCACACAGTCAGGATGCCTGTTAAGGGACATTTAAATATGTGTTGCTTGATTCACTCTTCTAATGCCAGTGATTTAAAATGCCCGAAATGCCTAAGCCTTCAGACAGGTGTGTGCTGATGGTTCCTATTAGATCCAGGATGAAAAACAGGCAATTACGTAAGTTGAACATAAAATATTTACAGTTCTGCTTTAGATGCTGCAGTGTTGGGAAATGAGGGTTTGGAGAGGTGCAGGAAGCAGGAAATGCTTTGTGCCAAAGGCAGAGTTGCCTTGGGAGGTGGAAAGGCTGTTCCAGGTGACATTCTGGGAATCAGGGAGGCACCAGCTGGAGAAATGGGAAAGGATGGAGCCCCAGTTCAGCGAGGGAATTGCTGTCAGGAAGTGGGAGATCTTAAAAGTTGAAAACTGTCCTCTCATCCTTTGGGAGGAGTCAAATTGGAATGATAAAATCCTGCTGCTTTCACGTAGAGTATTTTGTCGGGTTTGATCCTTTGCTGTGTGATATTGAAATATTTATCTGATCAGGTCTCTGAGAGTGCTGCCCCACTCACTTTAATGGTTCTGCATTTTTGAGGTTTCTCTAATGTGCTTTTTCATGCTTCATATGTGACCAAACAATTAAACTTTTAAAGCCAATGGAAAATCTCTTTAGACTCGAAATGTCTGGAGTGTCAGTGAGATTTCCCTTGCAGAGCTGAGGTGTTTGGGTGAGTTTCCAGCCCAGAGCTGCTTGTGGGGACACCATCAAATGAGTGCTGTGGTTAAAGCAACGATAGGGTTCTGAACGTGGGTGTTTGTCAGGGCTGAAAAACAATAATTTGTGCTGCTCAGGACTGTCTCTGCAGGGTTGTGCTGCACTTTCTGGTCCATCTTTAAGTGCTGCTTCTCTTCAGACACATTTCACGTGTGGGTCATTCCGTGGTGATTGTGTCTGGGAGAGGTCAAACAGATTTAGTGCTTCTATATATGTATATGTTTATATTTATACCAGTGTTTTTGCAAGTCCCCTGGCTTGTTCAAGCACAGCAGCATTTCTGGGAAGCATTTAGGCTCTTGCCAGCAGCCCAGCCAGGCTCAGCATTTGGCTGAACTCATGACTTCATTCATGTCTTCACACACAGTCTCAGTTTCTCTCTCCATGTTCCCTGTGTAGGACACGGATGAGGAAGATCCCTACTGATGGAAGACTTAAGCTGTGGAAAAACACTAAAATTACAGCACTGAAAATCATGGTTAGATCCTTCCAGAGGCTGCTGGGTAACCAGTGCAGGTTGAAGGACGTGCTCTGCTCTGGGTGGATTGGAAGAATAATGGTGATGGGATCATTCCCTTCTATTTAAGCACAAAATAATGGTTTTTTAAAAAAAAATCTTTCTAATTTATTGGGGAAAAAAAAAATCTCTTACCCTCAGAAGCCTCAGTGCCTACAGTGCCTTGGTTTACCTGCAAATTGGTTTTGTTTTTTGGTTTGATTTCTTGGTGACATCCCTCCTTTCCTGAGCCCTGGAAACCCAACTTCTTGAAGCAAAGGCTGCTCCAGCTCTCTGGGCTGCTCACCTTCGGGCACTGACAAGGTTTATTCTCAGGTTTTTTGGAGCACACTGGCTCAAACCAGTTTGATGACATGGTATCTGGCATCCTCTGTCTTGGAGTGAAGAGAACCTACTGCTTTTGAAGTATTTTTTGGTTTATTCAGCTGCATCACTGGGTACCTCTCCTTCTACTTGTAGAAGTGAAGCACAATTCATAGAAAGCTCTTTTTTTTTCTTTTTTAAATCAGAAATGCAAATGGGGACTCTGTTTCTGGGGACACACAACCCCATCTACCTCAGCCATGGACTCAAGCACTGCCCAAAGGAATGTTCTGTTTGCAGTAGTTGTTTTCTTCCTCCCTTCCTCTCTAGGACCCATTTTAGGGAAATGGTTAATTGTGCAGCATTACTTCCCCTCGAGGAAGGGCATTTCCTCTTTCACCAGCCTTGTCCAACAATGAATGGCAAAGAGCAGAGGAATTCACTCACTCAATCCCTAAAAAGCTGCTTTCTTTCTGTATCAGTCAAATATTCTCCTTTTACAGATGTGCTACAGGTTTACTGTTGATTTTACAGTGCAATTACCAATAAATTGCATTATTCCATTCAGGGCTGTGGGTCTCTTTATTTGGCTAAGTACAGCTGAACTCATAAAGCTGCCATCCTGAGGTGTAAAAACTGCCATGTGATGATGGGCAAAGGTTTTTAGGGAGCAGATTTGACCCAAAAGGGGACAGGTCCCAGGTCCCCTTCAGCAGCTCTGTGCTGGCTGCAGGTTTCAGGTGTTGGTGGAGCTCTCACTGAGAAGTAGGTCAGCTGTAGATCTCTGCCTCCAGATAAAGAAACACATTTTTCTCCTGTCTGCTATAAAGCAATATTTAAAATGTTTGTGCTCCTTGGTGACACAACATCTCTGTCAGCCAAAACTTTAATGGGAAAGGCTTTTGGGGGGATTGTGCAGCCTGGGGGAAGAAGTGGCTTTGCTCTTCCACTCTCAGCACCCGCACACCACACCACTTCTCTGTGGAAACCAAAGGCTCTTTTTTGCTGCAAAACGTTGGATTTCAGCTGTGCCTCCTTGGCCATGAGCGTGCTGCATCCTGGGCAAATCTTCCTGGTGCAAAAGCTGAGCTTTGTCTTCCTCTGCTGCCCACGTGGAAAGCTCTTGGTGCACCATGGAACCCTCTGATGCTGGAATGGAGAACAGGGTGATGCTGGAATGGAGAACAGGGTGATGCTGGAATGGAGAACAGGAGCTGCTCTGGTGTTTTGAGGAAAGAGGAAGGATGAAAATGGCCTTTCAAAGTGGCTGGGGGGGATGCAGTGATGTGAAAATCAGTGGCTGGTGAGTGTTTCAGAAGGAAGCAGCTGCCCATGCTGTGCCAGGCAGGTTCGGGGGCCCTTCAGCCCCTGAAGAGTCCTGGCAGCACCAGGAGGAAGGCACAGCCACATCACTCAGCGTTGCTGCTGCCTCACTGGGACAAGATCCAGGGTGCAGCAGTGGCAGCTTTTTAACCAGCTCTGAGCCCCGAAAACAAAGCAGGAGGGAGCAGAGGGCGTGTGCCAGCGATCTCTGTGTCCTGGACTGGTCACTGGGACTGGTCAGGCCGGTCTGGAACGCTGGGCCTGAGGCACAGCTCGTCCCTGTGAGCTGCCTCCTGAAGCTGCCCCATTGCCCCTCTCTGCAGATGTGCCTGGGGTTGGTTTCCCCTCTCTGTTGCACATCTCGATTTGTTGTTCCGCTTTCTCTTGCGTGTGAAAGTGACCACTCGACTGAGCGTGAGAGAAGGAACCAAAGGCAGAGACAGACCTTGCATAGGCAACCTCGGGATGATTTAGCAACTGATTCAGCTACTCTGAATCAGTCGCTGAAGAACCCTTCGTGCAACACAAGCTGACTTCTCCAGGCCACACTAGGTGAGTATTTTTTGCTGTAATATTTATTTCTGGATGCTTTTTTTCATTTGTTTTTCCTGAGAAGAGAACCAGGGGAGCAGAAGTGCTGGCGGCTCGGATCCCATGTGCAAAAGCAGGGAAATGTGAAGGCCATGTGGTGTCCGTGCCCTTTTTCCCCCAATCTTTTTGGGAGAGGCCATTGGGATGTGTCAGCACTGGCACAGGCAGCACAGCTGGTGAGTGGGTGCTGGCTCCAGCTGGTGCCTCCCAGCACCCTCTCACTGCTGTGTGGCACAGGGGGAGACCCTGAAAATGTGTCCCCAGAAATCCTTCTCAAAATCAGGGCGATAAATCCAGCAAAGACTTAGTGGCAAATAAGGCCCAGAGCCCCGGCAGCTCAGCTGCAGGGAATTTTTGGAGGTTCTGGGTGTAGAAATCTCAGCTTTCTGCAGCTGTTTGTGGAGCTGGCTGCTCTTTTGGCTGCTGCAGGGGGATGGTCCTGGGAGGGGGCAGCTCTGCAGGTTTTGGCAGTGTCTCTGGGAAAGCAGGGTGCTGTGCCTGATGCCCTGAGCTGTGCTGGCCCAGCCAGGGGCCCTGGGGCTGGGCAGGAGCTGTGTTTGTAGGTCAGGGGTGCACCAGAAGGGGCTGTGCAGCAAAGTGTGTCACAGCAGAGCTGCACAGAGCGCAGCCAACCGCACAAAAACCCAGCCCCAGAGGGGTCCTGTGTTTTGAGAGGCAGATGGGAGAGGATTCCAGAAGGTTTGCTGCCACTTCTCAGGATATTTTGTTTGTGGAAAGGGCAGGGTGATGAAGGGACGAAGCTGTAGTGACTTTCTCAGCCTAGAGCTGATCCAAGAGTCCCCAGCAGCTGATTCTGGGCCTGGAATCCCTGTCCGAGGCTGACCTGGAGATGCTCTCACTTGCACAATGGAGCAAAAAGAGAGAAGCCACCAAAATGATTCAGCTCTTGTCTTTCTGTTTCATTTCTGCAGTATTGGAAAATACGTGCTGGTAATGGCAGCCTCAACTCCAGCTTCACGTGAGGGTTCTCCAGGCAGGAGAGCTGCTCTCAGTAACTTTTTACCCTTAAATAAGTTTGGAATGGCCACAGCTGGGGTTCATGGAGCAGGGACAGGGCAGCAGGGTGCTGACTCTTGCCTCCCTTTGGACACTGGCTTGTGTCCAAAGATGCCCTGTGGTGACAGCCAGTCCTTCCCTGGGCTGCAGGAGAAATCTATGATGTGCAGAAAGGAGATGTCAGCTTTATTCTGGGAGATGTGGAGCAGGTCAAGCTGAATCCGGGGACCAAATGTGGCACTGCTCCAGCAGAACTTCTCACCGTGTGCAGCACCCAGGGGCAAGGGTTTAGTTCTGGAGTAGGGGATCTGTGTTTTAGGAGCAAACTTCTCTGATTCTGTCACATTAAAAACATACGATTGCTTTGGGAGCAGAGACAACACCTGTGAACATCTCAGCTCAGATGTCAGAGGCTCGACCCCCAAACCACCGGAAAGATTCGTGACTTAGGGGAAGACACGAAGGGGTTTAGGCCGAGCCCTCTCCCCCACGCTCGCTCCTCCTTTCCAGCCTCAGCGTGGTCTCACAAACCAGAGCCCTGCTCCCTGCCCTCTGTGCTGCACTTTCAGCCTCCCAACCTCAGAGGCTGCTCATCAGAGTCTTCCTCTGACCTTGAGCTGGTTGCCAGTGCTTGGTGTCCTGCCCCAGGGAACACTGGAGCATGTGTCACCTCTGCTGTTCTTTTCAGAGCGAGATGAAGGTGTTGCTGAGCCTGAGCCTGCTGCTGACATGGCTGGGTAAGCTCTAAGTTTTATTTCCCTCTGCTTTCTCCTCTGCCTTTGCTGTAAGACCCATCAGCGTCTCTCCTCCTGTGGTGAGAACCCCTTGGAGCTGCTCCTCTCCTGGTCCCTCCTCTTGCCCTGCGTGTGCTGATCTCCCTTTCCTGCAGACCTCCCCTATAAACTGGCTGCAAACTGCCCTGGCATCCCTGGATGTCTCCTGTATTTAGGCTCCAAGGCTTTGAAAGAAGCAGAACTGCTTCACCAAGTCTAAATACAGGGAGAGGTTTCCAAGGTATTGATTTTGGCTCTGCTCAAGGCAAGCAGCTCCCTTGGTCCTCTCTGCTGGTAAATATTTGTCATTTTCAGCTCCTCAGCTGATCAAGACCAACAGAACTTGCTTGGGAAGCTGCAGCACTTTGCATTCATTATTTACAGGGCTTCAGACAAACACTTGGTGCTTGGCCAGGGCCCAGCCCTCGGTGGTTGTGGACAGGCTGAGCAGAGTGGCTCAGCCACGAGGATGAGCCTACCTGTCTGAGCAGCTCCCGCTGAATCAGCTCAGCCAGCTCTCAGCAAACAGCAGCCAGAGCCTCAGCCCCCCTTGCACTGCACTGCAGGCTCTGAGGCAGGTGGGGGCTCTGCTGATGAGCTCCAGTGATGTTTTCTGCCCCACTAGTTTCAGAGAATAGTTTAGTTCGGAGAAGACCTTTAATCCCCTTCCTGCCGCTCGCTCTGCAGCCCAGTGAGTGACAGCTGCTTCGTGCGGTTGTGTCAGCTCTCTGCTCTTTGATGTTCCCCCGGTTTGCTTTTTTTCCCACTGCCCAGCTTCTCTAGAAACCCCAAGCTGTGGTTACGTGGCCAGACAAGTACAAGCCCAGGTCTGGAGCCTGTGAGCAAAGGGGAAGGAAGCCAAATGGGCAGTGAGGGAGGAACTGAAATTCTTGTGAAGCGCTTGAATTGCCCCTGGCCTGGTACAGATGAGAGCAGCACAGGTTCTCCCAGCCAGTGACTCACAGGCACAGCCCTGCAGGAGCTGCAGACTTTGGCTCCGAGGCGTGGAGGGCAAGGCTTGTGCTTCCCAGCTTCCCTTCGGCTGGATCACACGGCAGCAGCCCTTGGTGTGGCGGCGGGAGGATGTGCTGCCCCACATCCCAGGCACGCCACGAGCAGGGGTCAGGCACGGGTTTGGCCTCTGGATTGGTCAGGGCCGTAAGCCCCAGGCTTCCCTGGAGAGGAGACAGTGATGGGGACAGGCAGGCTGTACCTGGCCGTCCTCCCTGGGCTCATCCTGCTGTCCTTGTACCCAGCAGAGCGCTGCAGCGGGGCTGCCGGGGTGTTCATGGAGCCTCAGCTCCGAGCTAGGGCTGGGGACTCTGTGCTGCTGCAGTGCCTCTTCCTAGACCCCGACAGCAAGGGATGGACCCTGCACAAAGTGGACTGGCTGCACAAGGCAGGAGCTGGCACTCAGGTGGGTCGGGACACGGGTGGGCAGTGGAGGGGACACGGGGGCAGGGGAGGGAGAGCGAGGCAGTCCTGGGGAGGCTGTGGGGAAGCCCCATCCGCCTGTCCCAGGCCATGAGGAGAGCAAGTTTCCATGAGGGGAAGAAGGGTCCCCGTGTGGTGGCGGGACCCCTCCGCATGCACCGGGCACCGGGAAACTCCGCTCTGGCCACTGCATCCCGGGGCGTGCCAGGCTCTGTGCGAGGAGAACAATCCACGGGAGAGGGAGAGAGTGTGAACCTGAGGGCTCTTGAGGAGGGACAGCACACCTGACATCCTTCGCCCGACGCCGTCTGTGCCCCGGCAGGAGGAGATGGTGTTTTTTTACTACAGCAACCACGGCGTCCCCGTGGGCCGCTTCAAGAACCGGGTGCAGTGGCAGGGGAACATGTCCCGCTGGGACGGCTCCATCCGCCTGCAGGACGTGCGCGTCAACGACAGCGGCACCTACGAGTGCGAGCTCCGGCTGCTCCAGAACAGCAGCATCTTCAGGAGCCGGACGGTGCTGCACGTCAGCCCCGCGGGACCCAGAGGTGCGTGGCTCCCGGAGCCGCCCCCACGGCTCTCCCGTGGCAGGGCTGGGGTCCCCGCGGTGCCAGCCCCTGCCTCGGTGTCTCCCCGGCAGGACGAGGAGCAGCGGGCACCGAGGATGCTGCGCCCCCGAGAGACTCTGGGTTCTGGCCGGCCGTGGTGGGCTGTGGCTGCGTGGCCGTGGTAGTGGCGTTCCTGGCCGGGCTCTGCGTGAGGAAGAGGTACCAGGGCTGGGTCTGGGTTTAGGGGGGTGAGAAAGCACCTTCCTGCAGCCTTCCTGAGCTGCTTTGCCCTGACCTTCTCAGGTGCGAGCGTTCAGCTCCCCAGGTGTGGGGTGCAGCCTCCTGCTGCCATCTAGTGTCACCCTGCTCTGTCCGGTGTCCCCTCGGCTCCCAAACCTCCTGGGCTGTGCCAGCAGCAGGGATGGCCTGGCCCAGGCACGTGCAAAGGGGTGTCAGTGTCCCGGGAGAGGGAGGGAGGGACAGGAGGAGCGGGTGATGCTTCCTGCCGGAGGTGACACTGCTGCTGCCTTCCCTCGAGGTTTGCAACCAACGCGGCCCTGGAGAGGATGGGGAAGAGCAGCAACAAGAGCAAAGCGGAGGTGAGAGCTGAGGCTGGAGGGATCACTGGGGTCGGGTGTGTGGGCTCAGGGCTGGGGAGGCCGAGG
This sequence comes from Falcunculus frontatus, assembly GCA_013398115.1. NCBI lineage: Eukaryota > Metazoa > Chordata > Aves > Passeriformes > Falcunculus > Falcunculus frontatus. The sequence goes on from VZRV01004295.1 coordinate 121,336, forward strand.
GAGGGGGTCCCACACTGCCCAGGCACGAGGGGCCATTTGCTGGCCAGCTCCAACCATGGCTCTTGTTTCTCGCCCTGTAACTGGGGTCAGGGAGCCCCTGTGTGTCTGGGGCTGCTTGGTTCCAAACTTCCCAATCTGCCCCTCGCAGGAAGCAATTTACTCCTCAATCCCTGGAGCTGAGGAACCCAAGGCTGAGCAGGAAGCAAAGAAGAAGAAGAGAGCTGAGGACACGTACATAACCATGGTGAGGAGCTGCAGCAGGACCCCCACATTGCTGTCCCCATTACCAAGGTCATGGCATCCAGGGCCTCACTCCCTGTGCCAGACCCCAGCATCCCGTGCCCCGTGCCCGCTCCGAACCCACCCTGGTACCCGTGGTGAGACTCACACCTTGTCCCTTGCTCCCTGCAGCACCCCTCTCACAGCCGGGAAAACGGCGTCTACGTGGAGCTGGCCAAGAGGGCGATCCCATCAGAATGGATGGCAGAGGGGACACAGGGAGATGGACAGAGCAAGGAGCCCCACAGCAGGCCAGAGGAGGCACTTCTCTGGGCTCCAGAGCGGGAGAAATAGCTGTGCTGTGGGATGGCAGCCCCTTGTCCAGGTGTGTCCAAGACATCTTTGTCCCTCTGAGGACTGAGAACTGGTGGCACGTCACTGTGCGCTCCGTGCCAGGGCACTGCTGGGGCACAGCCCAGCCCAGCTGTCTGCAGGGGACCAGGGGACACCTGTCCCTCCAGCTCTTGCCCCCTGGTCTCTGGAGAGGGGCACAGTGGGCACAGCCTCACGCTCCAGCTTTGATCCTTGCCCAGGACAAGGATCTCCAGGGGGGAGATGCAGTGGGAGCCGTCACGGTATTTTTCTGTAGATAATAAAACTCAGGGAGTCTTCCCTGACCCTGTCTTCGTTTTACCTCCTGCCTAAGCGTGTGATGTCCAAGTGTGCCAAAATCTGCCTGGCCCAGGGCCTGGAGTCCCTGCACCCACGTGCAGCCTCACACGGGCACCCACCAGCCCCGCTAGCTCCAGGTGGGAGCAAAGCCAAAGGGGACAAAAAAGGGATCCCTTGGCAGCAGGATGGGGACAGAGGGGTTCAGGACAGAGCCTGCGGGCAGTGGGGTCCCCCACGTGTGTCCCCTGGCCACGGGTGAGCAGCCGGGTGCCGGGCAGTGCTGGCCGGGGGGAGCCCAGCCACCCCTCCTGGGCAGCGTCTGGGCGGGCGCTGGCGCTGCTCCCGCTCTATCTCTGGGTGCTGGGCGCTATCTCTGGGTGCCGGGCGCTATCTTTAGATGTTTGACACCTCCAGGTGCGGAGGGAGCCGGGACCCTCCACCTCCCACCGCTGCCGGGAGACTGCAGCGCCGCGCTGCGCTCCTTGGTTCTCGTTGACACCCTGCTCTCTTTTCCCGCAGGCAGCCGCGGGACGGGATTCAGGCGGATCCAGCCCCCGGAGCTGGATTTGGGGGCTCGGGGGGTCGCACAGGGCCTTTGTAGGGTGGTGGGAGCTGTAGCAGCAGAGCAGAGCGGGCTCTGCCTGCCCGGGGTGGGTGGGAAAGGGCTGTGTGTGCAGCGAGGCTTGGCTGAGCGGGTTTGCTGTGACACTCCCGTGCCTTCTCTCCCGGCTGTCCTGCTTCCCCTCCGGACTCTGGTCAGGCAGCAGAGCCCCCCTGCATCCCTCCTGCCTCCCTGCTGCCCCTTCCGTGCCTCCCCAGGGCTCTGCTGCACAGGAACCAAGGTGTGCCCTGGCTCCGGGGCATCCCTCGCCTCTGTCCCCAGTGATGCTGTCCCAGCAAACGCCATCACCCCGTGTCCTGGGGCCTGAGCAGCTCTGTCACTGCCTCTCCGGTCTCCAGGAGGTCTTCTTGTCCTTCCTGCACCCATCTCTGCAGCCTGAATCCAGGTTTGGAGCCCAGGGCCAAAAGGCTTCCTCGATCGATGGTGCAAAGGGGACCAAAGACTTTCTCCAGCCCTGTTACTGCTGGGCAGAGGCTCCCCGTCCCAAGGCTGGGTGAGGAGAGGTGTTCTCCTGGGAGAAGATGCTGCTGGAGAAGGGGAAGAAGCCTCCAACAGAGTCTGGCAGCCCCGGGAAGCGATGGAGCTGTCCGGGAGTGTGCAGGTGACCAGGAGCACCTCTACCTGCTGCAGCCTACCTGGGGCATCCCGGCTGGGCTCCTCGGGCCCCTCTGCTCTCCCCAGCCCGCAGCAGCCCCTCTGCTCCCTGCCTGGCTCCAGGAGGGCATTTCCAGCGCTCCTGGGCCCCTCTGGGCTCTCCAGAATGGGCACTGCTGCTGTGGATGGTGTGAGCGGGGCTGGCCACCAGCCTCCAGCGGGGCACAGGGGACACAGCTGCACGTCCCCACTGAACCCGGGGGGCTTCGGGGGCAGCAGGAACCCACCGTGTGCCACAGCCCCTGCACAGAGCAGGGAGCTGGCAGTGCCAGGAGCTGTCGCCTGCAGTTCAGGGGAAAATTTTTCCGCCCTCCCACTCCGGCGGCTGCAATCCACCAACCACAGCATTTACTGCTTTTTTTCGCCCCAGCACCGCTCCAGCCATATTGGGCTGTGGGGAGAAAGCGGCTCTAATGTTCTATGTCACCTGCAAATAACCCGGGCGTTCGAAAAAGCACCTCCACCACCTCCACAATCCACACCAACACCACGTCCTCTCCACACACAAAAGTCCGTCAAAATGAGCCCGGAAGGCTGGCTCCCGCAGCCCACCTTGTTCCTCAGTGGCCTCACCTTGCTCCTCTCGCTGGGTAAGTGTCGGCTTGAGCCCCCTTGCATGTGCCCAGGTGGGGAGACACCCGTGTCCCTGGCCAGGAGCCCCCCGCCCGTGTCCCGGCCCCGGGAAGCGCCGTGCCGCAGGGATGGGGATGGAGGTGGTCTGGCGTGTGCCCTGCAGAGAGCCACCAGCCAGGGTGACCTGCTTTTGGGCAGGGTGGGGGGTATGGTGCCACTGCATCTTCTCCTAAAAACGCCCCGCATCCTGCTCGCTGGGGGCTGAGCACAAAGCCCTTTGCATGGCTGGCAGAGGAGTGGGCTGGCGTGGGGACAGGGCTGGGAAGGTGCTGGCAGGTGAGCTGTGCTGGCTTGTGCCTGTCCTTTGGGTGCTGGCAGGTGAGCTGTGCTGGGCTGTGCCTGTCCTTTGGGTGCTGGCAGGGGTGCTGGGGCTGTCCCTGGGGCTGTCCCTGGGCTGGTGGCTGTGCTGGGGGCTGTGGCCCGTGGGTGCTGCCCGGCCCCGCAGCAGCAGCGCTGTGTCAGCAGCTCCACGGCCGCATCGATTGTGGCCAGGCACACATCGCTCCTTTCAAGTGCTGTCCTGGAGCTCCTGATGGGCTGCTTTTCCCCAAGGAGAGAGCCTGGGAGAGGAGGATACAAAACCTAGCCAGGGCTGCTGTAGAGGCTGCTGTAATTGTACCCCCCCAGCCTGGGTGCAGCGTGACGGAGCATTTGGGAGCCTGCGCAGCGCCGCAGGACACGGCCTGGACGGTCCCAGGGGGCTCGGGGGTTTCTTCCCCCACTTCTGTTGTCCCCCAGGGCTGAGTGCCCGGGCAGTGGCAAAGTTTGGACCCACACACACTGGTGCTCCCAGGTCCTGCCAGGCCGTGGCCTCCCTGCTTGGGGTGACAGGTTTGCTGCTGGTGGCACCTCATCCCTCTGTAGAGCCCTGGGGAGCTCCAAGGACAGGGGACAAGGCCGTGTCACCCACCTGGAGGCACACAGGGCATCGTGCGAGGGGCACCCAGACAGTGATTCCATGCAGGGATCCCCTCCAGCCATTCCTGCTGGCAGAGGCTGGCTCCTGGCTCTTCTCTCCCATCCCTGCAAGCTTTTCATGGAGGCATCAAAGGTGCCATGGAGCAGCAAGGCTGTGACACTGGCTCGGGACACTTCTTCCTGCCTTGGGTGCTGTAATTTGTCCCCATGCACCAGCTGTGCCCACCCCTGTGTCCCTGTGGGAGCCCTCCCTGCGCTGGGGCTGGGAAGCCTCTAAGCCCCACAGCTGCCAGCACAGCAAGGAGCCATCTCCAGGGCTTGGCCATATCCAAGGGCACCTCTCTGCCCCCAGGGAGCTCCAGGGTGCTGCTGGTTCACACCTTGCAGCGGGACCTGGGGCTGGACACAGCCGTACCTGCAGCTGGGAAAGGCTCTTCTCCCTGGCTGCAGAGCCTGACCCTTTTCCTGCCCTGCTTGCACCCAGCTTGGCCTCGGGAAGAAGGTTTGACAGCAAAGAGCAGCAGCCCAAGGGGAGAAGTGAGGTGATGATAAAAGCACCTGGTGGCAGTGTCACTGTCCCTGCCCTGGAGGGTGTCACAGCCCCCCTGCACACTCCGGTCCCTCCCAGGGCTCGCTGTCCCCATGTCCCTGCTGTTCTCAGGGCTTGGCCTCGTGTTTGCAGCCCACTTGGCTGCACAGGAGCCTGTTCCCCTCACCCAGCCTGGGGAGAGGTGCTGGATGCAGGAGCTGGGTTTGGGTGCTGCTGAGGGGAGCTGCAGGGAAGGAGTGGAGGAGGGAGCAGGGCACAGACCCCCCATCCCTGCACAGACCCCCCATCCCTGCACAGACCCCCCATCCCTGCCCACTCCCCAGGTGAGTCCTGCCCTTCACCAGGTAATGCCCCTGTTTCTCAGCAAGGCCAGGGAGCAGGGACTGGCCTTGTTCCCCCAGCACTGACCGAGATCTTGCTCTGGTCATTCCCAGCTGGAGAATCCTTGTGTGGCCACTGCTGGCAGGGGAAAGCATCTGCATCCCCCCGAAGGCCCTGGGGCCGGCCCTGGCAGATCGCAGCCCTGGCTGCCGTAGGTGTGTCCTGCTGGGAATGAAATGTGATGAGCGCAGCCATAAATTCCGTGTGGCTGTGGCGCCAGGCCCCCGTGCTGATGCTGCAGCCTCGCACAGCGCCATCGATCCCGCAGCAGCACAGCCCCGGGGGATGGCAGCGAGCAGGGCTGGCCTGCAGGCAGCAGCATTCAGCACCGGGGATGGCACAGGAGGGTCATCAGCCCTGCCAGAGCAGCGATGATGCTCTTCCTGTCCAGCCGAGGGACAGTGCCAAGGCTGGGGCTGTTCCCCTTGTTCCTGCTGGGCGGGGAAATTCCGGTCCTGGCAGGATGCAGAGTGTGTGGATGTGCCTGGAAGGCAGCGCCAGGCCCCAGGGAGAGCTCTGTGCAGGCAGGGCAGGATGGGGACGTGGGCTCAGCTGCCTGTGACACCTCCCCTAATTCATCTGCAGCACCCCCGGGACTGGGCATGGAGGTCATGGCCCCTGCCATCATCAATGCCTTGAACGGCTCCTCTGTGAAGCTCTCCTGCACCTTCAACTCCTGCTACAAGGTGGAGAACAAGCAGTTTTCCCTCAACTGGACGTACCAGGAGTGCAGTAACTGCACAGAGGAGCTGGTGAGTCTCACTGGGGATCTGCTGGGGGTCCCGGGACCAGCTCGAAGGGTGTTGCTTGGGGTTTCTTACAGGGCAGCATGTGCAGGGAGTGGGTGCCTGGCTGGGGGATGAGCCCGTGGGGTGCCAAACGCTGTCTCACCTGCTGTCCCCACGGCTGCCCAGTTCCTGCAGTTCCGCACGAAGATCATGAACAAGCAGCTGGACCGCTTCGGGAACCGCGTGGAGTTCACCGGCAACCCCGCCAAGTACGACGTGTCCTTCACCCTCAAAAACGTGCAGCTGGAGGACGAGGGCACCTACAACTGCTACGTCCTGAACCCCCCGGACCGGCACCAGGGCCACGGCAGGATCAGCCTGAAGGTGCTCACCAAAGGTCAGTGGTCCCCTGTGCTGCAGGGCACCCACGGGTGCGGGGTTTGCTCCCAGAGCCCTGCCCGTTCCCAGCCGTTCCCGCTGGACACTGCGTGCCCTGAGCCTGTGCCCTGTGTCCCCAGAGCCCCCAAAGCACGACTCGACAGTGGCCGTCATCGTGGGTGCCTCTGTGGGTGGCTTCTTGGCCGTGGTGATCCTGGTGCTGATGGTGGTGAAATGCGTGCGCCGGAAAAAGCAGCAGAGGCTCAACACGGACGACCAGAAGACGGAGGAGGAAGGGAAGACGGACGGCGAAGGCAACCCGGACGAGGGCACCAAGTAACGCCCCCCTGCCCGCCCCTCCCTCCTCTCCCCTGTACAGCGTGACCCTCTCGATGTGCTTCCCAGAGCAAGGATTTCTGTCTCCCCAGAGCATCCCTCCTTCCATCCAAACACCCAACCCAGCCTGGAGCAGGGTGCAGAGAGAAGGTCCCCGGAGCCTGGCTGTGCTGGGCAGGGCTGGGGAGGGGGGGCTGCAGCCCCTGAGGCTGAGCTGGGACCAGCCTGTCCCCTGCTCTGAGTGCCAGAGAGTCGTGAGGAGGTGCTGGGGACAGGCTGGGGCGGGTGAGGGGGGACCAGTGTGGTCCCCACACATGGAAGGACTGGAACAGGGGGTGCCAGGAGGGGCAGAGGGGTCTGGGCAGCCCCGTGCCCCATTGTCTGCTCTCTGTCCCAGTAGAAAATGCGAGCAGGGGCCAGCAGTGTGCCCTTGGGGTCACGGCTCATCCCGAGGTGCTCCTGCTGTGCCTGGGCCACTGGCACTGGTGTTCCCATCCTGAGGGATCCCAATAGCTGCCAGTCTCCTCCTTGCAAGCTCGTGCTCCTCAGGGACTGTCCCAGGCTGCTCAGAAGTCAGTGGCCAAGGCCACGAGCCCACCTGGTATCTTGGAGCTTTGCAGTGTTTTGGAACCATTGATGGCTCTTGGTGTGCAAGGGATGGACCCTTCTGCCTCTCGGGCTGGGTTTGGGTCTGAGCATCTCAGCCCAAGGTACTGGGCTGACGTTTTCGTGCTCATTTTCTTCTTGGGGAGGGTGATTGTGATGGAAAATGTCCTGCTGATGTGTCAGACTGAGGTGGGTGGGGACTGGTGGGGTGAGGCTGCTCGGGACAAAGAGCTGCTCGAAGGAAGAGGAGCTTTTGGCCACTTGCTGGGAAGGAGTGGGCACAAGAGCGGGCCCAGAGGTAGGACAGCTCTGTCACCCTGGAGCAGCCCTGCGATGGTGAGACTGCCTCCTCCAGCCTCCCTGCAGAGCACTGCACACCCGTAACTGCCACGGCAATGCACTGCCAGCATGCCCAGCCCCGTGTGCCACCTGCCTCACCTGCAGGTGAGCTGTGCTGGGCAGCACCAGGGGTTCAGGCAGGGAATGACCCAGGGCAGTGTCCCCTGTGGCACGGGGCCTGAGCTTTTCTTCTCCCGTGGCTGCCAGGAGGGGGACAGTGCACAGAGCCACAGGGGACACTGCCCAGGGGCAGGTGATGGAGGTCCTGTCACTGTGAGCAGCACTGCCAGGGGAGAAGGGACACCTTTGCAGTGTCCCTGTGCAGGTGCCACCCCGGCCATGCCATCAGGCCTCGGGGATGGCAGGACAGCTGTGCCCTCCCTGCTCTGCCCCATCGCTTTCCACCCCGGCCCCACGTGCCCTGTCCGTGCCACTCGACCCCGCTGGGCTCCACGCTGCTCCCCTCCCATCCGCAGCAGGAATGTGCCATGCCCCAGGCGTGGCTCCCTTCCCTGGGCCCTGTGCCCGGGGAGGACCAGGCTGTCCCCGCACCCCCGCACAGTGCCAGCGGTGCCCGGTGCCGCAGGGCTCCCGCACCGCCTTCTGCCAGAGCCGGGCTGTCCCTGGCTCCTGGTGGGACTGATCCAGCACCTCGGGGGTACAGAGGCCTCTGAGTGTTGCACGTGACCAGTCTTGCATCTGCCTTTCGTTTCTTTCGTGCACTATCCTTGGATTGCAACTCGCCAATGCATCTGTCTGTACACGGCTGTACACAGCAGAGACAAATACAGATCTGTACACACAGGAGGGGCTGCTGTGAGTCGTGCTGTGGCCTCGGGTGTGCGCCTTCCCCTGGGCTTCTCTTGCCAAGCACTCTGCCGAGTGCGGGATGTTTTTATTGCTCTTTGTACAGTCAAACAAACAAAAGAACAACAAAACACCGACTTTGCCCTCGATGCTTTTGTGCCGCTGCCTGGAGGGGCAGGACAGGTCCCTCATCTGCTCTGCCTGAGGGGATGAGCCCACTCCGGTGTGGAGCTTGGTCCTGCCGGGGTGCTTTGGGTGCCGAGGGAGCCCAGGGCATCCTGTGTGTCCACAGCTCTGGCCCTGGGAGCCATCACAGAGCCAGGGCAGCGCTGGGGGTGGGAGTGTGGCCAGTGCTGCCCCAGCCTCCCCATAGGGAGATTTCAGGGGTGCTCCACACCCCTGTGGGGCCTCCAGGACCTGTGTCCTGTCAGCTTCTCCACCTGTGCTTCTCAGAGAGCCGGGATTGATGGCTGCTCACGGCAGGTAAGGCTCAGCGGGCTCCAGCAGAGCCCAGGGCACGCGCCGGGTGATGGACACCCGTAACCGGCTGTTCTCCCAACCCAGCAACGCCGTGGGGATGCTCCAGAGCAGCACGACACAACTGGGGCACAGTTAATAGGCACATCCATCAGTTCACCCACCGTGGAGACACGAGGGAAGCTCTGACAGCCGCCCTCCATCGTGCCTCTCCCTGCTGCCCTTCACTCTGGGCCGCCGAGCGCCGGCGCATCCCAATTCCTCACACAAGCTGGGTCTGGCCACACTCTGTCCCAAGGCACTGCCACCACCTCTTTCCACCTCCCAGCCCTGCCTTACCCCCTCCCCAGCCCCCATCTTGCTCAGCTCATCGCTGTTCCCAGCAGTAATGGGATGAGCTCTCCCAGTGTCCCCGTCCCTGCCCGCCCGGACACTGCGCCCTGGACACCCCAGCGTGGGGTCAGCGCTGCGGAAAACTTCCAGAAAAGGGCACCCAAATCACCTCCACTGTGCTGCTGACACAGTCCTGCAGCGCTGGGCTGCTGCCGGGGGGTGCAGCCGATCGATCCCTGGCCCGTGGCAGGGAACAACTTTGCCGTGCAGGGAGGAGCAGCTCCCCGGAGGAGGACGTGGGGTTGTCCCCACCCAGCTTCGGGGGTCAAATGCAGCCACAGGCGAAGGGGATGGGGGACCCACAGCTTGGCACTTTCAGGATACTTCTTAGAATGTTGCTGGCAAAAAACTTGAGGAGAGCAGTGGGATCACGGAGGAGACCCCGTGGGACACGAGAAGGGTGAGTTCTCATCACTGCAGGGGACTGAGGGCAGTGACAGCAGCCCCCCAGCACTGGGGCATCACGGGTTCTCCAGAACCAGGGACATTCCTTGTTACAGAACACTGACATTTCCTCGGGCCGGGTGGGATTACAGGTGTTAAAGAGCAAAAGAGGGGGTGGGAGGTGGCAGGGACCTCTGCCTGGTCCTGTGCAGTCACGGGGGACTGCTGGGGTGTCTCAGGGAGAGTCCAGAGCCACAGTCCCTGCAATGCTGCCCTGCTCCTGGGGCTGGGAAGTAAAGAGGGGGCACCTGGAAAGGGAACAGCCTGGGGCAGTGAGGTCCGGGGCAGTGAGAGGTGTGAAGGGCAGCTCTGGGGGGACAGAATGGGGAGGGCTCCGTGGAGGTGGCCTCGGGCTGTGCCGGGTCAGGAACAAACTTTCTCCTGGGACACGGCAGGGTTGCCTCAGCGGTTCTTGCAGATGCTCTGCAGTGGCTGCCGGGGGACACGGCCGCTCTTCCCCCGCGTGTTTAAAGGGCTCGTGGAGGGGGTGAGGAACCTGTGCGCTCCGGAGGGCAGGCGGCTCTGCGGGCGGGGGCGAGCAGGCAGCGGCAGCGCTGGCAGGGAGAGGGGAAAGCACCGCTCCGAGGGAGAGCTGCAGGCAGCCGAGAGCTGGAATGACAAAAGCAGCCAGGTACTCACCCGCAGTCTGTGCCCGGGACCTCTCGCTCAGCTCCCAGCCCGGCGAGTCCGTCCCAGCCAGGACAGTCCTGATCCCTGCGGTGCCTCCTGCCCACTGCCAGCTGCCGGGATGCCAGGCCACCTTGTCTTTTAAAGGTCACAGCCAGAGGACCTTGCAGTAAATATAAGGTGCTGATGGGAAGCTCTGTTCCAGCGTTGCCACCTCCTCCTCCCCCTCCATCGGCAGGAGGGCTCTGCCTGCTCCGGGTCCGGCAGCACAGCATCCTCTGGCTCGGGGAGGTTTGGGAGGAGGCTGGGACTGTCCTCCTGGGGCAGCCCCTGGCAGGATGCTCCAGGGCAGCCGGGGCCAGCGCTGCGCCTGCTGCATTGAGCTGGGAGCTGCAGCCCAACTGCTCTGCTCAGCCCTACCTGGTCGGTGCCCACGTGGAGGGAGGCAGGAACCGTCCTCGGAGAGCAGCAGCCTGGCATTTTAACCCTCCCAGCTCCGCCAGTGCAAGGTGAGAGGGACTGAGGGTATGCGAGCAGCCACTGTGCCCCCCTCGGAGGCTGCGAGCCAGCTGGCAGCACCCCTGAGCCCTCCTTCCTGTCCCCCAGGGAGGTGACGGTGTTCGAGCACAGGGTGCTCGCCTTCCCTGAAACCAGACGCAGCAGCCTGGTGCTGGACTCAGCAGAACAAGTTTCCGCTGAGCCGCAGGAATCCCGGATCCCACGCCGGACATCTGCGTCCTGCCGAAATCCCAGGGCCAGCTGCTGCCAGTGCCTTTCCCGGCCACGGCAGGGGCCGGGCTGGGGAACAGCAGAGCCCTGTCCAGGCCCGCGGCAGTGGCAGATGTCTCACGGGATCAGCCGGCCGAAGAGATCGGCTGGAGCTGCCAAGTGTGACAGCTCCATCAGGCGCTGGTGACAGCCAGCATCCCGCTCCCAGCCCCGGGGCTGCGTGGGCACAGCTGCCCCGGGCGTGCAGGGCAGTGGGCAGCGGGATGCCAGGCTGCCACATCTGCGGGGATGCTCAGCAAGGAGACGTGGCCGCAGGGCCATGCCAGCACGGAACAAGCTGGGTGCCCACCTGCCCGGTGCACCCCGTTTGTGCCAGTGCCCACAGCAGCTCTGTTGTATTTACTGGCCAACCTTCCTGCCTCCAGAACCATTTAGGGCTCTGCTGGTGAGATTCCCAATGGCAGTTTGGCCAAATCCATCCCAGCTTGACCCCTCGTTTTGGAAGCAAACTCAGCAGGCACCTGAGCACCCCAGGAGGGGCTCCTCCACACCTTTCCCTGCACCAGGGTAGGGGTGCTCCTGTTCCAGGTCCCCACTGCTGCAGGTCTCCGTGCTCCTGTGTGCTGGATGCTGGCCTCACACTCACCTGCACCCGTGCCTCTGGCCCCAGGAGCCACCAGGCACCCCTGCAGGGGTGACAGGCGTCCTGCCACCCCCTCGGCTCTCTCTGCCTGCCCTCTCACAATTAGTGATGCTCCAGCAAACGCTGCGCTCCTCCTCCCGTCTCCACACAGCGCCTGCGGCTCCGCTCCTCTCGCTGTATCCATCACCTCGCTGTATCCATCAGCTCCCTGTCTCCATCCCCTCCCCGTATCCATCCCAGCCGCCCGCCAAGGCACCTTCTGCTGCATCAGCAGAGCCGTGCACGCCGCTCCCGCAGCGCCGGCTGCCAGCGCTGCCCAGCCCGCTCCGCCTGTACTTTTCCTGCCTCTCTTGCCAGCTCTGCAGCCCTAACGCCTCAACCCACAGGCACTGCTGGCATCCTCTCAGGCTCCCCTGGGATGTCCCCGTGCCCTGCAAAGCCTCCTGCTTTCCCTCCTCCCTGCTGCTTCATGCTGCTGCAAAGGGGGCTGGATGGGGAGGGGAAGTCTCGACGTGCCCTGAAGGTGACAGGTCGTGGCACCTTGGACACGCAGGCAGCGTCCCTGCAGGTGAGCTGCTCTCACACCCAAAACCCAATCAATCCAGTTCGGGGAAGCCATGCCTGGTCCCTGGGGTGAGCTTTGCCAGGACGTGTGCCCTGTGTCACTGCACCCAGAGAAAAAATCGGTGCCGTTCCTGCTCCAGGAGTGTGGCAGCGCCTCCTCCCCTTCCCACCGTGCCTGTTTTGGGATGCGTCACCTCCCGCAAATGCTGTTCCCTGCGCAGGGCTCGCTGTCTAATGGACCTGGGCACGGAGGAGAAGCTCTGCCTGCCCGCACCATGCCCCAGGGGCTTCCATTAGGAGGGCCCCCACCGCCGCCGTTGGGATGCGATGTGCCGAGGCCAGGCCTAATGGATGCGACGGCGAAGAAAAGGTTGCTGAGACATGAACTTTTGTGCAGCCAATTATCCCGGAACAAGCTCACGGTGAGAAAAATAAGTTCTCAGAGTGTTCCCTTTGGTGCCGGGCGGGTCCCTCTGCAGCCATCGGGGTCTGGCTCTGCATCCCCACCCGTGTCTGCTGTCTGCCTTGGGGATGGAGGGCAGGGACACCTGGTGTCACACTGCAGACGTGTCCCAAATGAGAGCCGAGCCCCAGCCTTGTCCTTTTTTGTTGTCCTGGGAAGCCACCGGCCATGGTGGCACTTTGGCCTCTTCCCAAGGTTGCCCAGGGCAACACCAGCCCGGTGTTTCCAGGCCACCACAGAATTGCTGAGGTTGGAAAAAGCCTCTAAGATCATCAAGTCCAACTATTTACCCAGCACTGCCAAGGCCATGACTAAAGCACACCCCCAAGTGCCACAGCCATATGTTTTTTGAACTCTTCCAGGGTTGGTGACTCCACCACTGCCCTGGGCAGCCTGTGCCAGGGCTGGACAACTCTTTCAGTGAAGAAATCTTCCCTAATATCCAACCTAAACCTCCCCTGGCACAGCTTGAGGCCGTTTCCCTTTGTCTTGTCATTTGTTACCTGGAAGAAAAGCCCGACCCCCACCCGGCTCCACCCTCCTGTCAGGGAGTTGACGAGAGCGACAAGGTCCCCTCGAGCCTCCTTTTCTCCAGTTTAAAACCTCCCAGTTCCCTCTGCCTCTCCTCATCCGACGGGTTCTCCAGCCCCTTCTCCGGTCACACTCCAGCACCTCAATGTCCTTCTTTTGAGGGCCCCAAACTGCACCCAGGATTCGGGGTGCGGCTTCATCAGTGCCGAGCACAGGGGGACCGTCACCGCCCTGGTCCAGGGAGCGCTCCCCGATCCCCCGGGCGGGCGGATGCGCGGGGCGGGGGAGCGCGGGGGGATGCGCGGGGGGATGCGGAGGAGCGCGGAGGAGGGCGGAGGAGGGCTCAGCGCAGCCCCGCCCGGCGCGGCCCCGCCCGGCGCCGCTCGCCCTCCGCGGGGGCGGCCAGAGCCGGGCGCTGCGGGTAGCAG